>CM030359.1:220800022-221365022 GCA_017893485.1 Hemerocallis citrina
TTTACTTTCTACCTTAATCGACACCACTTGTTGGTAAACTTAATCTTTTAATATTCTTGAAAAATTCTCTACATAGGGTTAAGTTGACATCAATTGTATTCGTCAGGGCTTGGATCTGTCATGACTATTGAAGTAGTAGACTGCAAGTAAAGGTGTTGGATTGTAATGTGAGTCTCAATTGAGGACTTACCTCCTCTTCCTACTACTTGAAGAAGAAAGATCGAACTATATGGATGTGGGGGTGCTTTTTCTTGACTGCATCTGCTTGTAGAAGGATTAATGATCAAGGATTATATTGGAAGATTGAACCCAGTATCCTGCCAACACAAGTCTAATAGTGGGTATTGGCAGGGAGTGAGATATATATCATAACGCGTGACATGAGAGAGTAGAGACATTGGTATTTTACATCAAGAGCAAATCTTCATACCTAATTGTAAACCTAATACCTCCATGGTTTTCAGTGCGAGTGTGTATTCAATATTTTGTCTCTAATGATTAACAGAATATACCAAACCTATACTTCTCGGGTGACCAATTAATGCACACTGGTAGACATTTTTACTTGCACGGGCTAAAATTTCAACTCATATGTCTGGACAAGGTGATTCCCTCCATCGTATGGATCACACTTGAAATTTCAAATGACACTTATGTCAACCTGATCATGTTATATTATAATGAGAAATGATAGCATGCCAGTTCAAATGTGCAACTCCATTTACTAGTCTCTGTGATTGGTTCACTTACTTTTTAATTAGGCCCAACTAATTTCTTTTCTATTTGCCCCAAAAAATTATGTATGGACCATGATGTAAATAGACTTGTAAATAGAGTTGCATTTGGAGTGACATGCTATCATATTTCTCTTTTATGATTAGCCAATATTTTCAATTTGAAAGGTGGAGGTAAATAGTTTGAATTAAGTGAACAGATAAGTATAGGCGACCAGTTGGATTAAACACTGAAATGAAGTCATTTGTAGAACATTGTCGTACTCATTTCTTAGAAGAACTAAATTAGGTTACAGCACAATACTAGCTAAGCCAAGAAAGCTCCATATAAGAAATATTGTTTTGATATATTTTCTGAAGTTGGAATGTCAGTAACCACTTGATTGTTATTTTGTAGGATGCACTAGTCCAGCCTTCTCTTATAATATTGTATTTTGGTGGAAATGATTCAATGGGACCTCACCCATCTGGTCTGGGTCCTCATGTTCCACTTCCTGAATATGTAGAAAACATGAGAAAGATTGTAACTCATCTGAAGGTATCACTCTTCATGAGCACGACAGACTGTTTGGAAATTGTTTCTAATGCATTTTATTTGCACACGTCTTTTTACTTTTTTTTTATCTTCAGAGCCTTTCAGAAAATACACGTATAATTGTCTTTAGTTGTCCTCCAATCAACGAGGAATTGCTTCGTGAAAAGCAAAGGTGCTGCCTGCCATACCTGTGTCTTGATTACTTACTTTTAATATTCTTGTCTTCATTTCTTGTGGACTTCATGTTCATTGTAGTCCTTTCCTGAGTGAGATAAAACGCTCAAATGAAACCTGCGGTCAATATTCTGAAGCATGCATAGAACTATGCAAAGAGATGGACTTGAAGGTAATCGATCTATGGACTGCAATGCAGAAAAAGGAGAACTGGGCTACAAATTGCTTTACGTGAGTTTACTAGTACCATGCCATATTCGAATAAATTTAGTTCAACTTAGCAAATTGATTTTATTCAGTATATCATTGGTTTACTTCTTGTTTCCCTGTCACATGTTTCTTGGAATTTATCTTTTGATAATATTACTTTGCATAGAAGCCTAACCTTTCTTTTTTTTCTCCTAACGACTATGCTTTCTCCATTCAGTGATGGGAGTCATTTTTCGGCGGAGCGTAGCAAGATTGTTGTGGAAGAGGTACTAAAAGTGCTGAAAGAGGCTGAGTGGAAGCCATCCTTGCACTGGAAGGACATGCCAACTGAGCTTAATGAGGATTCGCCTTACGATCTTGTCACTTCTGATGAAGTATCCACCATCAATGGTTCCGATTGGACCTTTCACAGAGAAATTCAATGGGACTAGAACATCACCACGTTGTCGTTTCTATTGTCGATTAAAATGCTATTTATTGTTGTTGTTGTTTTTCTCGAAGAAGATATTGTTAGTATAAACTTGCTGCTTAGTATTCAGGGAAGATAATGTATTAGGAATGGTATTAGTCAATACTGGGAGTAGGGCTGCAATCGAGCCGAGCCCTATACCTTCAGGCTCGAGCTCGGCTCGTTAAGGAAACGAGCTCAGTTTTCAGCTCGAGCTCGGTTCGAGCCGAGCTTTGACCGTATTCAAGCCGAATAGCTCGCAAGCTTAGTCTAAAAAAAAAACCCAAGCTCGAGCTCGGCTCGTTAAGGAAACGAGCTCAGTTTTGAGCTCGAGCTCGGTTCGAGCCGAGCTTTGACCGAGCTCGAGCCGAATAGCTCGCGAATAGCTCGATTCGTTTACAGCCCTAACTGGGAGTAGCCACTACACAAGTCTGGGCTAGCTAGGTTCATCGAGACTTTCTTCTTGTTCCTCTCATCTTTAAATATGAATTTTCAACCATTATGCACTGGATAGAATACAGTTTGTTGCAATTATGCAGCTAAAGGAGGTACTATTCAATTGCTGGAATTGATATTTCATTTTAGGGTTTTAACATGTATACCCCTAACAAATATAATAATATCATGAAATAATTTAGCAAATGCTCCCTTCAAAATATGGAAACTAATATATACTCCCTAATATATACTCCCGTTATTTTAAAAAACTAAGAGATACCCTCAATTTGGATGGAATTGCTAAAATTCCCGTTAAGTGAACTCGCGTGCATCATATGTGATATGTAAAATGACCTCAATACCCACTAGAAAATGTATTTTAGCAAATGCCCACAATCAGAATGTGGAAACCAGCATATAACTTCACTATTTAAAAAATGATATTTGGGATATTTTAGCAAATACCTCCATTCAAAATATAGAAAACTAGCATATACCCCCACTATTTCTGTGTTAGGTGTTGTGAAAATGTGAGTGTTATGTGTTATTACTCAGTCTGAACAACTTTCTTCATGTACTGATGATAACAATGTAATGGAAAGAGGCTCTACGTTAGATTTTGACCCAAAAAATACAAAAACCATCATTTATTACAACGGATTGTTGTGCATCATCACTATCTTCTGTACCATCATCTATTACAACAGATTGTGCGGTCTCATGTTCTACTCTAGAATGTGCATCATCATTTCCATCATCTTCATTCACAATAGATCCAAAAGTAGCTTGTGTATTACCCATAGTCACAAATTCGTTGTTTATAAATAATTCGACAAGATTTAATATTTGGAAATCAACAAAAATTTGGCAAATTCAATAAAAGTTCAGGAAGAATTACAATATTTAATGCATCTAAGTAGTTAGTACTCGTCAGCTAAGTAAAAATATATATAAATCCAAAAATATTTCTTGTATAGTTTGCTAAATTCACAAATTATTCGGGAAGCATTCGTTTAATTCGTGATTTTCATGAATAATTTACGAACTGCGGGAATTAAATGCAAACCTGTAAATAGTTCGCGAATTTAACGAATTATTCACGAACTTTGTTAATATGGCATTACCTACTGTCACACTAGGTTGTGCATCATCTTCAACATCACCCAAGTTAAGATGTGAAAACAAAGCATTGATGTTGGCATTGATATTTTTTTGTCAAAACAACAAATACGTATTATATAGTATTCAAAACCCTAAAACCGTTTTGTCCAAACTGACGGTTGTTCTTAGTTTGTTTAAAATAGGGGGAGTATATGCTAGTTTCCGCATTTTGAATGAGGGCATTTGCTAAAATATCTCAAATATCCATTTTTTTTAAATAGTGGGGGTATATGCTAGTCTTCACATTCTGAATGAAGGAATTTGCTAAAATACATTTTATCATGGGTATTTAGGTCTTTTTACATATGACTGTGACGCACGAGAGTTCACTTGATGGGGATTTTAACGGTTCCGTCCAAACTAGGGGCATTTCTTAGTTTTTTTAGTGGGGGTATTGCTAGTTTCCATATTTTGAATGAGGGCATTTGCTAAATTATCCCTAATATCCTATATACCCCTCACATATGTGTATTTTTGTATATGCCCCTAACAATTTGGACTTTATTTCATATTTACTCCTATGTTAGATATCACTAAGTTAACCATAATTTTACCCTTACGAGACAAGTATAAATCAAATTAAAAGATCAAATTAGGCAATCAAATGAGAAAAGATTTAATAGTTTTAAGGAAAATAAATGAAGAAGCTTATAATCTATCATTAAAAAACAATATTGATGGCAAATTTGGAGAAGTAATGTGAGGAAGAATATGTAGTTCTCAAAAAATTACTGTTAGTTTATCCATTTCTTGAAGAAAATGAAGAAATTTTTAGAAGTGTTAACGAGACTCAGCTGGATTAACAATTGCTCGGATTTATAAGGTTGAAGAAGATAAAGTTTGAATGGCAGAGAACAGAGTATTTCAGTTATTTTTCATCAAGTCCATTTAAAAAAAACTAAAAATTCTTCATCGTTTTGATTTTTTTTTAACTAGAGGGTAATTAAGAGAAGTGTCATATATTGTTGAGGGCAAATATGAGAATACATATTTGTGAGGGGCATACATGATATTTAAGTATTTATTAGGGTCATACATGTTAAAAACCCTTTCATTTACTCTACAAGGAAATATCTGCCAGAATCTCTGAATATACTTGTATGGAATATATCTCTACTATTTTAGTACAAGAGTTTGTCACCAAACAAGCCCCGTTTGTCACAAAACAAACTCATGCATCGCATGTGCAACTCTAACTCTCCCATTATATTCTTTACTTTAAAAAACAAACTAGCGCATCGCACGTAACAGTGTCACCAAACAAACCTCATTTGTCACAAAATAAGCACGTGTGTTGCACGTGCAATACCAGTTTGTTACAAAACAAACTCATTCATCACATGTGCAACTCCATGTAATATCCCGACCGACTATTAATAATATTATTTTATTAGCGTTCGACTACTTGATTATTTTATATTTTTCTTCACCATTGTGATCCTTTTAGCCATGACAACCTAATAGATAATTAGGGATTATTGGGTATTAAACCTAGGGTTACAAAAATATAAAAGGGTTAAGAACTCTTCTAGAAAACTCCTCCTCCATATCAATTTTCCCCCACATAGCACCTCCCCCACTTCCCCCCTCCTCCTAGGCATGGCCGGCCCCCAAAATATGGGGGGGGCTTTTGCACAATTGTGTGGGTGCACAATTTAAATCTCCACCCTCCTTTCCTCCTATAAATACCCCCTTCCTTCTCCATAATCTTACTTTAGAAACATCAAAGAAAAAAAAGAGTAAGGAAAAGAATGAGTGTTCTAACTTGAGAGTTTTACTTGTAGGGTTGCTAGAAGTCCTAAGAGAAAGAAGGAAAGTAATCTAGTCTTCCATCAAGAAAGAAACAAGGTGGGGGTTTCTCATATTGTTTGTATGTTTGTTTGTTTGTTTGTTTGTTCATTTGAATGATGGTTTTGATGTTCTTCTTCTTCTTACCCTCTTGTTTATTTTTCTTTTGGTATGGTTACTTTGTAGTAGTATGATTGTATGAGTTTTCTCATTTTGAAGTTGTTAACTACTTGGACTAAATTAACACATGCATATAAGTTTGTACATACAACCATGTAAGGTTGTAGGACTTGAATATGGAACCATACATAAGGCATATGGATTGTTTACAACCATGTAAGGTTGTAGGACCAATGTTGAACCTTGAATTAAAAGAGAACATATGTGGATTAAACCTAAAATAAAGTGTTCTTATTTGTTGTATTATTGTTTAGTTTTAATCTTAAAGTAAGAAAAAGAAACTAACTAAAACACTAGTTGTAGAATAACTAAATAAAAAGATCTTTTCTTTTCTAAGCACTAGTTGTAAAAAGATTAAAAAGATTTCTTTTATGCCCACTAGTAAGAAACTTATGTAGTAATTTAATTGTAGATGTTTATGATAAATTTTAGTTGATACTTATAGTAGTAGTAGTAGATATATATATATGTTTCTAATAAAGTTGTAGTAGTAGTAGACATGTATGCTTCTACTAAGTAGCAATAGTAGATGTATGTTCCTATTAAAAGTAGTAATAGTAGATGTGGAATTTATTACATCATGTTAGAAGCTATTTTTATGCTACACATGTTGTGGGATTATTCCTAAAAATAATTAGAAGCCATGTTTATGCTTTACATGTGGTAGGATTATTCCTAAAAATAATTAGAAGCCATGTTTATGCTTCAATTGTTGTAGGATTACTTCTAAAAATAATTAGAAGCCATGTTTATGCTTTACATGTTGTAGGCTCATTCCTAAAAATATTTAGAAGCCATGTTTATGCTTCAATTGTTGTAGGATTACTTCTAAAAATAATTAGAAGCCATGTTTATGCTTTACATGTTGTAGGCTCATTCCTAAAAATATTTAGAAGCCATGTTTATGCTTCAATTGTTGTAGGATTACTTCTAAAAATAATTAGAAGCCATGTTTATGCTTTACATGTTGTAGGATTACTTCTAAAAATAATTAGAAGCCATGTTTATGCTTTAGATGTTGTAGGATCACTTCTAAAAATATTAGAAGCCATATTCATGCTTTACATGTTGTAGGATTTATTCTAAAAATATCTATCATATTAGGAATGATATATATGCTTAGAATGATTGTTGGATTGATGTAAAATTACTTGCCATATTTTAGGGATGATGTAGAAGTATATACATATGCTTGAGAATGTTGTATGTTCATACTAGTGATGTGTATACATGCTTGAGAATGCTATGTGTTCATACTAGTTATATATGTATCCATGCTTGGGATCGCTACAAATGCATGCTAAAACACATTCACAATCAAGAGTGTTATAAGTTGATGGTTATGTCATATATACCATGTTTTAGTGGTGGTAGGTTGATGCTTGCAATTGCATACCATGATCGAATTGCCATAGGATAAGCAATAAGGAAGAGCCATGTGGAAATTGTAGGAATAACTACCTTGTTGTAGTTAGTGTTAGTATGGAACCATAGCATATGAGCACCCTTCATTCATAGCAATAAGGGTTGAGAAGTGCTAGTAGTTGTAGCTTGAGAAAAAGCTAGTTTAGGGTCTTCAAGTACCCTAAGGGTCATCGACCATCAAGACCACATCCTACCCCCTTAGAGTAAAATGGATAGATCTCACCTCGGGCGTCGACGGATCTTAACCAATGTAGGTTGACCGTGGGCCGAGAGTGTTGGTAGAATCCAAGTTAGGGGTAGGAATGAGTGAGAGAAATATTATTGTTAGAGTCTTGGATCGAGGGACCCCGAGTTGGACCATGATTGGAAACTATGCAAGATTGCATAGAAATAATAACCTCATTAGGATAGTGACTTATAAAATCATCCCTTAACCTTTTGCCCGAAAGAAGGGGAGTTGGTAGTAGGGTGCACCGTACGACCAAACCTTTCTTTAGGGCCGATCTTAGGTGGTGTTATTGGGTTGTACCTTCCCGTCAAAGGGATACGTACGGTGCCGTCTCACAAGTTGAGGACACGGGTTGCGTATCTCGCGCTGTTAATTCCTGAAGTACCGTGGCTAGGGGTGCCACAGGATGCATTGTGCAGTCCTGCGCTTGCGATACCCCAGAGGGTGCCACAGGGTAGGCTTTGCACTGCCCTGCGCTTGCGAAACCCTATAGTGTGATTTTTTGGAATGACGCCTGATACGTTGGGATCGTCTAATTTGAGTGAGGTCCGGTTAGCCGGGTCGCGGTGGCGAACATAGACACCACGGGCGAAATGCAACAGTGGCACATGACCACATCTGCAGCCTCGCGAGTCACGTGTAGTTGTCAGGAACAGGTTGTGTGCAATTAGAATTCATAACGCGGGTTCAATCCCTATGTATGGAGAAACGGCTTGAGATGGAGTCGCATGTAGTATGGGCTGCATGTTGCTTTCGGAGACTTGCTGATATTAGAATAAGAGCATCCTAGTATTAGTTGACATGGCATTAGTACCCTAGCTTAGTCAACAGTGCATTAGTGTTCTAGTTTAGTCGACAGTACATTAGTGATCTAGTTTAGTTGACAGTGCATTGGCATTCCAGTTTGATTGACATTTGTTGGATTCTTGCACTCACGAACACTTAAACTACACCGACATACTTTACTATGTTTATATATATTGTTTTGGAGATCCGCTGCTATATGATCAGCCTTTAAGCGTCAGTGAATACTGACGTCCCCACTTTCATAGGTGCTGGACCGCAAAAATACAGGTGCGAGATTCAGGAGGACTCAAGGCAAGGAAAGTGAGGAGTCAACGTCAAGTTTTAATTTCCGCTGTAATAACTATTCATGTATACTCTGATGTAATCCAGTGTATTGATGGGAACACTCGGCCTGTAATATTGAGTTAATAAAAAGTTTTAAATTTTCCTGTTTTCTGTGTTTTGTGACTTATTGAAGGAAAGGTCTTGGCTCGTGTCTCGGTTTCCCAGTATATGGAAATCGGGGCGCTACACTCCAACTCTCCCATTATATTCTTTATTACTTTAAAAAAAACACGTGCATTGCACATGCAACTCCAATTTGTCACAAAACAAACTCATGTATAGCACGTGCAACTCCAACTCTCCCAATAACGCCTGTTTTCCAATACATGTATTTTGAGTGTATTTTTTTCCTTGTATTTGATTCAGCTGGTATCTTTTGGACCGTATATTGGATTTTTTTCAATATATTCATGGTATTTTTGGTTTTATCTTCTTGTATATGCTTGTCTATCTTTTGTTTCATTTCTTTGATCGGGCCATTGTCTTTGTTCTCCATTATTGTTTTTGCCCTATTTTATTTTTGGTTCATGTTCGAGATTTTTTTTTTTTTTTTGGTGCTCTTGTTGTTCTCATTTCCTATTCTTTACCCTTGAGCTTGAACCCAAATCCTATATTATCTCTAATACCCATTTAAACCATATCCATTTATATTTAACCCAATAACCTATTCACTAAACTACCCCATACCCATTTGTTTCCCTTGTACACCCGAAACCCACACCCGCACTCCCATCCGACCTGTTAACACCCCACACCTGTGCCGCCTTCCTTCCTACTTCCTCTAAACCTAAAATTTTACCCATATATATTTTCAACCCATGCAGCCACTCCCTCATCCTCCTACCGCCGCTCCTTAACCCTAGCCCATGCTTCTCTCCCGCTCATCTCCCTCATCCCGACTCTCCCTCTCTCCCTGTGTCCCCGAGCACAACGCTTGACCAACCCCGTCCTCCCTACTGCGCTGAGAACCCCTCCTCCTTGCTGTGTTTTCCCTTGGTAGCCGCGTAGCACCAGAGCTCCAGTCGTCGCACCTCCCAGTCGCACCCCGCCTGCAAGCCGAAGCCAGCACAGTGGCAACCGCAGCGAGCTTCCCTCGCTACACTCCCTGTAACCCGTTGTCGTCATCTCCCCTGTCCGCTCTCTCTTTGATCGCTCGTGCGAGTGGTTGCACGAGTTATCTTGGTTGTGTGGTTCTCAAGTTGTGTTCGTGAGTTCGTTCGCTCGTGCATTCGTTGTTCGTGGGTTTGTGTTCGTTGCTCGTTGGTCGTGTGTTCGTGGATTTTGCTCACTTTTGGAGTTCGTGTGTTCGTTGAGTTCGTTGCCGGGAATCCGTTTCGTTATTCTTGCTTTTGCTTAGTCGGTTTCCGTCATCGGTTAAGGCAAGCAACTTGTATTCTTTTCTTTGTGTAATACAAGTACTAAATACTGCCTGTAGTATAGTTGGGTTCTAGAGACAATTCGTGTCTGAAACCCCTTGTGATATTGTCTCTATTGTGTTGATTCGAACATAGTTACCTCACGACATACATGATATGAAATAACCTAGGGTTGACCATTTCTTGTTGTATATATGCATGTTGTTCATATGATATCATGTGCTCGTTCGTGTTATTCATGGTACACTTGTTGTGGACTTGTGAAATACCCTATACCATGTTTCTTAGACATCTTGTACACCATATTTCATGTTTGGTTATGTTTTGGATGGGTTTTGGATAAACTAGTGGATTTTGTGCATATGAGATATTTTCACTTTTGCCCGTTTTCCCGTTTTGATCAGTATTTTAGACCCTATTAAGGTCAGTATTTGAAAATATTTTGTGAACATGATTTGTAGAGAATTCTGTCTATTTTCCAACCCTTTTGACGGATCTCAATTTCGAATTTCGAGTTGTGAGTTATGTCTATTTTACTACAGTGGTGTAGAGAGATTTCCAAATTTTGTTTTTGATGAATTCCGAAGAGTAATCTATTTTTATCATGATGTTAAAAGTATTATTTTGATCCAATATTTTTCACAGTACAACTAGACCTAATTGGGATTAACCCTGAATTTTTATGGATTTATTTGATGAGTTTTACAAACCATTTTATGTTTCTAAACAATTACTATACTAGCAGATTTTTCTTACTCTTCAGTAAAGAACCTGATTTTGGACCTAATTGTACTTGCTTTTTGTAAAATATTTGTGAATATGAAAGTTAGCCTACTGTCTCTATTTTATCATCCTTTTGGCATATTTGGATTTCGATTTATGGTTTGTGAGATATTACTATTTCGTACTGCCGTGTTTGTGATTCCAGATTTACAAAACTGTCGCGTCTTGTTGTTTTCTGATTTTACTTGACTACTCTATTTTTTTTGGAAAATTATGAAACTATATTTTCTGTTACTAGACATATAAGGGAATACCCCAGATTTTTCGTGGACTTAATTAATGAAAAACTGTTTTCCTGACTTTGAATACGATCTTCTGATTACTGGCTGAACATATTTTCTGGATTCAAACCTATTTTGAGACTTGTTTTTCTGAAATACTATATGACTTATATATATTCGCTGGATTTGGCCGGGAGTCTATTTTCCAGATTCTTTAACAGATCCATATTTGCATTTTGTAGGAATGGAAATTATAGACTTAGTGCAGTACTGTCTTGCTGTCATAAACTAGAAATTTCATTGTTTTACGATTTTGTGTGTTATCTTTCACCCATACATGTTTATCTTGCAACTTGAACTTGTTACTTGATTATACCATATTATACTTGGACTTTTCGTGATACATACATGCTTGTTTGACACTAATAATAATAAATAACCAAGCTGGGGTTAAAGGCAAAGATCTAATAGTGGAAAATACAGAAACGTGTACTCGGAAGAGGATCTATTGATCCTATGTGTTACTTGGCTTGATACTTGAGGCTTGATATTTTACTTGAGGCTTGATATTTTATTACGCGAGGCTTGATATTTCACACTTGAGGCTTGATATTTCATATTTGAGGCTTGATATTTCACTCTTGAGGCTTGTTACTTGATACTTGAGGTTTGATACTTGTTACTTGATTTCTTAAAGCTTGTCCCTGAGTATACTGCCCTATATGATCCACTATAAAATCTAAAACAAAACTGTGTTGAATGTAACAACCATGTAGTAAAAGGATGGATGCATCAAGTAATACCTAGATAGTAATAAATACAAGACTTGAACATGATACTTGATTCTTGACACTTGCTACTTGTACATGATACTTGTTCACTTGATACTTGACACTTGATTATTGTTACTTGTTTATATGATACTTGTTTACTTGACACTTGATACATGACACTTATACTTGTTCATCTTGCCATGCTAGTATTCTATTTTGTTATCATGCATATTTCATGTTATTAGTTAGTCTTTCCATGTACTTGTATCCTGCACTACACGCGGCCCGTAACTTGTATTGACGGGAGTTTATTTTCTTTTTCCTATTTCTGTAACTGTTAAATTGCAGATCTTGGAGATCAGGTGCCTGATGGTGCAGGTGATATGAGATACTAGCTACTGGAATTTTGCTATTATTATTCTTGTTGCTTATTTTGAACAATTGTACTTGATTACTTGGATTTATTTGTATTTGGACAATGTGACCCAGGATATTGACTTATTCAGATCTGGATTATTTGAGATTAATATATTTTGGTTTCAAGTATTCTTGTTGGTATTTTGATTCATATATACATACTTGGTTGACTTTTCTTGCTTCCGACTCTAATTATTCTTGTGAAATGTTGTAATGATTCTAAACAGCTTATGGATGATAAAAATTATTCGTTGGGCTTAGTCACATATCCGTATTCCGTATTCTCTTTTGGGAAGCGGGGCATGACACTCCCATTATACTATTTATTACTTTAAAATATATATATTTACTAGGTTTGCCCGTGGGCACGTGCCTACGCCACGTTTTCGGAACGATGCATCATATGAAAGTAAGCATTATAATGTCAGGAATATAAAAGAATTGATCTAATATGAAAGAGTTGTAGATTTCATACAAAGAAAGGAAACTTACATGGTCATATATAGTGATGTTATTTATTGCAGGAAGCAGTGAGAAGTCATACAGATATTGTTGTTTAGTTCTAATGAAGAACTCTCTCGGTATATCAGGAAGGAAATTATTTGACGATTAACTTTGGTGTTCTCAGTTTATTCTACTATCAGATGCTAATATACTTTCTGAGATGTACACTATAATAGTGTTCATGTATAATACTGGTACATTACTTTCCAGTATTTCAGATGCATGAATCTGAAACTTCCATCATGAAGTTTATGTAGCTCAAGTTTAAATGGTATGACAACAATTAGTTGTAAATAAAAGTTCATTTGAATAATTATAAATTGGGGTGTAAAATCCGACTTCTTAGAACTTTGAGGGTGTAAAACGATGAAATTTAACTTTTGAGAAATATTTGCTACTTTAGTGTAACTTTAGAGTTTGAAATTTACCCAAGTTAATATCCATTTAAATCTTCCATTATATTTAAAATCAATCAGGAAACTCAGTGAAATTTTCTACATGAGCAATAAAAAAAGCATAGAAAGTCTGAAAAATCCAGAAATTTACAAACCTAAAATCCGAAAATCTAAAATTCTGGGTATATATATATAATGGGCAAATGAATTTCAAATAATTTGATTTACATATTTAGACTAATTTGGACGTATAGATCAATGTGAACGGTTTGGATCGTCGATACGAATACGGGAAGGCCGAGTGCACACAAAGAAGGCACATGGATGCCTAGTGCACAACTAAACATTTCTCTCTCTCTCTCTCTCTCTCTCTCTCTCTCTCTCTCTATATATATATATATATATATATATATATATATATATATATATATATATATATATATGTATGTATGTATATATATTCCATTGTATTTGAAATCAATCAGGGAACTCAATGAAATTTTCTACATAAGCAATCAAAAGAAAGAAAATTAAATATGAAAATCCAAAAATTTACTAACCTGAAATATGAAAATCTAAATTTCTAGGGGAGGGAGGGAGAGAGAGAGAAATCTGAAAGTGAAGAGATGAGAGAGAGATAGTAATAAAGTGAGGATGATTTTTGTTTTAGGAGAAAAAAAATTTAGTTTTTGGGGAAAAACTTTTGGAGGAAAAATGTCTTTTGGGAGGATGAATGTAAGCCAATGATTTTGTTTCAATTGAAGGAGAGACACTTGATAGTTTTTTTTTCTTCAAATTGCATTGTGATTTATTATATATATTAAAACGTGCATTGCACGGACAACTCCAACTTACGTGTATTGCACGTCCAATTCTTTATTAAAACGTGCATTGTACGGACAACTCCAACTTACATGTATCATACATTCAGCCTCAACTCTCTCATTATTAAGATGTGCAAAGCACGTGCGAATTACTAGTAACTATTATAATGAGTGAGTTGGAGTTGTTGTTTGTCAATCTACCAACTTGCGTGCATTACCCATGCATAACTAATATAAAAGAGGTCTCAAGTTCGGGGCAAGACTACGTCAAAATTTTTACTTTAAAATATATATATTTATTAAGATGTGCACCACCCGTGTAAATTACTAGTATAATACAATCAGTGAGTTCGCATTCGCAGTGGGAAACAAATCCACAGGAAGAAACAAACACACCTAACTTCGAGAAATGCTACACATACATTAGTTTCTACCTCAAACATAGATAGGAATTATATTTTAGTGATTATTGAGCCTTTTCCATTTGTCTTTTAGTGAGGGATGGACCCAATGACCACTAAAAGATAAGCCCAATGTTGTATGTTTGGGGTAGAAACCAATGTATGTGTAGCATTTCTCCCTAACTCCAGGGCCGTCCCTGAGCTCACGGGGGCTCGAGGCGAACTCCCGAAATGGGGCCTCACACAAATTTTTCAAAAAAATGGTAAATTTTTTTTTGTATTTTTTGTTTCTACAATTATGAGAAAACCAATATATATATATATATATATATATATATATATATATATATATATATATATATATATATATATATATATATACACTAGTTGAAAATTGTCGTGCACCAAGTGCACGCGGGCATGTAATTCTAAAAAATGGTACCAAATTTAATCTCTCTAAAACAGTAAGAGTAAAATTCAATTTTTAAAATTTTATTTTAGAGTAATTCATTCATTCAGTACAATACTTCCTCAACTCTAATGATAGAATCATCTTCCTACTAAGTACTAAAGGAGATACAATCCAAAATTACAACAATAGTTTATTTAATTTCAATATTTTGAAATACACTGTAAGCAAGCAAGTGACATTTTTAGTGATATATTTTGCACAAGTAATTAACTTAATATATCTTAAATGGAGAAAGTAACTATGCAAATGTCAACTTGGTAATTAGTTGGATCTCAAATTACCTTATCCGACTATCTCAGTTCCATGGTACTCAAACCTTATGTGTACATATCCAGATTAGCAACCGGGCTCTTAGTGCAATACAACTTTTTTTCTTTAGCCTTATCCTGCCTAGAACATTTGTAAGTAATAGGGGATTTCAGTCATTTTGCATTCTCGTTACTTTTCCATATGGATACTTAATTCTGCACCTTAGTTGGTTGTGAAAATGTTTGCCATCCTGGTAGAAACCTTCGCTAACTTTAGTTATAGTTTATATAGCACAATAAAAAAATTGCTTCTCTCGAACATACAGTTCTACATAATAAAAATGGCTTAATAATGGCCACAATTTTGTTTTTAGGTGTGAAAGTCTGAAAGGTAGGAAAGCACCCTATATTTCATTAATAACAATAACCATATTTATAAAAAGGAGCTGCAAACATTCTCTTTACAAAATGTGGGGTATACTTACCTCAGACGAAAGATGAGAGAATGATGGGCATGATATAGGCCACTGTACACCTCGGAATCATTTGCGTTATAAGTATCCTCTTAAAATCAGAGATATGTGCTTAGCGAAAGTAAGATCAATCAAATTATAGTTTGCTGTCAAAAAAATATTACAATCCAACACGTGAGCAACTAAGCAATTTAGAAAAAAAAAAGTTTTAGGAATAACTGACTATTGCAGAATAGTGCTTGTATTAGTTCCCCACTAAGTTGCTACTATGATTGATATGCACCAATTCCTCCTAGCCTTTTTTTTTTGAGGGGGGCTGAACACCTCTTCTTGAACAATGCTTGCAATAGTATCCTTTGCTTTATCTAGAACAAGTTTAGCTGCATTTTACCCATGAGATTTAGGGGGAAAATCTCATCCTAAACACATCTCCTAATGAAAATGTCCTAATTTCCTTACCATAAAGTAGGAAAGACGCCCACATCAATAGCTCTTAGTATCTTTTCTTGTCTCTTACCTTCTAGCAATTTATAATGCATCATAAAACCCCACAAATGTAAAATCTAACAATCTTTTTTATTATAATAACTAACCAAATAGTAGTTAAAACTTAAATTCAAATGTCATACAAACGTCTCAATATATTTAGGCCTGAGTGCCTAAATATTTTCATTAGTATATCCATTTACTTCAATAAACATAAGGTCCACAGTTATCACACCATCTGAATTCTGGGGAAAAAGTGATATGACCATTAAAGAGTAGAAATATATTTGCACGAAATGGATATGGAGCCTATGGATCTTCCTTAGAAAGGGTGGTCCTCTTATATTATCTTCTTGATTATAGGGGAACTCATACATGAAACATACGTATCAAGGAACGGACGTTATGCCACTCCGTAAGATAAAACATATGACCAAATTTTCTTTAAAATTATGTATCATTCATAGTACATAAAATCATATAAGCACCATCTTTTCTCCTTTTCTTACAAAAAAACAGAAAAATACTAAGAACCAGTCTGTCCAGTCCCTTCCACATCCTCTTCCATTAATACCCCGTGAAAAATGACACAAGCTACTGACTTATTCAACATTCTGCGAAGTCCATGCTTGTGAGACGTTAACACTCTTCAGTAGTACGTGACTGCATTAGGATTTACATTCTTTCTCACGAGTTAAATGTTATCATTACAGGATTATCGAATTAGTACAAACGATTTCGTGCAATTTGTTTCTACTCATGACTCGTCTATTCCCTCTCATATTGATGGATCATGTCCCTCAACTTAGGCAATAAAAATGAATCTTACCTCTTGCCATGGAGCATCAATCCAATCCTAAACTATTTAAGGAAATTTATACATGAAGCTGTAGTAAAATGAAATGTGAATATCAACGAAAATGTTTGAAAGAACTCTATCAAGCCTATTAAGTTGGTTGATCTTACCCGTGTGCATCCATTTCTTACAATTAAATTTTAGATGAGCTTCTAATCCAATTTCTTATGCTCAAAATATTCATCTATTTTAGTCATTGATCATTAAATAAAATGCCTAGAATTTAGGTATCTTTCTATATACCGTTACTAATATAATGTTTCAATTTTGTAACAGGTACGAAAAATGTTTTTCAATTTCTCTAATAAATAATGTACTAAAGAGAAGCTATTGAAGATTATGTTTCACCATAATCTACAAATTTTGCTACTACAAGCACAAGTTTCCTTACACTCTCATATTGATTCAATCTCTTGAAAAAATTAATTGATATTGATCTTGGTTTCTATTTCTATGATTGTAGGTTGTCTCATTTGTTAATTAGTGCTCACATGATAGGGTAAGAACAAATACTTGTTTGGTCCATTTAATCGAGCGGAGAAAAAAACGAGCTTGCAATTATTTACGATTTGAGTAACTGATAATGTCGTATACAATACAAACATTGTAATTAACTGTCCCTACAAAGACGAAAGGGCTTGTATAAACTAATACTGATTAGAAAAATATGCGATAAACTATTTCCTATAGTATATAGTGCAACTACAGTTGATGGAACCGAGTTTAGACTACAAGCTACAGAGGCCATTGCCTTATCTAAACGCTATAGTGATTATCTAGTACTTTTGGAAAGGACTAAATATAGGTCATGGCTTCACGCCACAAGTTAAGTATGTTGAAGACAGTTTAACCAGTCAAGTATCCCAATTTAAGGGATCACGTAGACAGAGAAGTGAGAGGATAGTAACAATCATATGTGTTAAGTGGCAAAACCAATGAAAAATCTAGAGACTGTAATAATGAGATTGAAGAGAAGCTACCACTAATTTAAAGGCAAAACAAAATAGTGTTGTAGTACAACTTAAATCATATGTAAGACTGATGACGCTGATTTAGTAGTGGGAGCAACAAATGTGAGTTTTTGTTATTTGTAAAGAAAAAGACAGTTCTGAGACAGATCTTAGCCGCAAATCTGGATCTGAGATGGGGATTTCGTGAGGAGCAGGAGAAATTGTGCTACAAGTAGCTGGCCGCCTTGAATACCTGCACATTGCCTAGAAATATCGGGAGAGGTTCCGACGACAAGCCCTCCGACGATCTAGTCAGTCACTGGAAAAAGGTAGAGTTAGGGTTTCAGTGGAGAAAGTTTCATTACCTGCAGAAAAGGGAAGGAATCTGGTATTTATAGGCAAAGAGAAAGGGAGCCCTAACCCTAATGGGCCGGGTCGACCTACTTCTGTGGGCCTGAAGTAGCAGAAGGCCCATAGGGACAATTAGGCATGATTTGTAGGGGTGCACAGATCTTGAGGGGATCCGACAGCTCAAGTTGAGCTAGAGTTTTACCCATATCATAGCCCCCATACTCCTGGAGGGTTGTATGTACCAGCCGTAGAGGAGTAGCCCCAATCTTGTTAGGAGACCGGTCGACATTGCGCACAAAGACAGGGCAGAAGATCCCCATAAAGAGCAACTTGAGGTTGAGACCGAACTTTGCGACACCGAGCACCGACCCCCCGAGCTCCGTGCCTCGGGGACGGAGGTGCCAAGCGTCACGCATTGAGCATCGAGCGTCTTCCAACAGCCTGTAGCTCGCTCGAGGTTCATGCTAAGCGTTGAGCAACACGTACTTGGTGAAAAAGCTTACAGACAGTTCGAGGAGCATACCAAGCGTCTAGCATAGTGCAGGTTGTGAAAAAGCTAGCTGCTGGCTCAAGGAACATGCCGAGCATTGAGCATAGTGCAACTTGTGAAAAAGATGGCTATTGACTCGAGTAACATGTTGAGCGTCAAGCATAGTGTACTTGGTGAAAAAGTTCATGCTTCCTGTGATTATAGTGGACACGCGTATTGGACTTGTGATGCTGATGTCATGGTTGTGGAAATCGAGGCATTGAAATATCATCCACCATTAGATTTAGATGATACAGATTGGGTGGCTTAGATTGTTTGTGGATATCAAGGCACCATGGAGCTGTCTATATATCCCTCACTCTTCCTCTTATTTTTCACTTTACTTTATCTCTCGGGTTCTCAGAGCTTCTCTCTAGGAATCATTTGGTAACCGGCGACCAGCTTTATGGTGAGTTTTCTTGCAACGATCACAGGTTAGTATTTTTAATATTATGTCGAGGACTCGGTCCGGTTCTTTTGCCTCTACGTCTATTCAAGGTGATAGAGATCATCTTTCTGACTCCTCATCCTGGAAATTTAGCGAAAGGCCTACGCTGTCACATTGCCTCATAGTCGTAAGTCGTTCATGGTGGAATCAAGCGACTCGAATGAAGAGATAGAGGCGGCAGTGGTGGTTGATGGGGGTAAACCGGTATACGTGGATGTGGGTAACGAGGAAGAAGTTGAGGGAGTCGGAGATACCGAGCAAGGGGTGGAGGATGTGGTTGGAAGAGGGGTTGATGACGAGGGTGAGGATGAGGTTCCGAAAGTCAGTCTGTCGGGTGAGGTGCCTAATTTGAAACCGTTGGTGATGACTTCCCCCCCAAAGGCTCCTCGCATTCGAGGAAGGAGAATGAGGTGGACCCTCTCGGACAGTCCGGAAGAGCCGGATGAGTTTCTCCCAAAACATGGGCTCGGCATCCCTTATCTTCAGCAGCCGGGTTCCATTAGGATGTATCCGGACAATGTCGAAGATTTAGTTCGGTATGCGGTGCAACCTTCTTCGCCTAGCCGATCCAAGATCAGGATAGACAAGATGTAAAGTGTTTTGATGCGTAGCGACCTACCACTGATACGGGAGAACTACTTTATAGGGCTGGAATATGAGTTGATGATTCCGAACCTTGGTCTCAGCCCTACGGACAATTTGGCACCCTGGTATTGTATGTTTTCGATAGATGCCTTCAGCTCGGGGTTGCGGCTGCTGTTGCACCCATTCATCAAGAAGGTATTGAATTGGGGAAGACTGAGCTCGATGCAGTACGACCCAAATTTCTAGAAGCAGCTGGTGTGCTTCATGTTGCTTTGCGAGGAGAGGGGAGTGCCTTTGAAGCTGAAGTACTTTTGGGCCGTTTTGGGTTCAGTTCGTCGGGAGAGCGCGAAGGAGTTTATTACATCTTGCCTCTCCCCTACAAGAAGGTAGTCCATGGGCATCCGAACTCAATAAAAGGCTAGAAGGAGAAATACTTCATCATCCAAAATCAGGTGCCTTGGAAATTTCCACAAATTGGAACTTTTACAAGCCGAATCACAAGCCTCCGAAGAGAAGAGATCTAATAGACGATGAGTGGGCCGATGTGGATCAGATCATCGCAGGCAACAGCATTAGCTGGCCGAATGTGACCGAGAGGCACCTGGCCAAGATTAGACTGAGCCCCATTGATTCTTGTTTGTTTTATGTTTCCTTTTTTGTTCAACTTTTTCCCTTCATTCTTATATCTCTGGTTTCCTTTCGCAACAATGGATGATGTCGCCATCGACGCGAGGAGGGCCCAATTGGCCAAGCAGAAGGCTGTCGACCGGTCAAAGCAATGGAAGAGTTCATCTCAGGGGGGCTCCGAGGGGACTTCTGATCCGAAGTCTAAGAAACAGAGGGCCCTCGTCATTTCGGGGACCCTAAGCTCGACGAGGGCGGTGCCGAGCTTGAGTAACCTTAAGTTTACTGAGCTGTTGAAGGGTGGTATTCCGCCCATCCACCGTGCAGTTCAAGAAGTCGTGGGCGAAGAGGGCCTCAGGAAGTCGGCCCCAAATTAGGCCGTGAAGATGGCCGATTCGCTGATCGAGGGACCATTAGTGATCAAGGTGGTGGAGCACTTGGCCACACCCCACGATAGGGTGGCCCTGGCGACCGAGACTTTTGGGTCATGCTATATTAGGTGGGCTCAGGCCAACGTGCTGGTAAGTGTTTTCCAAATCCGTAATTCAAATTTTTTCTATCTCCTATTTCCAAGTCGCATCCCCTCGTTTGCGGGATACACTGGCTGGAGCCCAGATGAAGAGGCTACACACCCGCGAGCTCTAGCGGGAGGTGAAGAACACTCAGCAGTATGAGTGCAAAATGAAGGATCAAAAAGGATGGCGGACACGGGCGAGTCCCATGAGCATGCCCTTAAGGCCGAGCTGACTTCCTTTGCTGACGACCAAGCTCAGAAGGAGGCAGAGGCGAAGAAGGTGGCTGAAAAGGAGCTAAAGAAGATGAGGAACTCTGCCATGGATAATGTAACCCCTGTTTTCGCAAATACGTATTTTCTGTGTATTTTCGGCACTTAAAATTTTTGTAAATTATTTTTCCGCTTTCAAATTCTTTTTGGTAAAATGTATAGTAGGATCTCCTAATAAAGCCTATTCTAATCGATAATTTTATTGTGACTAATTCCCAATGAATTTACATTGTAATTCAAATCCTATTATTGTTGTTACTATTGTTATTATTATTATTATTTCGGTTATTAATATAAATATTAATATTAATATTAATATTAATAATAATAATAATAATAATAATATTATTATTATTATTATTATTATTATTATTATTATTATTATTATTATTATTATTATTATTATTATGTTTATGTTTATGTTTATGATTATTATTATTATTGTTAATAAACTTATTGTTTATATTTTTGGAAGCTTATAGATCGTAATCTATATTGTATTTTTATTAGAGTATGGATTTATGTATATCATTTTATTTAATTAAATAATATGTAATATTATTTTGCTCCTTATTTTGGTTCGATTCAAATACAGTCTTGATCATTTTGTGAGGTCCTACATTCTATTGTATTTAGTAGTATTTGAGTATTAATTTAATGCATACAAATTGATTATTTGTATTACTATATTATTATTGATCTATTTATTCATTTATTTTTCTAAAACTCCAAACCCATTTTCTATTGGATTTTAAACCCACAACCCAACTAACCAATACCCTAAATCTATCATATTCTTATTCGCTTTAAAACCCAATACACCCTAACTCGTTACCCTCCTAAAACCCTAACTCATCCTATATATTAACCCTTACTGTGTATTTACCCTAATCCCCTTCAAAACCCTAGCCGCCTAAACACCCCCCCTGTCATCCCCTACCTCGCGACCTCCCTTTCACCTCTCTCTCCCCGCCCCACCCAGCACCATGATCCCCCTTCGGCCTAACCTACTCTCGATCCCCCCTATTCCCTTTCCCCTTGTGCTCCTCCCGGCTGCAGTGCCAGCAGCGTCAGCGCGACCCCCTTGTGCTATTCACCCTGACTACGCACCACCAGTCAGCAATCCTTGTCGCCCCGTGCTCCCTACTCGCGACCTCCCGAAGCAACAGCAGCTGCAGTGCCTGGTCTCCCCCTTACGCTGCTCTCCCCCGACACCGGCCAGGCAGAGACAGCATCACCTTTGTGCTGCCTCGCCCTACACCTTCGGTGCAGCCACCTCAGTGTCGTGCCTCCCTTTGTTGCCTTCAGCCAAAGTCAGCAGCAGCGACGGCTGCATCAGTCCCCAGTCTTCGCCGATCGTCGCTGTGACATTCCGCAGTGCACACACACACCTCTGCATTTGGATTTGTGATCGTGTGTTCGCGATCATCGTGTTCGTGCCTGGGAATCCGTTCCCATTATTCTTGTCTCTGCATCGTTTTCGTCGTCAATTTCAAGGCAAGCAACCTGTATACCTTTTTGTTGTGTAATACAAGTACAAAATACCACCTGTAGTGTAGTTGCTTCAAGATCTATTCTCATGAAAACCCTTGTTAGATCTTGTCTCTATGTATTGATCCGCGCATAGTTGTCTCATTACACATACGACATGAAATAACTCAGGAATACTAAATTCTTGATGTATACATGCATGTTGTTCGTATGATGTCGTATGCTTGATCGTGTTAGTAATAGTATAACTCATTGTAGACTTGTTAAACACCCTATACCATGTTTCTTGGACATATAGTATACCATATTTTGCTTTTGTTATGATGTGGATGTGCTTCATATAAACTAGTTGATTTTATGGATAAAGAAGATTTATGTTTTTGCTGTTACCCGATTTTTGTTCAGTATTTTAGACCCTATTAAAGTAAGTATATGAAAATTATTTATGAATATGGATTATAGAGAATTCTGTCTACTTTCTAGAATTTCTGACAGAGATCAATTTCAATTTGTAAGTTTCAAGCTATTGCTGTTTTACTACAGAGGTGTAGAAAAATTACAGATTTGGTTTTATGTGAATTCTGGAGAGTAATTTATTTTTATACTGATGCTAAAGATAATATTTTGATCCAATATTTTGCTGAGTACAACTAGACTTGATTTGGATTAACCCCTAATTTTTGTGGATTTAATTTATGAATTTTATAAACTATTCTATGCTTGCAAACAACCACTATACTTGCAGAATTTTCATGCTGTTCAGTAAAGAACCTTAATTTCGACCTGATTCTATTTGCTGTTTATAAAAACTTTGTGAATATGAATTGTAGCTTGTTGTATCTATTTTATCTCCCTTTTGACGGATCTGGATTTTGATTTATATTTTGTAATATATTGATGTTTTAGTACTTTTGTGTTTAAGATTTCAAATTTACAAATCTGCTGTATCTTGTTGTTTTCTGATTTTATTTGACTATACTATCTATGTTGGAAAATTATTAAAATTTGTTTGCAGATACTAAACATACTAGGGAATAACCCAGATTTTATTTGGATTTAATCAGTAAGTTTTTATGCTATTTTCCTGTTTATGAATACAAACTTCTGATTTCTGGCTGAACATGTTTTCTGGATGCAATTCTGTTTTGAGTCTTGTTTTTGTGAAATACCATATGACTTATATATATTTTCTGGATTCGGACGAGAGTCTATTTTCCCAATTTTCTGACGGATCCAGGTTTGCATATTTGTGGCAATGGGAATTCCAGATTTGGTGCAGTACTGTCTTGTTGTTCTGAATTAGAATTTTCGTTGTCCTAATCTTCTATGAGTTGTCTTTCATCTGTACATGTTTATTTTCCAATATGAACCAGTTACTTATTCATGCCATGTTATTCTTGCTCTGTTTTGTGACACGTACATGCCTATTTAATAATAATAATAATAAATAACCAAGCCGGGATTAAGGGAAAGATCTAGTAGTGGAAAATATAGAAATATGTACTTGGAAGGGGGCCGTGTTTCCCACCTGATTATCTGTTATTTGTTACCTGTTATATGATTATGCATGATCCTGATTATCTGTTTACCTGATTCCTAACTACATACTTCCTTATGAGAAGGTGTACTCAGAAGGGAGCTTGTGTTTCCCACCTGTTACCCGACTACATACTTCCTTATGATAGAGTCTACTTGGAGGGGACTGTAGGTCCTACCTGATGCATGATTACCTGTTACATGATACATGTACCTGTTTACCTGATACCTGAGTATATGGCCCTATAGAATCCACTACGAAATCTAAATGCCAACTTGTTTGAATGTAGCAACCATGTGGTAAATTGATGGGACGCATGAAGTGCTACCTAGATAACATGACATCTGTTACATGCTTACCTGTACATGTTACCAATTTATCTATTTACCTGTTTACATGCTTTCATGATACTTGACACCTGTTACATGTTACCCGTACCCTGTTAGCATATCATGTTACTTGATTCTGTTTACTAATTTATGTTAGTCATTCTATTTTGTGGTCATGGCTATTCCATGCTATGTTGCTTCCGCTGTTACTCTATATTTGTTTATCTTTTCCTGTACTTGTTGCCTGCACTACAAGCGGCCCGTAACTTGCATTGATGGGCATTTTGTTTCTTTTTTTCCTTTTCCTGCAATTTATTAAATTGCAGATTATGGCGATCAGCTGCCCGATGGAGTAGGTGATCAAAGATTCTAGTTGGCTGGAGTTCTTACTACATTTATTTATCTCTTGTTACTTATCTTGAATAATTGTAATTTGTTTCATGGATATTTGTATTGGGATTTTTGTCCCAGACTTGTGTTTTGTTCCAGACGTGATTATTTGAATTTAGTATTCTTGCTTCTTGTTTCAAGTAATCTTGTTAACTATATTGATTCAATTATGCATGCGTGGTTGACTATTTCTCTTGTATATCTCTTGTTTATACTTGTACTTGTTGTAAAGATCCTTACAGCTTATGAATGGCAAAAGCCATTCACTGGACTTAGTCGTGTATCCGTATTTCGTATCCTTTTTGGAAAGCGAGGTGTGACTGATAAGGTTATCGAGGCCCAGGACAAGGCATACAACCAGGCCATCGAGCATGTCCTGTACTACTACCCCGAGTGTGAGTTCAAGGAGTTTCATTATGGCATGATACTTCCCGAGCATCCGAAAACGCCCGGGGGAGACAGAGAGGAGGGGGGTGAGCAGCTGCCGGCCGAGGAGAACGTAGCGGAGGCGGCCAACCCAGAAGCCGACGTGGCTGCGACCGAAGAGGTGCCCTTCTCTTCCAAGCAGTAAATTCACCCTTTTCCATATTTTTTCTTTTTCATTGTATTTGCCAAGTGCGGACTGGCCACCGCTATTTTGTAAGAATTTTGATGTATGAAAAGGATTTTTGGCCAAACTCGTTGACATTGGAATTTTTGACGTAATATCTGCGATGTGATGTTTTGTGATTGGCCAAGTTTATGAGGCTCAAAATGATATGCCCTTTCCTCCTTTGTGTCAGATGAACGAGTCCCTCGACGTAGATCCTCATGATGTCAAGATTGAGCGCCTTAGGGGCAAGCTAAAATCCACGGATTCCGTCTTGGTTCGCTATCGCAAATAGGCCCATGATCGGGAGGCAATAGTTTCTTATTTTATGAATAAGTCGAAGGAACTGAGCTTGGAGTCGGCTCATCTAAAGAAGACGATTCCCAACCACGACTTGTGGAGCATCGAGACTAGATGATCGATGTTTGGTACTTCTTCCCGGCGGCTGACCTCTGAATCATTCTTTCGCAAGGTTATAGTGGAGAAATAATTGGAGATACAAAAGTTGAAGGTCATGCTCGGAGTGGGTGGATCCTGAACCCGTTCTTTTGGGGGTGATTGGCCCACCGTTGGGGGGCCGTCTCGGACCCTAAGGCTGGAGCCGGTGAGACCGGGTGATGTTCAAAGCTCTATTCCTTGAGCGTCCACCTTAGCGATTCGTAGGTGTAATACCCCGATTTTTCTTAATACTTAAAGATTATTTATTTATTTTCATATGGTGTGCTTGTGTAACTTGTCGTCTATTATTTTTCTCCACATGATGAATAAAGTATTATTTTCGATAAAACATTCTTCTTAAAGCCCAAATGTTGATTTGTTTATTTTCTCTTTTAAAAATATTTTGGCCCAAATGAACTTAAGCCCATAAACTTAACCTTTTATTTATTTAAATTCCTACAACTGGTATGTGTAGCATCCTTTTCTTCTTTTTCCGGGTTTTGATGTACATTTTATTGTAGTGGAGTTTGTGTGTACACGTGCACTCCATGTACACGTGCACAAGGCACAAGCTTGGCCGAATTGTGGGTAGTGGACTTAGATCATGGGTAGTTACATTTTGAGGTGTGGGTAGTTTCTCAAACTCCCGATTGCATCCTATCCCTTGATCTGCAACTCCCCTATTAATCTTAGCCATCTATTCTATCCATTTCCTAGTATAAATACCCCTCCTATTTCCCTATCTCTTTTACACTAAAATTTTCTAAGATTATTATTGTAAGTGAGTGTATTTGTGAGTTTGTGTGGGAGCTTTTCTGTAGAGGCAAGCAGCATTGCTGAGGAGCTCGGTGTGGAGCAAAGGAGCAAGAAGGCGTTCTCTACTTTGAGGAGTTTTTGCGGGATTTCGTTATTTCTTCATATAAGGTGGGTGTTTCTCAGGACTTCTAATGTAGGAATGATACTATAATTACTATGATTGATACCATGTTACAAAAGTGAATTGAATGTAGTTGAAATTGCTTGAACATGCTATTAGTATTGAGAACGAGACTGTCGGTACAGTCGACTGCCATGTGAGACAGCCGACTGGTACGAGACACTACTTTTCATAATGTGCTGATAAAAATGTGTGCAAATAGACATGATGGTGTGATTATTATATGTATATTTTTCCCTGTGACACATATGATGGAGGGAAGGTAAATGAATGAAAAGAGCTAATGGTGATTAATAACTTAAATTGTCGGAGCAGTCGACTGATGTTGTGTTAAGTCGACTGGTGCTTCAATCTGAATATGACTGTTTGGAAGTTCCATGAATAAAGATATTTTATTTATGTAGACCCAGTATGATGACTTGAGATTTATATCTTCATTGTCGTAAGAAAGTATGAATTATGTGAATGCATGTTTAGAGCATTCTTCTCTAAAGAAAGAGCATATTAGTAACTGAACATTCATGTTGTAATGCTACTGGACAATAAGAGACCCTGTTTATGAAACATGAATTTACGTATATTGTAAATTGACATCATGATGCAAGTACATGTAAGAACTGTAAAATCTCTTTAATGGAAAATGGATCTGTCCAGTCGACCGAATGCGTGTAGCAAGTCGACTGATCTGGACTTAGAATTGTGCTGTTTGAAATCTCCAAGACAGACGACTGATCGATGAACAGTCGACTGTCTTGTGAATAATATTGTGAACATGGAAAGTTACGGGACAGGCGACTGGTTGAGTACAACAGTCGACTATCCCGAGCCTTTATGAGGAACCTGTATGTGACAGTATAAGTTGACTGGTGTTCTTCCAAGTCGACTGTACAGAGTGGACTTTGATATATTTGAATTCATGTTATTTGCTGTTGGTAATTGTGAACCTTATGATTTAAGTCGATGGACTCTGTTTATGACTGTATGAATTATCCAAATGAATCATAGATGAGAATTGAGAATTAAATGAATTTATGAAAGGCTAAATCATGATGAGAAAGTCTGTGAGACTCTAAAATGAATGATGAGCTGATGATGCTCAATTGGATATTGTGAAATTGAAATTGAACGAAGGAGTAGCTAAGTCTCCCCGGCAGTGAAATGAAATGATATTGAGAAATAGACCAAGGTTGGTCAAGTGAAATAAAATGATAAGTCTGGTTGATGGAGAGGCTAACTCTAGAGCTTGATTTTTATTCATGATTCTAATGTAACTTTAATACATAGTGTGGAGGTGATGAAGGTGAGAGAAAAACATGAGTATGAGAGCTAGGGTACGGTGCGGGTGTGTGAGCCGCAGAATGCATGCTTGATGAGTCAAGACATGGCGCGGGCACAACTCAGTAATGATCGGACTTTAGTCACGCTTGTGGGATGTTTTGGTGACTGCAAGAGGAGTGTGTTCAGGGAGGAGGCTGAATTGTCGCAGAATACATGCTTGACGAGTCAAGACATGGCGCGAAATTCTACTCCAGGGGCCAGGATACATGCTTGTACTCATAGAATCATCTAAGATACTCACTGAAATTACAGAAGTAGAGTAAGTCATGGCGGGGGATTGAACCCTACAAAAATGAAGAACGATTAAGAGGCTTGCCCTCGAACCTATGTAGTATGGGATGCATAGAATTCGAACAAGTGTGCATTAGTGTCATGTGAAAATTAAATAATTGCATTAAGGATTAAGTGCACAATCACGACACGACATCTCTAAAAGTTCCCTTTTGATTTACATGCTTATTATGAACAAGTTGTGATTTGTTAAGAAATGAGATTCATTATATTGTTTCTGGCGTAGAGAGGATGGCCATGTATAATTATCGTCGGTTGAATAAACTGACGTACCCACAATTTTGTATGCAGGATAAATTACATGTAAAGAGGAATGGATGCATAAAGATCTCATTATGTTGTTGTTCATTTATGTAAATGTTGTATATTTTGCTTCCGCTGTGTAAATTTAAATGTAAGATGTTGTGACTCTGATGTAAAAAGAAAAGTTTGAAATTTCCTTGTAAAATTGTACTCGAGAAAGTGAAAAGATCCTGAAGAACATCTCGAATTCAGTAATTTGGGATTCGGGGCGTTACAGTAGGGATCTTGATGGGCTCGTCAGGGAACTGGTTTGCGTCAGTTCTAAATCCCCCAAGAGGAGGGGTAGGCCGGGTGTGTAATATTTGTAACCTTCATACTTCTTGTAACTTGGTTGTATTCACAACTCATGTAGCCTCGCCAACTGAATCAATAAACTTCTATATGTTGTAATAAAGCGATCCTTTTGTTGTTTGAGCATGGCTTCGATCTGAGTGTGTTGGCAAGGTGGACCTGCTGAATGTGAGACATTTCATCTTTTGAGGACATTAATGGATTGGAACAGGAGACGTTTCGTCTCCCAAGTGCATTGATGGATCGTCATAAATGTGCCTGATATGGCTAAAAATGGGGTTAAATCGGAACCGTCCAGATTGGGCACGAATCTTGAAGCTCAGGGGTAAAAACGGTAATTTCACATACAAATGGGTCCGAAACGAGTACTGGGTCTCCTTCTCACAGACCCAACACCCCACAAACGAATCCACTCCGACTGGGTACGGGTCCCGACCCAAAATAAACCCAGATTAGCAAGAGGAAAATCAGGGCCTCTGATTTGACTGAATCAATGGGCCTGATTTGCTCTCACCGGGAATCAAGGGCCAGTCTCCTAAACAGATTGGGAGGATTTTTCTCCTGACAGTTACACAGGAAATCAAGCCCTTAATCACTCCCATGGCGACTATAAATACCTCCCCCATACCACTGTGACCAGGTAATCACTCTTTTTCCACCTTAAGCTCTTTCTTAATCACCACTGGTTACTGACAAGAGTATCGGAGGGTGCATCGCCGGAATCAACCCCGGTGTATCGCACTTCCTTGCAGGTAGCGGCAGGAATCAGAAGGCTTGGATCTGATGTTCAGGTTTTTCTCGCGAACTCACAAATCTCATCTGTTTACCCCCACACCAGAATCAGCGGTAACAGATTGGCGCCGTCTGTGGGAAAAACCACACGAACAGCCTCCGCCTCTTCCTTGTCGACTAGCCCTTCTCCAACTATGCCTCCCAAGAAGGTCAGGTCTAGGGGGTCCAACCGCGGACCAACCCAGCCGATCAGCCAGAGGAGGTCCCTGTCCATCCTGCTCCGCAGCCTGAACATCTCCCTCCCCCGGCCCAACAGGGCCAACCTCCTCTTCCGAACCAACAACCCCCAAATGGTCCTGCTGGTCAGAACCAGCGGAGGCAGAAGCAACCACTCCATCCAGACCATGTCTCAATTCACAACGCCTCCTCGGACTCTATGGCTTCCCATCACCCCCGAGCCTCTGATCTCCGCAACACCGTTCTGAATCGCCAAAAGGAAGAGGACCTTCGCAACCACCTAGATGAAAGGCGGGCCCGAGAGGGAGCCTCCCGCCAGCATCATGGTGAGCGATCTCCTCATCGCCGAGATGGTAGGAGGTCTCCAGACCGAAGGGGCCGGGGGGAATCTCACGAGCGTCATAGGAGGATGCCACATTCCCCCGCGGATCGGCATCATCCGAGGAACAATGAGGCACCTATCACTCGTGCCGAGTTCCTACAATTCCAGGAGACTGTGTTGCAGGCCCTCAACCTTCGCCCCAACAACCATAATGCCCAGAGGGTTCCAACACCCCCACGGGTTCCAAGTCCTCGCCACCGATCCAGAAGTCCAGCAGCATCCCTATAGTCCTCGTCGATCCCAGGACTATAGACGCCGCAGCCCCCGCTCTCCTTCCTATGAAGAAGAGTCCAGGGGATCGTTTGATTACCAGCGGAGGGATGATGCCCTCTACCGTCGTCTCCACGAGGTGGAGAGGCGCATCGGTCGCATGGACAAAGAGGAGGAGTCGAGAGCAGGGACCGTCCATCCCAGCAGACCCCCCTTCTCTCGGACAATCATGGAGGCCCCCATACCGAGGGGTTTCAAACCTCCGCAGTTTGAAACGTACTCAGGGGAGTCCGACCCAGTTGATCACGTCGAAAGCTTCAAGACCTTAATGCTGATCCATCAAGCTTCCGACGCCATGCTCTGCAAGACCTTCCCTGCCACCCTCAAGGGGTCAGCTCGGGAATGGTACTCCAGGCTCGCCCCCTCTTCCATCTTCTCGTTCGAGTAGTTCGAAACGCTCTTCATAACTCACTTTGTGAGTAGCAGGCGAACTGAGAAGACGAGCCTCTCCCTACTCCACCTCCGACAGGAGAGGGGAGAAAAGCTGAGGGACTATGTGAGGAGATTCACCGCAGAGGTTAGGTCTATCGCCTCCCTAGACCAGTCAGTGGCGACCGTTGCGTTCCAGTCGAACGTCCTCAACTCCAACCTCTGGTCATCCCTCGCCAAGAAGCCCCTGCACAACTTCGCCGATCTTCTCCTAAGATGCGAGAAGTACATTCGGGCGGAAGAGGCCGAGTGCCTCCCGGGTTTCGGAGGATCTACCTCCGGCTCGAAGAGGAAGACAACAGAGGAGGAAGGGTCCAAAAAGTTGCAGAAGGACAATAGCGGCCAGCGCCGTCCTCCCCCCAGGTTCGAGAAGTTCACTCCCCTCACCACCAATGTCTCCACCATCCTGATGGAAGTGGAGAAAGAAGGAGTCATACCTCCGGCTCCGAGAATGAACACCCCGGCCAAGAGGAGGAACAAAGAGAAATGGTGCCGTTACCACCGGGACCACGGCCATGACACCAACGACTACCGGGCGTTGAAAAATGAGATAGAGGCCCTCATCCAGAGGGGACAGTTGGCCAAATTTGTAAAGGCAAACGATCGGGCGGATCGCAACACTCCTCCGCCTCGGGGGGCTAACAAGCGCTCCGAGCGGCGCGATGAGACCCCCGAGTTCGAGGAAGAACGAGTTCTGCACCTCATCCACGGAGGCCCCATGGGGGGCTCCTCCAACTCCTCTCGGAAGGCCTTCGTTCGAGAGGTCAACTCGGTTCACAGTGCCCCTCCCCCCAAAGGCCTTGGCATCCCAGTGACTTTCTCCGATGAAGACCTCGAGGGGGTCCGAACTCCCCACTGCGACGCACTTGTCATCGACCTTCGCATGGCAAACTTTAAGGTGCAGAGGGTCCTGGTTGACAATGGGAGCTCGGTGAACATCCTCTTCCTTTCGGCCTTCCGAGTGCTGCAGCTGTCGCGGGATCGCCTCAAGCCGGCCGGCTACACGCTCCACGGGTTCACGGGGGTACCAGTAACGGTCGAAGGGGTTATTACCCTGGACGTAACTGCTGGGAAGACCCCTACTACCCGGACCGAGCCAATGGACTTTATGGTCGTCGACGTCCCGGCCGCATATAATGTCATCCTAGGCCGACCCGGCCTAGCTGCCCTGGAAGCTGTCCCTTCAGCGTACCACCTTAAAATGAAGTTCCCCGCTCGGTCGGGAGTGGGAGAAGTCAGGGGCAGCCAAGAAACGACTCGGAAGTGCTATATGACTTTCACGGGGGGTCCGGTGCTCTCCCTCGAGACTCTAGAGATCCCCGAGCCGAATGTCCAACCCACGTCCGAGCCGGCAGACGAATTGAAAGAAGTGCTCTTCTCGGACGAGGACCCGAGTCGAAAGTTCCTCATCAGCAAGTCCTTGCCAACTGACCTATGTTCCGACTTGGTGCAGTGCATCCGGAAGAACCGCGACCTATTTGCTTGGTCCGCAGCGGATATGCCCGGGATTTCCGAGGACCTTCTAGTGCACCGCCTCAGCATCGAACCGGGGTGCAGACCGGTTCAGCAGAAGAGGCGTAAGTTCGCCCCCGAGCGGCAACAGGCCATCAAGGAGGAGGTTGACAAGCTCTTGAGAGCCCGGTTCATACAGAAGGTGAACTATCCCGAGTGGCTCTCCAATGTGGTCATGGTTAAGAAGTCCAACGGTTCTTGGAGAATATGCATCGACTTCACCGACCTGAATAAGGCGTGTCCGAAGGATCCATTCCCTCTCCCAAATATCGACACCCTCATCGATGCCACCTCGGGCCATGAGCTCCTCAGCTTCATGGATGCCTTCTCCGGCTATAATCAGATCCGAATGTTCCCCCCGGACATTCCGAAGACTTCCTTCATTACCGACCAGGGCCTCTACTGCTACAGAGTCATGCCGTTCGGATTGAAGAATGCTGGAGCCACCTACCAGCGCCTCGTCAACAAGGTCTTCCAAAGCCAAATAGGCTGCAACATGGAAGTATACGTCGACGACATGCTCGTTAAGAGCATCCGAGGTACCGACCACATGGCCGACCTCCAAGAGGCATTCGGCGTATTGAGGAGGCACAACATGCGGCTTAACCCGAACAAGTGTGTGTTCGGGGTCTCATCGGGAAAGTTCCTCGGCTTCATGGTGAGCCAGCGAGGGATCGAAGCAAATCCCGAGAAGATCAAGGCCATACTGGACATGTCCCCGCCCCGGAACGTTAAGAAGGTGCAGAAGCTTACGGGTCGGCTCACCACTATTGGCCGGTTCCTCTCGAAGTCTGGGGAAAAGTGCCTCCCCTTCTTCAAGGCTCTCAGGGGGGCTAAGGGTTTCGAATGGGGCCAACCACAACAGGAGTCGTTCGACCAACTGAAGGCCTACTTGGTGAACCCTCCTCTGCTCAGCAAACCCGTTCCGGGGGAAACCCTTTTCATCTACTTGGCTGCTTCCGAGCAGACCCTAAGTGTTGTGTTGGTGAGGGAAGAAGACCGGGCTCAGAGGCCCATTTACTATGTGAGCAAAGTGCTTCAGGATGCCGAGCTCCGCTATCCGAAGATAGAGAAGATGGCCTACGCCCTGGTCATGGTGGCAAGGAAGCTCCGTCCATACTTTCAGTCCCACTCTGTCATGGTCCTCACCGACCAACCGCTGAAGCAGATCCTCCACAAGCCTGAAACCTCGGGCCGGCTAATGAAGTGGTCCATAGAGCTGAGCCAACACGACATCTCCTACCAACCTCGGACCGCAATCAAAGCTCAGGCCCTCGCCGACTTCATCGTCGAGTCCACCATTCCCGAGGTCAGCCACGTCCCGAACGGACCCCCCATTTGGACAGTTTTCGTGGACGGATCCTCCTGCAACGAGGGTAGCGGTGCCGGTATCATCCTGAACGGCCCTGATGACTTCGTCCTCCAGTATGCCCTCCGCATGAACTTCAAGGCCTCAAACAACAAGGCGGAGTATGAGGCACTAATCACGGGCCTCGGACTTGCCCGAAGTGCCGGGGCGCAGCGCCTCCGAGTCCATAGTGACTCTCAGCTGGTTGTGAACCAAGTCTTGGGCGAGTACGAGGCGCGAGACGAACGAATGGTGAAGTACCTTGCCAAGGTCCGAGCCCTCATGAGCCGGTTTGAAGAGGCACTCATCCAACGAGTCCCTCCAGAGGAGAATTCACAGGCCGACGCCCTCTCCAAGTTAGCCTCATCCTCCCTCCAGGGTCTTGAGCAGACCGTTTTGATCGAGGTCCTTTCAAGGCCGAGCATAGAAGACGAGACCTCCGGCTCAATGGAGTCATTGCCGGTCCTACTGCAAGATAACTGGATGAAGCCGTTAGTGGAGTTCTTAAGGGACGGACTCCTCCCCGAGGACCCCAAAGAAGCACGCCGAGTCAGAACCCGGGCCGAGCGGTATGTCTTGATCGAGGGGATCTTATACAAGCGCTCCTTCTCGCAGATTGATGGCCGACCATACCTAAGGTGCCTCTCCCCAGAACAGGCCGACTATGCCTTACAAGAGCTACACGAAGGCATCGGCGGAGCACATTCGGGGTCTAAATCTTTGGCTCGGAAGGCTTTGAACTACGGATACTTCTGGCCGACCCTCCTCCAAGACGCTGAGCGACACGTTCGGCAATGTGGCTCTTGCCAGAGACACTCCAACATTCGTCGCCTCCCCCAAGCCAACCTTGCCTCCCTATCAAGTCCTGTCCCCTTCGCAATGTGGGGAATGGACTTACTAGGGCCTTTCCCTCCAGCTCCGGGCCAGTTCAGGTTCTTGGTTGTTGCCATCGACTACTTCTCGAAGTGGATTGAGGCCGAGCCCCTCGCCACTATCACCGAGAACGAGGTGCTTCAATTATTCTGGAAGAGCGTCATCTGTCGGTTCGGCGTCCCCCGAGTCATAGTAATCGACAACGGAACTCAGTTTACCGGGGCTGCGTTCCGAGCTCTGTGTGAGGACCTTGCCATCCAACAGCGCTTCTCCTCCATCTCACACCCACAGTCGAACGGCCAAGCAGAAAACGCCAATCGGCAGATCCTCACAGGTATCAAGAAGAGGCTGGACAAATGTTCCAAAGGCTTATGGGTCGACCAACTCCCCAACGTACTATGGAACTACCGCACGAACAAGCGGACCCCCACAGGAGAGTCCCCTTTCAACCTCACCTATGGGTCCGAGGCAGTGATACCCCTCGAGGTCGGAATACCTTCCCCTCTCCTCGCAGCCTACAATAAGGAACAGAATGCCAGAGACCTCAGGGCGAACTTAGATCTGGTGGACGAACTGAGGGAGAGAGCATCAATTCGGCAACAGAACTACCGAAGGAGGGTCGAATTAGCATATAACAAGAAAGTCCGACCCACCAATCTCAAGCTAGGGGACTTGGTCCTGAGAAAACTGGCCATATCCTTCCCCAATCAGAAGAGCAAACTGGCTCCGAACTGGGAAGGGCCTTACAGATCACAAGGGTAGTTCGGTCCGGAGCATATCGTCTGGAAGATCTAGAGGGCAGAGAGATTCCGAGGACCTGGAATGCCGACCACCTCCTAAAATACCAAGAAAGCGCCCCGGCGCCTCTCTAAGTATTACAGGATATCGAGCCATTCCTCTCCTCTAACTTGTAATTCATTTTTTAAGTTGTTACTTATAAATTTGCTTGCTTCTCTCCGCCTTTACCTTTTATTTCTTTTATTTTTCAACCAATGGTTCGGAGTCCAATGTCCGGCTCGACTCTACCTTCTCGGTTCGCCCCCGGGCGAGCCAGAGGTAGATCACCGTTCGGAACTGCTCCCACAACCGTTGAACCACACCGATGGTTCGGAGTCCAACACTCAGCTCAACTCTACTTCCTCGGCCCGCCTCCGGGCGAGCCAGAAGTAGATCGCCGTTCGGAACTGCTCCCACAACCGTTGAACTACACCGATGGTTCGGAGTCCAACACTCGGCTCGACTCTACTTCCTCGGCCCGCCTCCGGGCGAGCCAGAAGTAGATCGCCGTTCGGAACTGCTCCCACAACCGTTGAACTACACCGATGGTTCGGAGTCCAACACTCGGTTCGACTTTATTTCCCCGGCCCGCCTCTGGGCGAGCCAGAAGTAGATCATCGTTCGGAACTGCTCCCACAACCGTTGAACTACACCGATGGTTCGGAGTCCAACACTCGGTTCGATTTTACTTCCCTGGCTCGCCTCCTGGCGAGCCAGAAGTAGATCGCCGTTCGGAACTGCTCCCACAACTGTTGAACTACACCGATGGCTTGGAGTCCAACACTCGGCTCGACTTTACTTCCTCGGCCCGCCTCCGGGCGAGCCAGAAGTAGATAGTCGTTCGGAACTGCTCCCACAACCGTTGAACTACACCGATGGTTTGGAGTCCAACACTCGGCTCGACTCGGCAACAACCACCTCCGAAGGCGCCTCAGTAGTCGGAGGAGGCGGGGTGGTAGTCGAAGCGACCTTGGGCTGCGGAGTCGACGAGGCAGCCACGGTCGCCCTCTTCCTCTTCCTACCCCCGGCCAATTTGGACCTATCGGCCATCATGGCGTTGAAGTCTATCTTCATCGCTTCTGCATCAAGCAAAATAAAAACTGAGTCAGCAAGACGAGCTAAAGACTTGGAAGAAAAACAAAAATAAACGAGATGTCAGGAGCATACTCGGGTCGATGGGGCTAAGGCCGGACCCGAACAGCACCTCCTCCGTCAATTCCCTCCAACTCAACAATGGGAGGGCCATGATCTTCCTCGCTACCTCCTCCTCGGCCGCAGACAGCACGGGGTCGGCTCTCGCAAACTTGGGCACCTCCGGTTTCCATCGGGTCGGAATTTGCAATATTGGTTCCCCCCTTAATATAAAGAACTTTTCTTTCCAGCCTTTAATTGAGTCCGGGTTTTCTATGATCCGAACGCCCTTCCTCGGACCCAAGTAGTAACGGTGCTCGGTCTTATGCATCCGGTTTATCCGATATAGGCCTCGGAAGACTGTCAGATCCGGCTCGACTCCTGCATTTCGGCAATGGAGCAGGTAGGCATTCACATGACGCCATGTGTTCGGCATGAACTGGGTCGGCGCGAGGCAGAACCACCCAAGGAGCTGGCGAATAAAAGGGTGCAGCGAAAAACGTAGTCCGGCGTTCAAGGAGTCGAAGTCGAACATGCACATATCCGATGACGACAGCTTAGAATTCGCTCGCATCCCAGCACCAGGGACCATCAGCTTGTACTCCGGAGGGATGGCGAATCCCTTTCTGATCCGAAGGAGATCCCTCTCGGATAGCACCGAAGCAATCTCGTTGGCTTCGGTAGTAAGAGCCGGGTTGGGTTCTTCGAGGACTTTCGACTTTCTGAAGATTGCTTTCTCCAAGAGGTCGCCTTCGTACTGCCTGACCCTCGAATGCCCGGACAATACAGAAGGATACCTCCCATCTCGGGGGCTTGCTTCGGGTTTTCCACGATCTCCTCGGCCACGGGAGATTGGGTCGCCACCCTCCTCTTCTTCTTCTCCTGCCTCGCCTCGGTCACAGATGGCTCGGCGACCTGCTTTCCCTTCCTTCGGATCTCCGCCCTTCTCCTCTCCTCGGCGCCATCATCGCCTGAAGACGAGGACCCACTCCCCGAGTTCACTCTTGGCATCTCTAAAAAAAAGGCTAAGGCTAGTAGACTGACCTTTGAAGTGACGTTCACGGTCGGAATGTGCTCGCCGGAAATCGCCTGGCCCACGCGACAGCTAGCGCAAACGCCTTGAAGCAAAAAATCACCACTAGCGGAGAGCAGAGAGTGAAAGTGACATCTTAAGAGTGAAAAGTGAAGAATGAGCTTGGGGGTGAGGGAATGATCTTTTATAACCCCAACAGCGAGTTTGGGCCGCCTTGGGAATCTAAAAAGCCCATTAAGAAGCCAAAATGCCAAAGCGGAGCGTTACGACGTTCCGGTTTCAACAACAAAATCCTCAAATCACCAAGTCCACGACTCGGCCACCGGTGTGCCTAACCGAGCTACCGAACAGTTTGACTGGGCAACCGAGCCTCTGAGTCTCTTCAAAACAGCTCCAAGCTACTAGTCTCCACAACTCGGCCAACGGCACCGAGCTTCCGAGCTGAGAGGACGAGGAACCGACCCTCGTATATGGAGAAAAATCCTTCCGAGGGGAAATTACCGTCGGATCTCTCCAAAATTCGTGTCAGAATTCGATGGACGGTTCAGATTGCGCCACGCCTACAAAACGACAAGATAACGTTTTCTCGTGATCTGAACCCCATCCTCGTGATTCGCACCATGATGAACGAACCAGATGCGACCACGTGCACCTTCCGAACTGCCTGCCACCGGCCCGCTTAACCGAGCTACCGAACAGCTTGGCCGAGCAGCCGAGCTACTGGGCTCGGAAGATAGCAACCCGTCAAAGACATCCTTCAAGATCTCCAACTCAGTGCCTCGGCCAACGGTACCGAGCTTCCGAGCCGATAGGACGAGGGACCGACCCTCGTATATGGCGAAAAAACTCGCCGACCTACCTCAACCGTTGGATCTTGTCAAAAAGCGTGCTCGTCATGATGGACGGCTCAGATCTCGCCACGTCCACTAAACGACAAGATAATGTTTTTTGGGGATCCGCACTGAGATGGACGATTAGGATCATGCCACGTACTTCGGCTGATTCTGAGCTACATGTGCCGAGCCGAGAGGACGAGGAACCGATCCTCTTATGCTACGGAAAAGCCTGCCGAGCCGAGAGGACGAGGAACCGACCCTCTTATGCCGCGGAAAAGCCTGCCGAGCCGAGAGGACGAGGAACCGACCCTCTTATGCCGCGGAAAAGCCTGCCGAGCCGAGAGGACGAGGAACCAACCCTCTTATGCCGCGGATAAGTCTGCCGAGCCGAGAGGACGAGGAACCGACCCTCGTATATGGAAAAAAAACCCTCCGACCCATATCAGCCGTTGGATCTTATCGAAAAGCACGCTCGTCATGATGGACGGTTCAGATCTTGCCACGTCCACTAAACGACAAGATAGCATTTTTTGGGGATCCGCGCTGAGATGAACGGCCCAGATGACGCCACGTACCTCGGAGGGTTTCGAGCCAAGGAACCAATCTTCCGAGCCGAGGAGCCGAGGAGCCGACCCTCGTATATGGCGAAACAAACTGCCAAGGAACAGGGATCGTCTGATCACTCAGAAATTCGCGCTCCGCACTGATCAAGGGTCCAGATTGTGCCACGTCATTAATCGGTATTTAAAAACCAATTTTTATTTATTTAAATCGTTTTATTTATTTAAAAATTGCTAAAAATTCGGGAAAATTAACTAAAAATTCTAGAAAATAATCAAAAATTCGGGGGGATATTTTTGAGCCCCTGAACGAACAATTATTGTCTAGAATGTACTGTTAAGGCCTCCGAACGATTAGTTAACACATCGCAAAATTAAATAAATAGTCCGAAAAAATAGATAAAAGCCGCCAAATACTCGATACGGCTACAGAACAGCATATGGCTTCAAAAAATTACCTCACTACCCCCTTTCGAGATTCAAAACCCTCCATTCAGACTCCGATACAACTCCACCAGCCACTGAAACAGTTAAACTACTCCTCAAAGGCTGATCACACTTAGTCTTTAGGAGTGGGGGGCTCGTGATATGGCTAAAAATGGGGTTAAATCGGAACCGTGCAGATTGGGCACGAATCTTGAAGCTCAGGGGTAAAAACGTTAATTTCACATACAAATGGGTCCAAAACGGGTACTGGGTCTCCTTCTCACAGACCCAACACCCCAAAAACGGATCCACTCCGACTAGGTACGGGTCCCGACCCAAAATAAACCCAGATCAGCAAGAGAAAAATCAGGGCCTCTGATTTGACTGAATCAATGGGCCTGATTTGCTCTCACCGGGAATCAAGGGCCAGTCTCCTAAACAGATTGGGAGGATTTTTCTCCTGACAGTTACACAGGAAATCAAGCCCTTAATCACTCCCATGGCGACTATAAATACCTCCCCCCTACCACTGTGACCAGGTAATCACTCTTTTTCCACCTTAAGCTCTTTCTTAATCACCACTGGTTACTGACAAGAGCGTCGGAGGGTGCGTCGCCAGAATCAACCCCGGTGTATCGCACTTCCTTGCAGGTAGCGGCAGGAATCAGAAGGCTTGGATCCGCTGTTCAGGTTTTTCTCGCGAACTCACAAATCTCATCTATTTACCCCCACACCAGAATCAACGGTAACAGTGCCTTATTAGAAGGCAAAACGTTTGGCCTTGGAAAGTGTATCGACGCCTTTCTGGGTCGTGGGATGTGGGCGAATGATAGGGATTTCTCCACATCAGCGTCACGAATATCGAGCTCCTATTTTTCCTTAGGCTATATAACCCCTTCCCTATCCCTTTCTAATTTCTTAATTCACTGAGAGCTCCCATGACTGGTGGTTCTTCTATTACTCGCTGACAGTTAGGGGTAGTGGCGATGAAGGCTGCTCTATCCCTGACCGTTAGTGGGTAGAAGGGCGATGAACTTGGGGCATGGAGCTCGAGGTCCTTGTCGAAGGCGAGTGCCGTAAATATAATTAAAACTTTCGGAGGGGATGAGGTCCGGGTTCAACGCTTGAAGGAGAGAACTTGAGAGGTTGGGAAATTGTGAGAAATCCAAGACAAACGGCAAGGACGTAAGAGATTGAGAAATCTCTCGTTAGGGCTCGAGGAACATGCCGAGTGTCGATGTCACGCCCCGCTTCCCAAAAAAAAGAATACGGAATAGGGATACGTGACTAAGCCCAGTGAATGATTTTCATCATCCATAAGCTGTCATGATCTTTACAACATTTCACAGGATTAATCAGAGTAGGAAGCAAGAGAAGTCAACCACGCATACATATATGAATCAATATACCAACATGAATTTACTTGAAACAAAATTTAATAATCTTAAATAAACCAGATCTGAACAAGTCAATAATTCTGGGTCACATTGCCCAATACAAAATAATCTAAGTAACAGATATAATTATTCAAATAAGCAACATGAAATAATAATAGCAAAAACTCCAGTATCTAGAATCTCATATCACCTACTCTATTGGCCAGATGATCTCCATAATCTACAATTTACTAAATTGCAGGAAGAGGAAAAAGAAAACAAGATGCCCGTCAATGCAAGTTACGGGCCGCTTGTAGTGCAGGCACAAGTACAGAAATAAAATAAACAAATATAAATAATAATAGCAGAAACAACATAGCATGGAATAGATATGACAGAGCAAAACAGAATATCTAACATAAATAAGAAAACAGAATCAAGTAACATGGTATGCTAACAGGTGCAGGTGATATGTAACAGATGTCAAGTTTCATGCAGACAGGTAAACAGGTAATCGATGTCTAGTAGTATGTAACAGTTAAACAGATAATAGATGTCAGATAATCGATACAGGTAAACAAGTAATAGATATCATGTTATTACGGGTCTTGTGTTATTACTATCTAGGTAGCACTTCATGCATCCCAAAATTTTACCACATGATTTCTACATTCAAAAAAGTTTACGTTTAGACTTCATAGGGGATTCTATAGGGGCGTGTACTCAGGCATCAGACAGACAGATATCAGATGCAGATGTAGACAGACAGATAGAACCTACGGGTTCTCTTCTGAGTAAACCTTCCTATAGGGAAGTGTGCAGTCAAGTAATTAGATAGACAGAGTCGTGTATCGTGTAGTCATGAACACTTAACAGATAATCCTGTGGGAAACACAGGCCCCCTTCCAAGTACACATTTCTATATTATCCACTACTAGATCTTTCCCTTAACCCCGGTTTGGTTATTTTGTTATTATCAGACAGATATGTATGTGTCATAAACAGAGCAGGGATAACATGGCATAAACAGGGAACAAGTTCAGATTGAAAAATAAACATGTACAGATGAAAAAAACACATAAAAGGATAGAACAACAAAAATTCTAGTTCAGGACAGTAAGACAGTACTGCACTAAATCTGGAATTCTCGTTGCTACAAACATGCAAAACTGGATCCGTCAGAAAATCTGGAAAATAGACTTTCGGCCGAATCCAGCAAATATATATGTCATATAGTATTTCACAAAAACAAGCCTCAAAACAGAATTGTATCCAGAAAACATGTTCAGCGAGAAATCAGAAGTTTGTATTAATAAACAGAAAAACGGCATCAAAACTCACTGATTAAATCCAAGAAAAATCTGGGGTATTCCCTAGTATGTTTAGTAATAGAAAAAGAAGTTTTATAATTTTCCAACATAGATAGAATAGTCAATTAAAATCAGAAAGAAGAAAGATACAGTAGTTTTGTAAATCTGGAATCATAAACACAGCAGTACTAAAACATAAATATCTCAAAAAATATAAATCGAAATTCAGATCCGTCAAAAGGGTGATAAAATCGATACATTAGGCTATAACTCTTATTCACAAAGTTTTTATAGACAGCAAATAGAATCAGGTCGAAATTATCTTTACTGAACAGTATGAAAATTCTGCATGTTTAATAGTTGTTCGCAAGCATGGAATAGTGTATAACACTCATCAATTAAATCCACAAAAATTAGGGCTTAATCCCAATCAAGTCTAGTTTTAACCAGCAAAATATTGGATCAAAATATTATCTTTAGCATCAGTATAAAATTAAATTACCATACAGAATTCATATAAAACTGGATCTGGGGTTTTCTGCACATCTGTAGTAAAATAGTCATAACTTGCTCATAAATCGAAACTGAGATCTGTCAGAAAACCTAGAAAGTAGACAGAATCCTCTATAATTCATATTCACAAATAAATTTCATATACTGACCTTAATAGGGTCTAAAATACTGAACAAAAACGGGGTACAACAAAAATTGAAATCGTCTTTATGCATAAATCGTCATAGATCATATGAAACACGTCCATATCATAACCAAACGTGAAATATGGTATACTAGATGTCCAAGAAACATGGTATAGGGTATTTGACAAGTACACAATGAGTTATACTACATCGAACACAACCAAGCACACAATATCATATGAACAACATGCATGTATACAACAAGAAGTGGTCATCCCTAAGTTATTTCATGTCATGTGTGTAATGAGGCAACTACAGACGGGTCAACATAATAAAGACAAGATATAACAGAAGTTTTGCACAAGAATTGTCTCTAGAAGACAAATGTACACTACATGCGGTATTCAGTACTTGTATTACACAAAGAAAAGAATACAAGTTACTTTCCTTGGAGACACGATGGGAACAGCACAAAAGCAAGAATAACGGGAACGGATTCTCGGGCAACGAACTCTCGAACTCAACAACGAACACAACTCACGAACAACGACTCACGAACACAACTCACGTACACAACTAACGAACACAAGGAGAGAGATGGCGGACAGCGGCGGAGCACGATGGGGGAGTGGCAGCACTGCTATTACTCTCTATCGTCAGATAGAACCACGCACAGGGGGTGCACTGAGGGAGATCGTGACAGGAGGGCACGTCGGGACTGGGGTTGTTGCAGCGTTGGAGGGATGCGGCTGCCGCGAGATGCTGCAGTCACTGCTGACTGCGTAAGAGAAGCAAGGGGAGAGGAAGGTGGAGAAGCAATGGAAAGGGGATCGGAGAGAGTTGACGTTGCCACTGCTTCGGGAGGAGGCAACGCAGGAGGGGGGTGCGGGCTGAAGGGCTGAGAGGGAAGGTTGGGAGAGGGTGCACAGTGGGGTAGGGGGACAATTTCAGGCGACGGGAGAGGGAGAACAGGAGAGAAGGCGGATCAGGAGAGCGGCTAGGTAGTTAGGGATGATAGGGTTAATATACTTGGGTGTATATATATATATATATATACAAGGATATGGAGATTAGGGTTTAGTATATAATAGGGTTTAGGTGAGTGACGGTTGATGGGTTTAGGTTTAAACGGGTATTAGGTTTCGGGTCCAAGGGGGTTTTATGGTTAGGTGTGATAGTGTATAGGATTTAATTGGGTTATTGGGTATGAGGTATAGGAGTAGTGGATCCAATAAGAAATCAAAATGGGTTATAGGGTTTTGAATATGATTAATTTAGAAGATCCACGAGAAACTATAGGGTATGAACAATTAAAATAATGGGGATCAAAGAAATACAAATAATAGCTCGATCTAACATAGACGAAACAATAGCTGACAATAGAACCAAGAAATCAAATAAGAAGAAGACAAATCAAATAAATGAATATATTGAAAAAGAAGATCCAATATACAATCCAAAAATAGATACAATAAGAATCAAATACACAGGAAAAGAAAATACACCCAAAATACAGAAAATGGAAAACAGGGGTTACAAATCCTACCTACCTAACAAGAAAAATTTCGTCCTCGAAATTCAAACAAGTAGGTACATAGGGTAACCCCGAAAAGAAAAGAAAGACAAAACAAAAAGCTACTCAAACAGATGATGAAATTTCTACTGAATCTCCTCCTCTAGCTCCCAAGTCGACTCACCCGACGAGTGAGGAATCCAAGAAACACAAACCAACTTGATGACCTTGTTCTTAAGCACTTTCTCCCGGCGATCCAAAATAGCAACTGGCAGAATCTTACAAGTCAAATCCGACCGAACGGTCAACTCAGAATAGTCGATCACGTGGTTCTCATCTCGGATATATCTCCTGAGTTGTGAGACATGGAAAACATCGTGCACCCCTGATAAAGCTGGAGGCAATGCAAGACGATAGGCCACCTTGCCTACTCGCTCCACAACATCGAACGGTCCAATAAACCCAGGGCTGAGCTTGCCCCCACCACTAGACCGAATGGCACCCTGCCAAGGAGATACCTTCAGGAAAATATGGTCACCAACCTCAAACTCCAAAGCTCTCCAATGGACATCAGCCCATCGCCTCTGCCTATCCTGAGCTTCCTGCAAGTGCTTCCTAATCTGAGTCACCGCATCAACTGTCTTGGTGATCAACTCTGGACCCAAAAACTTCCTTTCACCAATGTCATCCCAGCACGAGAACGGTGATCTGCACTTCCGTCCATAAAGTGCCTCGAACGGTGCAACTTTAAGACTGGCCTGAAAGCTGTTATTGTACGAGAACTCCACGAAATGCGAATAGTCCTCCCATGATCCACCAAACTGCAGCATACAGGACATCAACATGTCCTCAAGAATCTCGATGGTTCTCTCTGACTATCCATCAGTCTGGGGATGAAAAGTTGTATTGTACTTTAATTTACTCTCCAAACTGCTCTGAAGACTCTCCCAAAATTGAGACTTGAATCTCGTATCCCTGTCGGATACAATACTGACTGGAACCTCATGAAGTCCGACGATCTCTTGCATGTACTTCTCAGCTAGGATCTCAGTAGACTGCCTGACACAGAAGGGAATGAAGTGAGCACTCTTCGTCAGTCGGTCGACAATCACCCAAATGGCATTATGACCCTTAGGACTCCTCGGCAAAGCGGTCACAAAACCCATAGTGATATGTTCCCACTTCCACTCCGGAATGGGATGCAGTTAAAGAAGTCCGGCGGTCCTCTGATGCTCTGCCTTAACCTACTGGCAGATCAAACACTGAGACACAAACCGAGCCACAACCCTCATCATACCATGCCACCAGCAATGAAGCTTCAAATCCCGATACATCTTAGTACCTCCAGGATGGATAGAATACGATGACTGGTGGGCTTCCTCAAGCAACCTCTGACGAACTTCACCTTTCAGGACCAACAACCTGGACCCAAAACGAAGCGATCCATCAGCATGAATAACCATATCCGTTTGGGAACCAGACTCAACTTCAGCCCAAAAACCCTACAACTACACATCACTAGCCTGTGCCTCTCTGATCTGATGAACAAGAGACGACTGAAGCTGAAGCACCAAAAAACTCCGATCAGAACTCGGCAACAACACATCCAACTCCAACCATCGCATCTGCTCAAACAAATCACTCTGCTGAGTCAGGAACATAGCTGCCAGTCTCCTGCTCAAAGCATCTGGCACCAAGTTCACTCTACCCGGATGGTATTGCAAACTGATGTCATAATCGACCATAAGCTCCAACCAACATATTTACCTCATGTTCAACTCCTTCTGGGTGAAGACGTATTTGAGACTTTTGTGGTCTGTAAAGATCTCCACTCGGTCCCCAAGCAAATAATGTCTCCACATCTTCAAAGCAAAGATCATTACCGCTAACTCCAAGTCATGAGTCGAATAGTTCTTCTCATGCGGCCTCAACTGCCTTGAAGCATAAGCAACGACTCGGCCCTTCTGCATAAAAAATGCTCCAAGACCCTTACCCGAAGCATCACAGTGAACTACAAATCTGCCTGAACCATTTGGAATAGTCAACACTGACGCTGATGTCAACCTGCTATTCAACTCAGCAAAAGCCTCACTGCAAGCCTCAGACCAACAGAACTTCTGATCCTTCCCAGTCAGCTTAGTCAATTGTCCTGCTATCTTAGAAAATCTTGGACAAATTTTTTACATAGCCAGCTAGACCAAGAAAACTCCGCACCTCTGAAACTGACTTTGGAATTGGCCAATCCTTTACAGCCTCAACCTTAGCCGAATCCACAGAAATACCATCGCCCGAGATAATGTGCCCCAAGAAAGTAACCATGTCGAGCCAAAACTCACACTTGCTGAGTTTTCCATAGAGCTGATTCTCTCTCAAAGTCTACAGAACCAACCTAAGATGCTTAGCATGGTCCTTCCGATTCTGAGAATACACCAGAATATCATTAATGAAGACCACCAGAAATCTATCCAGGAACTGGGAAAAGACTATGTTCATAAGACTCGTGAATATAGTAGGCGCATTCGTGACCCCGAACGACATCACAAGATACTCATAGTGCCCATATCTGCTCCTGAATGCGGTCTTCTATACATCAGTCACCTTCACCTTGACCTGATGATACCCAGAACGAAGATCCAACTTCGAGAAAACAGCTGCTCCACTCAACTAATCAAACAAATCATCGATCATGGGCAATGGATACCAGTTCTGCATAGTAACACTATTCAGTTCCCGATAATCAATGCACAGTCAAAGACTACCATCCTTCTTGTTGACAAAAAATACTGGAGCACCCCAAGGCGAAACACTGGGTCTGATGAACCCCAAACCCAGCAACTCCTGAATCTGCACCTTAAGCTCTGCTAACTCAACCGGTGTCATCCTGTAGGGACTTTCGATATCGGCGCTGTACAAGACTGGACTTCAATACCGAACTCCACATCCCTATCAGGGGGTAAGCCAGGCAACTTCTCTGGAAAAAACATCCAGGAAATCCCACACTACTAGAGGCGCAGCCTCACAGCCTGAATGCAATTCCATCGCACAAACCTCCTGACCAACTATCGTCTCAGCTCGGCCAAGGAACATCTCCCTGGCATGGAACTCAAACTCTGCACGACTTGGGATTCGGAATATAACTTTCTTGGCACGGCAATCAATAATGGCGTGGGATTTACCCAACCAATCCATATCGAGAATGACATCGAATCCTGAATTCTCAATTACAATCAGGTCGGCCTTGAAATTTGTGCTCCCAATAACCACGGGACACTGCCTGCACTCCCGAGAACCAATGATAATACCGCCACCTGTCACAATATTCTAAGCCTCTGACATGATGTTGCACTCCAACTGATGGAGAGCCATGAACCGAGAGGAGACGAAGGAATGGGTTGCCCCGAAATAAAAAAGAACAAGAGCAGGAAAATAGCAAACAAGAACAACACCTAAGAGAGAATCAAAAGAGACATGGAAAAATAATGGATGAACAGGGATGAGGAAAAACACAATGCAGAAAGATAACAAGGAAGAATAATGGAAGACAAATGAAAAGAAGCAAAAGAGGAACAACAAAAACAATTAAAAGCAAAAATATACCTGCAACAACACCCTCTGCTGGCTCAGCATCAGCAGCAGTCTAGTTGAAAGCCTAACCTCTCCTGGGAATAGCGGTCATCTTGCTTCCCAAAAAGAGAATACGAAATACGGATACGTGACTAAGATCAATAATTGATTTTCATCATCCATAAGCTATCAGGATCATTACAACATTTCACAGGATTAATCAGAGTAGGAAGCAAGAGAAGTCAACCACACATGCATATATGAATCAATATACCAATAGAAATTTACTTGAAACAAAATTTAATAATCTCAAATAAACCAGATCTGAATAAGTCAATAATTCTGGGTCACATTGCCCAATACAAAATAATCCAAGTAACAGATACAATTATTCAAATAAGCAATATGAAATAATAATAGCAAAAACTCCAGCATCTAGAATCTCATATCACCTATTCCATCGGGCTACTGATCTTCATAATCTGCAATTTAATTAATTGCAGGAAGAGGAAAAAGAAAACAAGACGCTCGTCAATGCAAGTTACGGACCGCTTGTAGTGCAGACACAAATACAGGAATAAAATAAACAAATATAAATAATAACAGCAGAAACAACATAGCATGGAATAGATATGACAGAGCAAAACAGAATGTCTTGCATAAATCAGACAACAGAATCAAGTAACATGGTGTGCTAACAGGTACAGATGATATGTAATAGATGTCAAGTGTCAATAGATGTCAAGTGTCATGCAGATAGGTAAACAGGTAATAGATGTCCAGTAGCATGTAACAGTCAAACAGATAACAGATGTCAGATAACCGATACAGGAAAACAGGTAACAGATATCATGTTATTACAGGTCTTGTGTTATTACTATCTAGGTAGCACTTCATGCGTCCCAAACTTTTACCACATGCTTTCTACATTCAAACAAGTTTACGTTTAGACTTTGTAGAGAATTCTATAGGGCCATGTACTCAGGTATCAGACAGACAGATATCAGATGCAGCTGCAGACAGACAAATATAACCTACGGGTTCTTTTCTGAGTACACCTTCCTATAAGGGAAGTGTGCAGTCAGGTACATATACACACACAATCCTAACTCACCTTCCATGTGGGACTAAGTCACCACCACCTAGTTATCAAAAAAAAGTCACCACCACCTACCATGAACACCATGCCCCATAGTAATTCATTCTTTCTTTCTTTAGGCTATATACACACACTACCAAATCTATAGGCCCATCTAACCATGATTTAATTACTAAGCCCACCATGAAGGCCCATCTCATATGGGGTATTATAGTACCTCATCAAATGAATATCCAATGAGCATCGCCCCGATCCCCGATAATTCTGAAGATACATCCCACACCGTCCGTGTTCACACCTCGATAATTCTTGAGAATCAACTTCCCACAGTTCGTGATTTTGGGAACACTCCCTCACACCCCGGTAATTCTAGAAATTGAAACCTGATGTGATTATTTGCAAGTGTACAAAATCGCAACAAGTAGTATAGTTAAGTGAAAAGAGTGTCGAACCCACAGGGACTAATTATTTTATCGAGTACCGAAATTACTAGATTAACTACTATTTGGAAAACAAAAAATATGATAAATAGCAACTAATACTAAATTAAACTAAGGAAAGAAATAAACTATCTAAAGAACTAACTAACCTAATCAAAAGGAACGGAGTTCGAAATTTGGTTGTTTGTTAATAGCAAAATTAATTCTAGGGCTTTTGATTTCACCTAGTTAATCCCACACAATTTGTAACTCCATGTGAATAAAAATATTATTTTTTCAAGTTGTAGACCAAAATTCCCAAATTATTCAATATTCTATCTCAAGCAATATCAAAAATATTCTCAACTAATTATTTGTCATAGGTCATGCACAAATTACTAATTGAAAATTCATTAAGATCTATGGATTTCTTAACGGTCACATTGACAACGGTTCGCTCTTGTAACGATGTTTAATTTTATTAATTTGAAATCACAAATTATAATTTTATTAATTTGAAATCACAAATTACCAGTTCGGTCTCTCCATGATTTAATAAATCATACAAAAGTTGGCCAAATAATTGTAAGCATTAAGAACAAAAATAAAATACACAACCATGGAAAAATAGAAAAATAATATGGAACTAAAATTGTGTTCTAAAAACTAGGCTACATCGAAGCCCTAGCAAAATAAAATTAGTTCATAATAAAATTACAACTAACAAACATGTTCATGAATTGCATAATAAAAATTAGAAGAGAAGAAGAAGAAAAGAACTCTGTTTTGTTGAAAAATCCAAGTCGAAACGCCTCGAATTTCACGCCGTGAACTTCAAAATACATTGATGTGATAGCTTTTCTCTTTCTCCTCCTTTTCTTTCTCCTCTCTCCTTGGAAGTTATGCTGCACACAGGAGTCGCACGGCACCTCGAACCCGTGTCGCCAAAAACCATAACACAACACTCCCCCTCTCTGTCTTTTTCCTTCTCTTTCCTTGCCTCGATTTCTGAGCCGCCTCTGTCCCTTCTCTTCCTCTGTCTCCTTCTCCCTTCCCTCGAAACGCGCACCGCCACCCAAGTCAGCACCTTCACGCCTCTATCTGTCTCTCTGTTTTAATTTTTTATTTTATTTTGTGAGGTCAATTGTCGCTCTCCCTCTCTCGTTAAGCGCCTCCTTCTCTTGAAATTGGCTGATGTATCTATAGGGACATGAACCAGGGCTATTAGGGTTTACTTTTGAATACAACCCCAGATCTACCTTTATTTCTTTCCTTTTTCTGATTTGCTCTTTATTTCGTTCTTCTTTTTCTTCTCTTTCTCTTCCTTGAAGCACGTGCTACACACAAAAATAAAATCAGACTTTAGGATTTAAAAATAAAAATAAAAATAATTAGTTTAAATTAATTAAACTAACTAATAATCATATTAGCTCAAATAAACCCTTTTAAATTTGTTTATTTCATTTTCACCCCTCTATTGACAATTAAAATTTATATTTTGCTTTCCACATGGCCAAATTGTAAAATTCAAAATTCAACCAATCAATAAAAATTAATCAATCATTCTCCTTGTTTTCTTTGTTAATTTTTACTGAGAATATTCACCTTTTGCATTAAAAAATCTTATTCCTTCAAAATTAATTAATTAACTGAAATCTATTGAAATAAGATAAATTATTAACAAGATAGACGAATACAAGCAATTTTTATGGGTAAATGAGTACAAATATTTATATAATAATTAGACACATCAAAACCCACACCATCGTGATCACACCCCGATAATTCTTGGGATTATCTTCCATCGTCAGATTATATGAGGCCCGCCTACCCATGTTTGCTCTTATTTCGTCACAACTCCAGCTAGTGCATGTCCTTATGTTTGTTATGTTCAATTAATTAGAATCACAATCTCCCTGGAGTTGGAGTACCCTACCAGACTTAACTCTACTGAATCAAAACAAAAGCCCCACTGGCCAAATTCCAACCAAATCTCATTTGCCAGCATGCTAGGGTCCCACACAACCTTTAGCGTCTCATAACTCAAAATATTATCAACAATCTTTTTAGGGTCCACATCATAACCCTAAGCCTCAAACCAAAACCCAACTTGGTTTCATTATACAAAATAGTCTTCATTAATCACATTCCCTTTTAATCAACTAACTGCCATAAGAACTCCCTTATATATGGAAACACATTTCATCTACGAAAATATAAATTTTCACAAAATCTGAAAGTTATACGATTTTGTTCTTCTAAACAGCACACTCCAAATTTAATATTAAATTCTGGAAAAATTAATTTAAATCTAGCACATATCAAAGAACTCACCATTAAAATCTGGACTCAAACAATTAATTTAAAGGGTTTTAATTCAACAAGTTCTAATTATCTCCACAAATCTCCATCATCTACAATTTAAATCTATGATCATCCAATCAATTTTATAGATCCCAAATTAATTCTTTATCAACTAAAGTTTGTATTCGTATGTTCATGACAATCTCCAAGTCATAATATTAAAACCCAATATTTAACACACAATCCATCATCATACAACAAGTTCATAAATCAAGATGAGTTCCTCTATGTGCCTAACATTAATAACTTTCCTTTTCCTTTTTATCATGATAATTACAACATCAATGGAGTTCTAATTCCATGAAAATAACAATACCACATTCATTCATCATGCATACATCGATCAAAACACTAGAATCTAAAACATGAAATTAATTCTAATTAAAACAATGAATTCTCTTATGAAAATTGTAACTTTTTAATCCACCAAACAATAAATTTGCGTGTATTCAATGATCTATAAATTATCATAACAAATACACATCAGCTATCATAAACTCCATGATCATACAAGTATTTTTGTAAATCAAAACAAGCTCTTTCATGCATCACCGATCTCTAACATCAATAAATAATTTATACATAATAATCACATCTCAATTAGGGTTTTATTCATGAAGATGTTATTTGACTACTCATTCATTGAGATTTATTCACTAGTAGGATTTTATTAATTATGTATAACTATACAACTTCTAACACGCATCTTTCTTAATCAATCATCATATTCTACAAACATATAGCAAAACAAGATACAAGAGAGTGTTACCCACCTTAAAGAAGATCAATGAAGAACAATAATAACAAGAAAGAAAAGCTCCTCCTCCTCCTTGCAAAAATTCAAAGATCCAAGCCTCCAAAACTCCAAGAATGATAAAGAAAATAAGATTTTGTGAAAAAAGAAAAGAAACGGTTGTTGCTGTCTATTATAGGCTGAGGTTGTATTTTTCTAGGGTTTTATGATGAATTTTACAAAATCCCATCCAAAATCAAATATTTACATATATATTTACATATATATTTACACACACACACACACACACACACACACACACACACACACACACACACACACACACACACATATATATATATATATATATATATCAATTAGGTTAAGATTTCATCTCCCCCTAATCACCCTGATTTGGCCAGCCCACAATGCAGCCAAAAAATTTCAAATTTTGAAATTTGCCTCCAAATGGCAATTTTACATAAAAGTCATTCACTTTGAAATATTTGCAAACATGCCATAAATAATTCATAAAAATCCAGAAAATTTAGAATTATTATATAATAATAATGATTAGAATTTCCAAATAAATTTTCTAACTTTTTATTCTCCAGGAATAATATTTGTAATAAAGTCCCCAACAATTCCAAAATTGCGTGTGTATATATATATATATATATATATATATATATATATATATATATATATATATATATATATACACTCAATAAAATCAAACCAAACCAAATTTGAAGGATAGAATCTCCCCCCCCCCCCCCCAATCTCTCCACCACCAAACCATCCTACCAAAATAGTCCAACCAAATTTTGAATTTGAATTTTGCCTTCAAACGATATTTTGCACAAAAACCCTTTTCTTTCAAGGAATATACAAAAATAGTTTCTTTATTCAGTAAAATACCAAAATTTAGAATATAATCAATTATAAATAGGAGATTTATTCAGAAATTTAAAAGTAAAAATTTGCGCCTCAAAAATATTTGCACGTGTTTTGCACATGCAACGACAATTTCATAAAATAGACAAATTAATCAAAAAATTAATTTAAAATCATTTATTTATTCAAAATGATATATAATTAATAGTAAAAAAAATTTGATTTAACTTTTAGCTCTTTCACGGTCGAAATGTAATTCTTTCATCAAAAATCAATTATATCAACATAGAGTTCAAAATGAGTTTCTTTAATTAAGTAATCTGAAAAAATAAAATATATCATACTTAAATGAGGGAAATCAATTATTTACAACCAAATTTTGAGAAATCCAATTTTTAACCTTGCACGTGCTTTGCACGTGCAACAACAATTTCAAGAAAACTGTCAAAATAGTCAATTTCACTAATTCAATATTATTTAATAATTATAAAAATACATTTTATTTTACGGGGTATTACAAGTAAACGCAAGACATTCTGACTCGAAAAATAAAAGAAACTTTATTGCATTTGCTTGCTTGATTACACAAAATAAATAGCGCGTAGTGCTGATTACAACCACAGACGCCCCTATGGTCCCTCATGGAACTTAATAAGGTGCCCAACATTCCAGGATCTCTTGACTATCTTGCCTCCCAGTTCTTCGACTCGGTATGTGCCAGGGCATACGACTTGGGAGACCTTGTACGGGCCCTCCCAGTTTGGGGCCAGTTTGACTTTTGTGGTGGGGTGGGAAATTGTGAGCTTCCTGAGTACGAGGTCACCCTTCTTGATGTCGGTCGGATGGACAATCTTGTTGTAGAACCTTTCAATACGCTGCTGATAGATATTTTTTCTGATGGTGGATTTTTCACAGATTTCGTCGACTAGGTCCAAGTTGGCCTTGAGGTAGCTCGAGTTGGATTCCTCACCGAAGCTCATGATCCTAAGCGAAGGAAGCCCAATTTCCAATGGGATGAAAGTCTTTGTCTCGTATGTCAGGTTGAATGGGGACTCGCCCGTAGAGATCATTTTGGCTGTTCGATACAACCAAAGGACGCTCGATAATTCGTTGACCCACAGTCCCTTGAGAGATTTGTCCGACCATTTTTTAGACCTTCAAGAATTTGGCAGTTGCCATTTTTAGCTTGGCCATTCGACTAGGGATGGGCTATTGATGAGAACCGCTGCTAGATCCCGAGGTCTTCGCAAAACTTTCAGAATTTTTTTGCCTGGAAATTGAGTTTCGTTATGGGTGATGAGCACACGTGGGATCCTGAACCGACAAATAATGTGTTTCTAGAAGAATTGTTGGGCTTGTTGTTAAGTGATTATGGCCAAGGGTTTTGCCTTGACCCACTTAGTAAAGTAGTCAATGGCCACTATAAGGAAGCGTTTTTGGCCTGTGGCCTTAGGAAAGGGGTCGACTAGGTCCATCCCCCACATGGTGAAGGGGGTCGAATTAGTAAGTGACTTGAGTTCGGCTTGGGGCAAGCATCTGATCGAAGAGAATCTCTGGCAAGGGCTGCACCTTTTCACAAGATCATGGTGTCTTGCAATATGGTATAGTAGCTGTGGTTGAATACTTTCCTCGTGAGTGACCTACTGCCCATATGGCATCCCCCAATTTCTTCGTGCACCTCCTCTAGTGCATACTTGGCTTCATCGAGACTTAGACATCGAAGATATGGTTTCCCGTCCACCTTAGTGTATGAGCACTTGAAGAGTACATTATCAATCAAGGTGAATGTTTCTGATCGGATTCTTCTCTTCCTGGCATCGGCCGGGTCTAGTGGGAGTTCGCCATCTGCTAAGAACTTTTGGACAGATCCATCCAAGTGCTCGCTTAAATGCCTGGGTTGATGCAAAAGACTTCAAGGTTCTCGATGCTAGGCTTGAGGAGGATCTCAACAAGGACAGTGTGATCTAGGCCCTCAAAGGATGACAAGGTGAGCTTGGACAAGGCATTGGCCTGACTATTTTGTTCTGTCAGAATGCGCTCGACAGCGGTGCCCTCAAAGACTATTAAGAGTTGCCTGACACGTGCCCAGTATTGGATCATTCGGGCGTCTCAGACCTCATAATTCTGAGAAATGTGATTGACCACGAGCTGAGAGTCACTGAATGCCTTCACTCGTCTTACCCCTGCCTTGTAGGCTAGTATGAGCCCGGCAATCATCGCTTCGTATTTTGCCTCATTATTGGAGGCCTGAAAGTTGGGATGTAGAGAGTACTGGAGGACGTAGTCGTCGGTGCCTCTGAGTATGATGCCAACTCTGCTGCCACCCTCGCATGATGATCCGTCAACATAGATCTCCCAAACTGGTTCATCCTTTCGGATTTCAGATGCTTCGGGAATGGTACATTCCGTGATGAATTCTGCGAGGGCTTGCCCTTTGATGGCTGTCCGAGGTTGGTAGCTGATGTCATGCTGGCTCAGCTCGATTGACCACTTGATCAAGCTATTGAAATTCTCTGGTTTGTTGAGGACCGACTTGAGAGGCTAGTACGTAAGGACTAGGATAGAGTGGGCTTGAATGTATGGTCGAAGTTTCTGAGCGGCCATCACCAATGCATAGGTGACGTTGTTCATCCTGGTGTATCGGAGTTCAGCGTCGTGTAGGACTTTACTGACATAATAGATGGGCCTTTGGACCCCGTCTTCCTCCCTAACTAATACGACGCTAAGCGCATGTTTCGAAGCAACCAGATAGTGATAGAGGGACTCGCCTAGCTCGAGTTTGCTAAGTAGTGGGGGGTTGTTCAGGTAGGACTTCAGCTGATCCAAAACATGCCTTTGAGAATCTTCACACTCGAAACTCCCCCCCCCCCCCCCCCCCGCTGGAGGGCTTTCAAGAACGTGAGTGACTTTTCTCTGGACTTGCAGAGGAAACGGCTGATGGCTGCCAATCGACCCGTGAGTCGTTGGACTTCTTAGACATTTCTTGGAGGGGTCATGTCCAATATGGCCTGAATCTTATTGGGGTTCGCCTCAATGCCTCCCTGGCTGACCATGAATCTGAGAAATTACCCCGAGGTGACGCCGAAGGCGCATTTAGAGAGGTTGAGTCTCATATTGTGGGATCGCAAGACCCCAAAAGCCTCCTCAAGAATGCTGACGTGATCTTGTCCCCTGCAGCTTTTGACGAGCATATCGTCGATATATACCCTCACATTTCGGCCTATCTGCTCCTTAAAGACCCGATTGATGAGCCTTTGGTACGTGGAACCAGCGTTCTTCAGCCCAAAGTGCATGACCCTGTAACAGTAGAGGTCTTAGTCTGTCACAAAGGCAGCCTTGGGGATGTCTAGAGGGAATATCTGATCTGGTTATAGCCTAAGAAGGCATCCATGAAACTCTACAGCTCGTGACCGGAGGTCACATCTATCAGTGCATCGATGCTCGGGAGGGGGAACAGATCTTTAGGATAGGCCTTGTTGAGGTCTGTGAAGTCTACACAGATCCTCCATTTGCCACTTGGTTTCTTCACCATCACACCGTTTGCCAACCGCTGCGGGTAGTTGACTTCTTGTATGAACTGTGTCGAAAGGAGTTTTTCCACTTCTTCCTTCACTGCATGTTTGATGTGATTTATTTGCAAGTGTACAAAATCGTAACAAGTAGTATAGATAAGTGAAAAGAGTGTCAAACCCACAAAGACTAATTATTTATTGAGTACCGAAATAACTAGATTAACTACAATTTGGAAAATCGAAATTTGATAAAGAAAGCAACTAAATTAAATTAATCTAAAAAACTAACTAAACTAATTAAAAAGAATGAGATCTGAAATTTTGTTGTTTATTAATTGCAAAAACTAGTTCTAGGGCTTTCGATTTTACATAGTTAAACCCACACAATTTATAACTCCAAATAATTAAAAATATTATTTTTCCAAATTGTAGATCAAAATCCCCAAATTATTCAATTCTCTCTCAAGCAATATCAAAAATATTCTCAACTAATTATTTGTCATAGTTCATGCACAAATTACTAATTGAAAATTCATTAAGATCTATGGATTTCGTAAGGGTCACATTAACAGCGGTTCGCTCTTGTAACGGTATTTAATTTTATTAATTCGAAATCACAAATTACCAGTTCGATCTCTTCATGATTTAATAAATCATGGTCAAATAATTGTAAGCATTAAGAACAAAAATTAAACACACAACCATGAAAAAATAGATAAATAATATGGAATTAAAATTGTATTCTCAAAACTAGGCTACATCAAAACCCTAAAAAATAAAATTAGTTCATAATAAATTTGCAACTAACAAAGATGTTCTTTGATTACATAATAAAAATTAGAAGAGAAGAAGAAAGAACTCAATTTTGCAGAAAATCCACGTATCGAAATTCGTGCCGTCTTCTGCTTTCTTTCTTTCTTTCTCTGTTTTGCTGACATCTCGGAACTCGTGCTGACGTGGACGCCTCGAAAGCCGCAACGCCCCTTTTCCTTCTCTGTTTTTGATCTGCACTGCCTCGTACTCCGCGCCCAATAGCCACCTACTTCTCTCTCCCGAAATCCAGCTGCACACCACACCGGTGCCACCTTTTTGTCTTGATTTCTACGCTGCACACTTTCTCTCTCCCTTCTTCTTTCACGCCGATTCTCTAACTTCGTTTACCTTTTTTTTTAATTATTGATTGTGAGGTCAGCCGTCGCTCTCCCTCTCTCGTTGAGGGTGTCTCTCTTCTTTCTTTGCTGTTGTATTCATAGGACACGAACCGATGCTATTAGGGTTTACATTTGCATATAACCCCACCTTTTCCTTTATTTATTTCTTTCTTCTTTCTTGAAGCACGTGCTGCACACACACAAAAATAAAATCCGAATTTAGGATTTAAAAATAAAAATAAAATTAATTAGTTTAAATTAATTAAACTAACTAATAATCACATTAGCTTAATTAAATCCTTTTAAATTTGTTTATTTCATTTTCACCCTCTACTGATAATTAAAATTTCTATTATTGTTTTTCACATGGCTAAATTGTAAAATTCAAAATTCCACAAATCAATAAAAAATAATCAATCATTCTCTATGTTTTTTTGTTAATTTTTACTAAAAATATTCACCTTTTGCATAATAAAAAAAATCTTATTCCTTCAAAAATTATTAATTAACTGAAATCTATGGAAATAAGATAAATTATTAACAAGATAGACAAATACAAGCAATTTTTATAGATAAATGAGTACAAATATTTATATAACAATTAGACACATCAAATACCTCCAAACTTAAGATTTTTCTTGCTCTCGAGCAAAAAGTAAACTCATAAATCAAGCTCAACTTATCAAATTCAAAAAAATTATTCATGCAAGCATCAAAATTTCAATTTAGTACATAAACGATAGCAAATAAAGTAAAACTAAACATACTCATTTTCTCCAGTGCAATTATTCATACATAATTCCTAACCCAATCATATTTGTCATGCAATTAATGTAATTATATCGTGCAACCACACTGCTGTGATTACCCCTTCTCACTACTACAACCGAGTAGCAAACAAGAGTTTTTTTTTTTGTTCTTCTCTAAGTTGTCACTTGCCTTTTGAAGCAAATGAAAACATTTGTGATGAATTCACCCGGTTACTCAACAAGTTACACACTCAGAGTGATTTTGCATACTCATATTTCAAGTTGTCGTTTGACGTAAAAGTAAACATTGGTGATGAATACCATTAGTTACTAAGCAACTCAAAACATTGAAGTAGATAGAACTTTATTTATTCAATTTTTTTTTAATCATTATCACTCAATTTACTTAAACTCTGTTTAGGACTAGATCAAAGGGGATAATCACAAGAAAAAGCATCACATTTTTTTTAAAATGTATAATCACATGACTCACACAATTTTATAAGGAAATTTGTAATTCAATAATCCTAAAGTAAATAAGTTTGCTTAATCTTGCTTTATAAGATATTGTCTATCCTTAAAAAAAATTATTTCAATGCTTTAGCACAATAAAGAAATCAAAAGTGCAATGCTTTGTTTTGTTTTTCTTTTCAAATATATATAAAATATATTAAAAATTTGTACCACTTCCCCTAAACTTGAATATCACATTGTCCTCAATAGGGAAGGAAAAACAAAAACAAAAGGAATGCGAAAATTTCAGAATTGCTCTCCTGATTCGTGTTAAAATTCTGGACACGCGACGTTCATTATTTCAGTAATATCTGGAGCTGTAGATGTCCAAATTGCATGATTCTTTTTGTTCTGAAAATCTAAGACAATTTCCTTTGATCGATATTTTATACACTTTTCCAGATTTGGACTGTATCTTACTCAAAAACAGACATCAATGTCGGTCCAGAAAACAGCTCCGCCTGGCAACTTCCAAACTCATGAAATCCTACAAAAATAAAAACAAAAATTACAATTACAATAAACTAAACGAAAAATATTATCTGAATGCAGCAAAAGAAAGCATGAGTTGCCTCCCAAGAAGCGCTAAGTTTTAAGTCTTCAGCCAGACTTGATAGCGGAGATGGTTATGTGACACCTAGATCCAACAACATCAAAACAATTTTTCTAATAACTTTTTTCATGTTTGGATTAGGTTTTCTTTGAGCCCCAAGCTAGATGGCAGTGGTTGAAGCTTGAGTATAAGTCGTTTCTTTCTTGACGATGGCGTTCTTGATATCCCCACCTCCTTAAATGTCAGTTGAGAAGAAAAATTAATAGATGGTGCAACTTGGACGTATTCCAAAATCTTTTCTTTCTCAGATTCAAGAGTTGCTGAATTTGTTGGACACGTTTTAATTCGTAATTTCTCAACTTTCGCTCTATGTGTCTCTCCTACAATTAGATTAGGTCACAAACTTGAAAACATGAGTGAGCTTCAGCTGCAACCTCCATGGATTTTAAAAACATCAAACATTACTTGCTCATCCTCAACCCTCAAAATAAATTTTCCTTGTTGGACATCAATCAAAACTCTCCCCGTAGCTAGAAAGGGTCTCTCCAAAATCAAAGGGATTTGTTCATCTTTTTTCATGTCAAGCACAATAAAATCAGCAGAAAATATGAACTTGTCTACTTTCACCAAAACATCAACAGTTACTCCTCTTGGGTACTTAATAGATTTGTCTACTAATTGAAAGAAATTGTGGTAGGCTTTGCTTCTCCAATACCTAATTTCCTGAAAACAGAATAGGGCATAAGATTAATACTTGCTCCTAAATCACATAATGCTTTATGAAAAGAAGAATTTCCAATAGTGCAAGAAATTGTAAAACTTCCTGGATCTTTAAGTTTTGGAGGCAACTTCTTTTGTAAAATTGCACTGCTTTCTTCTGTTAGCATCACCATCTCATGCTCTTCGAGCTTCCTCTTGTTTGATAAAATATCCTTCAAAAATTTAGCATATTTAGGCATTTGTTCTAAAGCTTCAATAAAAGGAATATTAATATGCAATTGCTTTAATATATTTAAAAATTTTGAAAACTGATTATCAAGCTTGTTCTTTTTAAATCTTTGTGGAAAAGAAATAGGTGGATCATAAGGTGAATTAGGATAAGTGTCAGAATTAAACTCCCTTGAAATTGTTTGGCTTGAAACTCCTTTATCCTTCTTAGAATGGTGATTGGCCGCCTGCTGCGTTTGTTCCGCCAGAATTGGTTGTACCTCATCTTGCTTTTCAACCACATTTTGTTCGACATTTCTTTTTGTGGCTGCTCAATTGTTCTTCCACTTCTTAGTGTTATTGCTTTGACATGCTCTTGAGGATTAGTCATTGTGTTACTGGATAAGGTTCCTGCTGTTCTCTCTGTAATATTATTTGAAATATGACCAATCTGAGCCTCAAGGTTGTGAATTGAAGCCGTATTATTTTTTATCGCCAAATCTGTCTTCTGCATGTATTGCTATGTCTTCTGCATGTATTGCATAAACATCTCTTCAAGTGTCAGCTTCTTTTCTTGATGCTGAAAATTCCGAGGTGGTCTAATTGCTCCTTAATTGTTGTTCCAAGAAAAGTTGGGGTGATTTCTCCATCCTGGATTGTATGTGTTTGCATACGGATTGTTTCGCTTTTGAAAATTTTGCCACAAAATTTGCTTGTTCGGCATTTGATTGAGCAAAAGGGTTCCCCACTTGGCAATCTGTACTTGAGTGATTTCCTGCACAAAGATCACAAATTATATTAATTTGAATAGCATTAACATTCATATTACATAATTGTTTAGATAAAATATCAATTTGTGCAGTCAATGTGGTAATAGGATCAAGCTAAAAAATTCCAGCTGCCTTTCTTGGCATTGCTCTTTCTGAAGCCCATTGGTAACTGTTGGATGCCATCTCCTCCAAAAGTTCATAGGCCGCTTCATGAGTTTTGCTCATAAGTGCACCTCTAGCTGCTGCGTCAACCATAGATCGATTTGTAACTCCCAAACCATTATAGAATATTTAAATTTGTAGCCATTTCGGTAGTTCATGATGAGGACATTTTCTCAATAACTCTTTATACCTCTTCCATGCATCATACAAAGACTCAGTCTCAAATTGAGTGAATGTGGTAATATCATTCCTTAGCTTCGTTGTCTTTGTCGGCGGAAAATACTTAGCTAGAAATTTTTGTACAAGTCCCTCCCAAGTAGTAATAACACCTGGGGGTAGAAAATTTAGCTAAGACTTCGCCTTATCTCTTAGTGAAAAAGGAAAGAGTTTCAATCGAATTGCATCATCCGATACTCCATTATGCTTGAAAGTGTGACAAATTTCTAGAAAGTTTGCAAAGTGAACATTAGGATCCTCATGCGATAGTCCCCCAAATTGAATGGTCTGTTGAATCATTTGAATGATCGCCATTTTAATCTCAAAATTGTTAGCTTGTATAACCAGCCTCTTTATGCTTGGTGTTGCTTAATTAAGTGAGGGCATAGCATAATCTCTCAAAGCCTTGTTTTCCACATTGTTTGCCATTGTGATACACTTCTATATTCTGAAATATAGCCATTAAATAACAGAAGAACAAAACTAAATGATAAAAATAAAAATAAAAATAAAAAAATTAATAAGAAAAATCCAAATTAGTAACAATCTAGCAATTATCAATATCAATAAAAGAATAATTAGTCCCCGGTAACAGCACCAAAATCTTGATGTGATTTATTTACAAGTATACAAAATCGCAACAAGTAGTATAGATAAGTGAAAAGAGTGTCGAATCCAGAAGGACTAATTATTTTATTGAGTACCGAAATAACTAGATTAACTACTATTTGGAATATCAAAATTTGATAAAGAAAGCAACTAAATTAAATTAATCTAAAGAACTAACTAAACTAATTAAAAAGAACGAGATCTGAAATGTTGTTGTTTATTAATTGCAAAAAATGTTCTAGGGCTTTCAATTTCACCTAGTTAATCCCACACAATTTATAACTCCATGTGAATAAAAATATTATTTTTCCAAGTTGAAGACAAAAATCCCCAAATTATTCAATATTCTGTTTCAAGCAATATCAAAAATATTCTCAAGTAATTATTTGTCATAGTTCATGCACAACTTACTAATTGAAAATTTATTAAGATCTATGGATTTCTTAACAGTCATATTAACAGCGGTTCGCTCTTGTAACTGTGTCTAACTTTATTAATTCAAAATCACAAATTACCAGTTCGGTCTCTCCATGATTTAATAAATCATACAATAGTTGGCCAAACAATTATAAGCATTAAGAACAAAAATTAAACACACAACAATGAAAAATTAGAAAAATAATATGGAATTAAAATTGTGTTATCAAAACTAGGCTACATCAAAACCCTAGAAAAATAAAATTAGTACATAATAAATTTACAACTAACAAACATGTTCTTTGACTGCATAATAAAAATTAGAAGAGAAGAAGAAAGAACTCAATTTTGCAAAAAATTCACGTATCGAAATTTGTGCCTTCTTCTTCTTTTGTTCTTTCTCTCTCTGTTTTGCTGACATCTCGGAACTCGTGTGGACATGGCCGCCTCGAAAGCCACAATGCCCCTTTTCCTTCTCTGTTTCTGATATGCACTACCTCGTACTCCACGCCCAAAAGTCACCTACTTCTCTCTCCCGAAATCCAACTGCACACCACACCGATGCCACCTTTTCGTCTTGATTTCCACACTGCACATTTTCTCTCTCCCTTCTTTCACGCTGCTTCTCTGACTTCATTTTCTTTTTTTTATTTTAATTATTAATTGTGAGGTCAGCCGTCGCTCTCCCTCTCTCGTTAAGGGTGTCTCTCTTCTTTCTTTGATGTTGTATTTATAGGACCCGAACCAGTGCTATTAGGGTTTACATTTGCATATGACCCCAATTTTCCTTTAGTTATTTCATTTTTCTGACTTGCTCTTTATTTCTTTCTTCTTTCTTGAAGCACGTGCTGTACACACACAAAAATAAAATTAGAATTTAGGATTTAAAAATAAAAATAAAATTAATTAGTTTAAATTAATTAAATTAACTAATAATCACATTAGCTTAATTAAATCCTTTTAAATTTGTTTATTTCATTTTCACCCTCTATTGACAATTAAAATTTCTATTTTTGCTTTCCACATAGCTAAATTGTAAAATTCAAAATTCAACAAATCAATAAAAATTAATCAATCATTCTCCTTATTTTCTTTGTTAATTTGTACTTAAAATATTCACCTTTTGCATAAAAAAAAATCTTATTCCTTCAAAAATTATTAATTAACTAATATCTATGGAAATAAGATAAATAAGTACAAATATTTATATAAAAATTAGACATATCCATATCACTTGTTGGTAGCGAACTTACGCCGCTTCTGCTGGACTGACTTCGAGTCTGGGTGGACGCTTTGTTTGTGCATGATGAGGTCCTCCAAAATCCTTGACATATCCGAGGGTGTCCATGCGAAGAGGTCGGAATTCCGACGGATACAGCCAATAATGGCCAGCTTCAGGTCTGGAGCGAGAGACTGGCTCACTCGAAACCATTTAGATTCGTCTTCCTCGGAGAATGGGACCTCCTCCAACTTGTCGATGGGCTCCGAGTGCAGTTAGCTCCTGACAGATGGAAGTTCCACCGCATCAAGGGGAGATTCTCCCCCCCACCACGGCCATATAGCATGAACGAGCAGATTCCTGATTACCTCGGACAATGTTGACCCCGTGGTCAGTGGGAAATTTCAACTTCAGGTGAAAGGCGGAGGGCACCATCTGGAGGGAGCAGAGGCCAGGTCTACCAAGGATGACATTATAAGCAGCCTTGATGTTGACCACCATGAAGTCCATTGCCTCTGCTCGGATGGTCAGGGTTGTTCCGACTGTTACATCGAGTGTGATGATTCCCTCAATTTGGATAGAGACACCCGAGAACCTGTGGAGCATGTACCCAGCCAGCATCAGCCTCTCGCAAGAGAGTTTGAGCTTTTCGAATGCATCCAGGAACATGATATTGACGAAGTTTCTGTTGTCAACTAGGATGCAGTGGACCTCGTGATTAACCATGCTGATGCTGACTACTAGGGTATCGCAATGAGGGAGTCGAACGCCTTCAAGATCTTCACTAGAGAATGAGACTGCTACTCCTTGATCCCTTGGGGGCGGATAGTTGTGGATTGCGTTAACTTCCAGTACGAAGGCCTTACGGGAAGTGCTCGGCTCTCCCCCCATGGGTGCGTCGTGGACACAGTGAAGATTGCCACCCCCCGGGCTTCGGGTTCCGCCTTTGGATGCCTGCTGGCAGTTCGGGAAGGGGGCAAAGCCATCTAGTTAGTTCGGGTAACTCCCTTAGGTACCTCCTTTGGATGAGGGCCTCAATCTCATCTTTGAGGGCCGGACAATTATCCGTCTTGTGCCCATGGTCCCGATGTAACCGACAGTAGAATCTATAGTCCCTCTTCTTGTTATTGCTGGATCGGGGAGGATGGCGGACCATCCCCCTGTCCTCAATCCCCATGAGGATGGCTGACACACTCTTAGTCAACGGCGTGAACCTCTCAAAGAGTGGGACAAGAGGCGGTCGTTTTTGACCGAATGCATCTTTCTGAGCCTTCTTCAGAGGCTCAGAGTCATCAAACTTTCTCTTCCCCTTGGCTGGGCTTTCTTTTAGGCCTCCATGGTGCAAAACCTCCTCGGCTCGGATGTATTTTTTGACCCTGTTAAGGAGGTCGGAAAAATCGATGGGCGACTTCTTTGCCAAGGAGGCCTTCAGCTAGCCGTGGCAAACATTGTGTTGGAAGTCTGCAGACGCGACGACGGTATCGAGAGAAGAGACCGACCCAGCCTCGATAGTGAACCTTCGCACGAAGTCCCGAAGGGACCCTCCTTCCTTCTGCTTGATGTCCAGGACGGATGCGCTCGTCTTCTTGACCTTACGGCTGGTCACGAAGTGAGCAAGGAAGCTTGCCTCGAGCTAGTCAAATGAGAAAACCGAGTTGGGGTGAGCTTTGAGAACCATTCCTGTGTCGCGCCACGCAGAGTGGCTAGGAAGGTGCGACAGAGGAGAGGATCCGAGGTGCTGTGAATCATCATGAGGGTTTTAAACCCTTCCATGTGATCAGCAGGATCACTCTCTGTAACAACCGTAAAAATATTTTCTTTTAAATTTTTGTTTTTTCACACGTGCTTTTCTTCTATGCACGTGCTAATTACGTTATTTTTATTAAAAGTTGTGCACTAAAAAAATTGTTAAGATTAGTACAAACAAAATAAATTAAAATGTATAATGAAGAATTTTAATTAAAATTATTTATTAAAAGATGAGGGTTAAAAATAAAACAAAATAATGAAATAGGAGTAAATTGAAAATTGTACAAAACACGTGCACACACGCTTTGTACACAAAAGAAGAGAGGAATGGCTGGCCAATTTGGAAGTGTGGGAGAGGGGGAGAGTTTGTGGTGAGTAGTGAGCCATTTTAGGAAGTGGGGAGTTATTACAACTGCCCATTTTTACCTTATAAATAGTCCACCATTTTGTCATGAAAAAAAAAATGTAAATCAAAGTAAAAAAAAAAAGGAAGAGAAAGAGAGCAAGAGATCTTACGGTTTTGGCAAGGAGGAGGCCGGGATACTTTGTGGGATCTTAGAGCTTTGGAGCATTATTTTCTAGGGATTCTACTGCTAGAAATTCTACTTTTGATGTGGGTCTCTTTAATTTCTAAATTTAGTTATATGATGCATGATAATTGTTTTGTGTAATCTAGGATGTGATTGGTAAATTAAATTGAGTGTTGATGCATGCTAGATTAAATAGACTAGATGAATAGATGAAAATATAATATGGAAGTTAATTTGTCATGCCTTTAAAAATAAATTTGCATACAATTTTTTGTTTGTTAATATCATGTGTGTTGGTTCATGTATGATGATTCATGTATGTTGATTCACGTTAGATTTTACTACATCATGATTAAATTGTAGGTGTGAAATTGTATATGTATAGCAATTTTCAAAATTGAGAAATTCATGTGAAACTTGTATGTAGAATTTGTAAGTAGATTGGGGTATGGGTATGTACCCAATTTCTTATCCATTGATAGAAGCAATCATGCTAATTTTAGAAATCTGCAACTAATAATAGTCTAATTGATAAATAAGATATATGAATGTAGAAGTCTAAATTTGCTTATCTAAATTAATATGTATAAACTCCAAGATAAAATGCATTAAATTAGAAAGATTTTTTTTTTGTAGAAATTTAGAGTTGTTGTATAGTAGCAAAATTTTGGAAATATTTAAAGAAAAAGAAAATTAGAAATTATAGGATTAACTTAAATATATGTGAGAAACAGGGAATTAGTATAAAAGTAATTTAAAGAGGTTATAATTAGATGTGATGTTTGGACTTCTTGGTTAACGCGTGAAGGGGATTTGGCGCTCTGGGTTGTGCTTGGGTTTACCGTAATAGGCCACTTTTTGAAAATATTTGCGATTATGGACAGTTTCGAAACTCTTAGCGCTCATGGGCTATTTTGTGCCACGTCAGCAGCGACCACTATTCTCATTAGTAGTTTGTTCCTTTTAGAGGTCGCTAATGGGAATAGCGGCATCTTTTTTTTTTTAAATTGAAATTTTTGTTTACTGTCGCTATTCCTATTAGCGGCCAAAGTATATATGAAGTCCCTAATGGGATTAGCGACCTTCAATGATCTGTATTCCAACACTTTGCAAAATCTAGAGAGTTTTTGCTCTCTGATAAAATAACAATCAATTTATTTTTGAAACTGAGGTCTTTATTCGAAATAGAGGTTTTTATTGTACTAAGGTCGCTATTCCGAATAGAGGCTTTAGTTGTGTGACTATTTTATAAATTTTATAAAGAATAAGGAGATTGAGTTTCCTACTGAGGTCGCTATTATGAATACAACCTAGTGATCATAGTTGGGTGATTATTTTGCAAATCTTACAGAGAGTAAGGAGGTTTAATCTTCTACTGAGGTCGCTATTCATACTAGCGACCTTAGTTTTAAAACTTTTTGTTGCCCAAGAGAGCAAAAGCTCTTTAGAAATCGCTAGGGTCTGTTTGGTTTGTTGTTTTTTCCTTTTTTTTGTCTTCCAAAACCTCAAAACCCGTTTGGTTATGTTGTTTTTTGAAAACAGTTTTCACACCACTTCACCTATTTTCTGTTTTTTCACATCCTCTTTCTAAATCTATTTATATATATTATTATTATTATATATATATATATATTTATAATATATTATTGTTACATATATTATTATTATTATTATTTTAAAAATATTTATATATATATATATATATATATATATATATATATATATATACTATTATTATAATATATATTATTATTTCATATATATTGATATGGCTAAAAATAGGATTAAATCGAGACCGTTCACATCGGACACGAATCTTAAAGCTCAGGGGTAAAACGGTAATTTCACATACAAATGGGTCCGAAACGGGTACTGGGTCTCCTTTTCACAGATCCAATAACCCGCGAACAGATCCACCTCAACTGGGTACGGGTCCCGACCCGATACAAACCCAGTCCGACAGGATAGAATTAGGGTCTCTGATTGAACCAAATCAACGGGCCTGATTCACGACTATCCTCTCACCGGGAATTAAGGGATTACATTCCTAATCTGATTACGAGGATTTTACTCCTTATCAGATCACAGGAATTAAATTCCTAATCTGATCCCTAAGGCGGCTATAAATACCCCCCACCCATCTCCATTAAGAGGTAATCAATCTTTTGCTAGTTAAACGCTCTTTCATAATCATTTCTGGTCACTGACTTGAGCGTCGGAGGGTGCGTCGCCGGGATCAACCCCGGTGTCTCGCACTTCTTTGCAGGTGAACGGCGGGAGTCAGCGGTCAAACTCCAGCGGAACAGGTTAGGTGTTTGCTATTCAGGTTTTCCAAGAACTCACAAATACTATCTGTTTGCCCCCACACCGAAATTAGCGGCAACAGATTGGCGCCGTCTGTGGGAAACATACGAATAGCAGCCTCCCCTCTTCCCGTTGGTCAGATCTTCTCCAGCCATGCCTCCTAGGAAAGTAAGATCCAGAGGGTCCAACCGTGGACCCAACCACGTTGATCAGCAAGAGGTAGTCCCCATCCAACCCGCTCAGCAGCAGGGGCAACTTCCTCTCCAAGCAGAAGACCCTCTTCAACAAGATCAGCCTCCTCTTCAGAATCAGCAACCCCCTAAGGGTCCCGCCGGTCCTCAGAACGCCGGTGCGGGGGCTTCGCGTCCCAACCCGCAGAAGCAACCCCTCCATCAGGACCGCATTTCGGTACACAATGCCTCTTCGGATTCCATGGCCTCCCACAATCCTCGAGTTTACGACCTCCGCAATACCATCCTCAATCGGCAGAAGGATGAGGATCTTCGCCGTCGTCTGGACGAAAAGCGGGCCCGAGAGGGAGCCTCCCGCCAATAGCGTCCGGATGAGCGACCTCCTCACCGCCGAAACTACAGAAGGTCCCCTACCCGAAGAGGGATGAAAGAGTCCCCCGAACAAGGGAGAAGACCTTATTCCCCTGCCGGTCGACAACATCCGAGGAACGATGAGGCACCCATCACCCGTGCTGAGTTCCAGCAGTTCCAAGCAACGGTGTTGCAAGCCCTCAACCTCCGACCCAAAAATAACAATGCTCACAGGGCTCCTACCCCTCCACAGGTCCAAAGTCCACGCCATCGGTCCATAACTCCTCCTCCGGCTCCTAGCAACCAACAGCGCATGCCTAGCCCTCGCCACTCCCAGAGCTACCGTCGTCGCTCCCCTTCCTATGAAGACGAGTCCAGAGGCTCGTTTGACTATCGTCGAAGGGACAATGCTCTCTACCGCCGTCTCCACAAGATGGAGAGGCGCATCGGCCGAATAGACAAGGATGAGGAGTTAAGAGGAAGGACCATCTGCCCGAGCAGACCTCCCTTCTCCCGGACCATCATGGAATCTCCTATCCCAAGAGGTTTCGAACCCCCGCAGTTCGAAACTTACTCGGGGGAGTCAGACCCCGTGGACCACATCGAAAGCTTTAAGACCCTCATGCTAATCCACCAAGCTTCCGATGCTTTGCTGTGCAAAACCTTCCCGCCACTCTTAAGGGTACGGCTCGGGAGTGGTACTCCTGTCTCTCCCCGTCTTCCATATTCTCCTTCGAGCAATTTGAGAGCCTCTTCATCACTCATTTTGTGAGTAGCAGACGCACGGAGAAGACTAACATCTCGTTACTCCAGCTCCGCCAGGAGAAGGGAGAGAAGTTGAGAGACTTTGTGAGGAGGTTCACTGCAAAAGTGAGATCCATTGCTTCCCTTGACCAGCCTGTTGCAGCGGCCGCCTTCCAATCGAACGTCCTCAACTCTAGCCTTCGCTCCTCCCTTACCATGAAGCCCCCACATAATTTTGCCGACCTCCTTCTTAGGAGCGAGAAGTATATTCGGGCCGAAGAAGCCGAGAATCTCCCGGGCTTTGAGGAGACATCTTCCGGGAACAAACGGAAGAGCACAAGAGAAGAGGGCTCCCAAAAATTCCAGAAGGACGGCAATGGACAGCGTCGCCCGACTCCTCGGTTTGAGAAGTTCACCTCCCTCATTGCCAATATATCAGAAGTTCTTATGGAGGTGGACAAGGAAGGGCTCCTCCGCGCTCCCCCGAGAATGAATACACCTGGCAAGAAGAGGAACAAGGATAAGTGGTGCCGCTTTCACAGGGACCACGGCCACGACACGGATGATTGTCGGGCTCTCAAGGAGGAGATTGAAGAACTCATACAGCGGGGGCACCTGATTAAGTTCGTCCAAAAAGAGGGGGTCGAGTTTTCCCCCTGAGGAAGCCTACAAACGAACAGAAGGGCCTGCCAAGCTTCAACACTCAGAATCTCCCAGCTCCTCCCAAGAGGTCTTCACCTTATTGTAGAAGTAGGATCTTGATTTTCAATAAGGCTGATGCTTGTAACTCGGCCAATAGCATGTAATAATGGCTTGCCCTATTGGAGCAGCCACTTTGTTTATTTCAATAAAACTTTACATCTTTTCATTGAAAATTATTGCTCTTGCTTCTCTATCTCTCCGAGTCACAACTCTCTTAAATGGTGGGTTCGGGGTCCAGCTTCTTCTACATGGCTGCTCCTGCAACTTACTAACCTTTAACAACGATGGTTCGGAGTCCAGCTTCTTCTACACGGCTGCTCCCGCAACTTATTAACCTTTAACAACGATGGTTCGGATTCCAACACTTGGCTCGATTCCTCTTCAAATAACCTGCTCTTCAGCGGGTTAGAAGTGGTTCGCCATTCGGAATTGCTCCCACAACCGTTGAACACCTCTACCGATGGTTCGGAGTCCAACACTTGGCTCGATTCCTCTTCAAATAACCTGCTCTTCAGCGGGTTAGAAGTGGTTCGCCATTCGGAATTGCTTCCACAACCGTTGAACACCTCTACCGATGGTTCGGAGTCCAACACTTGGCTCGATTCCTCTTCAAATAACCTGCTCTTCAGCAGGTTAGAAGTGGTTCGCCATTCGGAATTGCTCCCACAACCGTTGAACACCTCTACCGATGGTTCGGAGTCCAACACTTGGCTCGATTCCTCTTCAAATAACCTGCTCTTCAGCGGGTTAGAAGTGGTTCGCCATTCGGAACTGCTCCTACAACCGTTGATTCTCTCACTAAAATAGCGAGTTCGGAGCTAAAACTCTCTCCTAGAGTTGTTCCTCAAACTCGTCTTCCAAGTGGCTCTCTCCCAGAGCCGAGCTCTTCGCTCTGCTCGCCTCCAAGGCGGACCTCTTCTCAAACGAGTTCGGAGCTCAAACTCTCTCCTAGAGTTGCTCCTCAAACTCGTCTTCCAGATCGCTCTCTCCCAGAGCCGAGCTCTTCACTCCGCTCGCCTCCGAAGCGAACCTCTTCTCAAACGAGTTCGGAGCTCAAACTCTCTCCTAGAGTTGCTCCTCAAACTCGTCTTCCAGATCGCTCTCTCCCAGAGCTGAGCTCTTCACTCCGCTCGCCTCCGAAGCGGACCTCTTCTCAAACAAGTTCGGAGCTCAAATTCTCTCCTAGAGTTGCTCCTCAAACTCGTCTTCCAGATCGCTCTCTCCCAGAGCCGAGCTCTTCACTCCGCTCGCCTCCGAAGCGGACCTCTTCTCAAACGAGTTCGGAGCTCAAACTCTCTCCTAGAGTTGTTCCTCAAACTCGTCTTCCAGATCGCTCTCTCCCAGAGCCGAGCTCTTCACTCCGCTTGCCTCCGAAGCGGACCTCTTCTCAAACAAGTTCGGAGCTCAAATTCTCTCCTAGAGTTGCTCCTCAAACTCGTCTTCCAGATCGCTCTCTCCCAGAGCCGAGCTATTCACTCCGCTTGATGAACACATTATTATTCACTTTTTAGAGCAATAATCTTAATATAATTAGACATTTAAAAGCTCTATATATGGTATTTAACTCTTATTTTCTCTTTTCCATAGGAAACAGCTTATAACAGCAAAACGAAGCAGATTCAAGACGTCAAGGATAATACACAGCAAACTGCAGAGGATCAGTCAACTGATTACCCAACACAGGCGACTGGACAGGAGAAGCTGAAATTCCACACCTCTCGTCACAGTCGACTTACTCTCAAAATCAGTCGACTGGTATGATCATATAGGAAATCTTCAGAAGTCTCGACTCAGTCGACTGGTTCGAAGATAAGTCGACTGGTCTGCGGCGGAATAAACAAATCAAATCTTCAAAGATACACCTACATCTAATTTCAAATCTACTTGAATCAAGATTTTATGCAGCAAATCAAATCTAAAGACAGGGTATTTCCAAGTGGACGTGGTGAACAGATAAGGAAGGAAAGGAGAAAAGAGAAAGATATTAATCATCAAATCAAATGAAGAAGGATCTTCCTGAAAAAGTGGAAACCCTAATTCTCAGCCGTACTCTATAAATATCAGGAGAGATCATCAGATCAGAAGAAGGAGATATATCTCTGAGACGCAACTCAATCACCAAGTTCCTGAACAAGCATCAAGAACATCACTCCATCAACATCGAAGAAGGAAAGAGAAGATCCAGCAAACAGAAGGCAGTCGACTGTGTGACAGCCAGTCGACCATATTGCCGGAATCCATTAGTTTATTTCTTCTCTCTTTATTCTTTTATGTTGATCATGTATTTGAACTTGTTAAGCAATAAAAGTATTATTATGTGGAACTAATTTCATAGTTGGGTAGATCGAAACCGTAGTTATGTAGTGCTATGTTCTTCTGAGATCTTCTAATTACTTATTGATTGAATCTGGTTGAATTGACATAGATTAATGATCATCAAACTTGGATCTTGAAGTCTGAGAGCAGTCGACTGAGGTGAGAGCCAGTCGACTGACATACAGCACGTGAGAATATCAAGTTTATGTTATCATTTATCTAAGTCTGTTATATGAAGCATATTGAGACGACCGAATCTCGTGCCCATAATTTGTAACAAAGGAATCTTTAGGGGTTCTTGGTTCAATCAACTTAGAGGATCTAGATTTGATACCAATTTCTAGAACTTTAAGTGTTTGTTCGTTTCCACTGTTCTGATGTTTTCTCTAAGTATAACTTAGTAGATACCCTGCTAGATACTTATGGAAAGAAAAGAATTAGAGTAGATACCATGCCTAATTCTTGGCTTAGGGAAACAATACTTTAAGGAGTAGATACCATGCCCTTGAAGTGAACAACATGAGTAATTAGAAGTAAATTCAGAAGGCAAATTAGCATTACTAACTATTGGTGGAGATCAACAACCCAACTATTCAAGAGATATTTGTGATTCAACAATTCCTTCTTAGTTTTAATCTTTTTATTCCTTTTAGACTTTTAAAACAACTCATTATGATTCTTATTATTTTCTATTGATTAGTTAGTTGAAATCTACAATCTCTGTGGGATCGACCCTTGCTATTACTACGATTCGATTCGTGCACTTGCGAGGTTTTATAATTTGTGTCTGGTTAGTCTATTAAATTAGGTAGCTAGATTTCCAACAACAAGTTTTTGGCGCCGTTGCCGGGGATTGTTAGCATTTTAACTTACAAATCAGTAAAATTCTTTTCTTTTTATTTTATTTTATTTTTTCTTTTTCTTTTCTAACATTTTCTTTTAGTTTACTTTTTGTACAAACAGGGTCAGACCAGTCGACTTACTCCAAGGACCAGTCGACTGTACAGCGAAGAATTCAAAAAGCAACAATGGGTGAAATTTTTTTTAACCGAGTACCAATGCAAGACAAATTCATTCCTAAGAATATTGAGAATCCTTCTTGCATAGCTTTTCAACCCAAAGTCACAGGGAATATGCATCTATCACCTCAATTACTCAGCATGGTGCCCCACTTCTTTGGTAGAACAGACGAAGATCCGCATCTACATTTACAAGACTTATTTGATCTTTGCAGGACACAAAACATCCAAGGGCTTACCTCTGAACAAATCAGGTTAATCTTGTTTCCTTTTTCTCTAAAACTTAATGCTAAGTTATGGTATAATTCTTTGGAACCAGGATCAATTAATTCATGGGAGCAATTGGCAACAAAATTCTTGAAAGAGTTCTTTCCAGCCCAGAAAACCAGACAACTAAAAAGGGAGATTCTACTTTTCCAACAAAAAGATGGCGATTTGTTTTTCGAGGCGTGGAAGGACTTCAAAAACAAGCTTTTCAAGTGTCCTTTGCACAACATACCTAAGGATGATCAGGTACAATCATTCTATGAGGGTTTAAATTACACTAACAAAGCAATTGTTGATGCAGCATGCAATGGAATGTTGATGAGGAAGAGTGCTAAGGAGGCCTTAGAGCTATTTGAAGAACTCAGCGAGAACTCACAACAATTCTCAACAAGAAGGAGCATCTCAAGAAAACAGGGAGTATTCGAAATTTCTCATAATAATAACATGCAATTCGAGATGGAAACCATGAACAAAAAGATTGATATGCTTGGGAATTCAACGTTGGGTGGCGTAAAAAACCAACCAAAAGAAATTTGTGCAAATTGTTTTCAATCTAATCATACAACTAATTCATGTCCCATGTTTTCTTTCGCAGATCAGGAGCACACAAACTACGAAGAACAGGGAATGTACCCGCCCCAGAACAATTTTTTTTCAAACATGTATAACCCAGGGTGGCAAAACCATCAAGACAATCAATTTGCACCAGGGCATACGCAGCAATTCCAAGGCGGGAATGGGTATGATGAGCCAGCACAAGAACAGGAGAAGTTAAATTTTGAATCCACCATTCTTCAACTACTCCAACAGCAACAACAAACCAGTGATCAACAAAGACAGGCCATTCAAAAATTGGAATTTCAAATTGGCCAAATTGCTACGGAGATAAGTGAAAGAAAGGCAGGAGAATTTCCATCACAAACCATACCTAACCCTAGAGGACAAGAACAGCTCCAATCAAGGACAACACTAGAAGAAGAGACTGAGTTTACAATGTTTGATGCACCACAATTTCCACACGATGATCATGAATGTTATAAAGTTGACGTGGTTCCGGAAATTTGCGACCAAACGTTTCAAGAAAATAGCGTTGATCCATTACAAGCAACAATTGCGCACCCTCCACCACTATCTCAAGTTGAAATGGAATACGACGACTGGAAGATTGCAGAGACAGTACTTCACCATGGAACTCCAGAGTCCTATCCAAGTAAGCTTGCATCTGTATTTGAAGAGTCGGTATCTGATAACACTTGTGTTCTACAGGTTAAGTCGACTTATGAAGAGGACAAGTCGACTGATGAAACATACAAGTCGACTGAAGATCATGACAAGTCGACTGCTCCAAGGACACCTGATGAGGAGCTAAAGCCACTACATGAACACCTGAGGCCACTACTTGATTATTTGGGGAACAACCAGACAGTACCTGTGACAGTTGCTGCAAAATTCAGGATGAACAAAGAAGCAAGGCTGCAGGGAGTCTTGCAAAATCACAATGGTGCTTTAAGATGGACCATTGCTGATAAACTAATGTCAAGATGGTACGGTCCATAAAATGTTGCACAGGTTTCCCCCACATGGAGCATTGACGACAAATCAAACGTTCTAGGTGAATGGGCAGAGGGGGGAAACCTTATAATAAGATGAGTTGCGAGCCGCAAGCCATTCCATACATGGCACAACTCATCAAGTCTAGCTGAAGACAAGAAACACAGCGCTTATTGGGAGGCAACCCAATTTTTCAGGGGAGTATTTACACTTTCCTTTATTTCCTTTCAGTTATTCATTTTTATTTTTGTTTTAGTTATTTTAATTTCTAGTCTCTCCTTACTAGATGGTAACTCATGCCTATATCTTATGTTTTGTGCGAACATTGAGGACAATGTTCCATCTAAGTGTGGGGGTATTAGTTAGTTATAACTGGAATCTTTTGAATATTTTTTTTTTAGCTTTTGAATTTTTTAGGATAAACAATTTCTTATAAAGTAAGAGTAAGGATACTTATTTACTTTAGGATTGTTGAGTTTCATAATCTCCTACAAATTTGTGTGAGTCATGCGATTATACATAATAAAAAAATGTGATGCTTTTTCTGATAATTATTCCCTTTAGATCTAGTCCTAAATCGAGTTTAAGTAAATAGAGTGATACAATATATATATATATTTGAATAGAGTCTACTCCAATGTTTTGAGGGCTTAGTAACTAGGGGTATTCATCACCAATGTTTACCTTTACGTCAAACGGCAACTTGAAATATGAGTATGCAAAGCACTTTAATATTTGTGACTTGTTGAGTAACCGAGTGGATACATCACAAATGTTTCGCATTCGCGTCAAAAGACAAGTGACATCTTTAGAGAAGAGACTATAAAAAAAAAAAAAAAAAAAAAAAAAAAAAAAAAAAAAAAAAAACTCTAGTTTGCTACTGGATTTGTAGTAGAGAAAAGGGATAATCACAGACTGAGTAGATGCATACTATAACTACATTAATCGCATGACAAACATGATTAAGTTTGGGGATTATGACTGAACAATTGCACTAGAGAAAGTGGGTCTGTTTAACTTTACTTTATCTGAAATTGTTTGTAGTTTTATATTTTTCATTTTGATGTCCACATAATAAGAAATCATGATGGTTGAGTTTATTCTGATTATTACTCCCTTGTTCATAAATTCACTTTTTGCTTGAGGACAAGCAAAAGCTAAGTGTGGGGGTATTTGATGAACACATTATTATTCACTTTTTAGAGCAATAATCTTAATATAATTAGACATTTAAAAGCTCTATATATGGTATTTAACTCTTATTTTCTCTTTTCCATAGGAAACAGCTTATAACAGCAAAACGAAGCAGATTCAAGACGTCAAGGATAATACACAGCAAACTGCAGAGGATCAGTCAACTGATTACCCAACACAGGCGACTGGACAGGAGAAGCTGAAATTCCACACCTCTCGTCACAGTCGACTTACTCTCAAAATCAGTCGACTGGTATGATCATATAGGAAATCTTCAGAAGTCTCGACTCAGTCGACTGGTTCGAAGATAAGTCGACTGGTCTGCGGCGGAATAAACAAATCAAATCTTCAAAGATACACCTACATCTAATTTCAAATCTACTTGAATCAAGATTTTATGCAGCAAATCAAATCTAAAGACAGGGTATTTCCAAGTGGACGTGGTGAACAGATAAGGAAGGAAAGGAGAAAAGAGAAAGATATTAATCATCAAATCAAATGAAGAAGGATCTTCCTGCAAAAGTGGAAACCCTAATTCTCAGCCGTACTCTATAAATATCAGGAGAGATCATCAGATCAGAAGAAGGAGATATATCTCTGAGACGCAACTCAATCACCAAGTTCCTGAACAAGCATCAAGAACATCACTCCATCAACATCGAAGAAGGAAAGAGAAGATCCAGCAAACAGAAGGCAGTCGACTGTGTGACAGCCAGTCGACCATATTGCCGGAATCCATTAGTTTATTTCTTCTCTCTTTATTCTTTTATGTTGATCATGTATTTGAACTTGTTAAGCAATAAAAGTATTATTATGTGGAACTAATTTCATAGTTGGGTAGATCGAAACCGTAGTTATGTAGTGCTATGTTCTTCTGAGATCTTCTAATTACTTATTGATTGAATCTGGTTGAATTGACATAGATTAATGATCATCAAACTTGGATCTTGAAGTCTGAGAGCAGTCGACTGAGGTGAGAGCCAGTCGACTGACATACAGCATGTGAGAATATCAAGTTTATGTTATCATTTATCTAAGTCTGTTATATGAAGCATATTGAGACGACCGAATCTCGTGCCCATAATTTGTAACAAAGGAATCTTTAGGGGTTCTTGGTTCAATCAACTTAGAGGATCTAGATTTGATACCAATTTCTAGAACTTTAAGTGTTTGTTCGTTTCCACTGTTCTGATGTTTTCTCTAAGAATAACTTAGTAGATACCCTGCTAGATACTTATGGAAAGAAAAGAATTAGAGTAGATACCATGCCTAATTCTTGGCTTAGGGAAATAATACTTTAAGGAGTAGATACCATGCCCTTGAAGTGAACAACATGAGTAATTAGAAGTAAATTCAGAAGGCAAATTAGCATTACTAACTATTGGTGGAGATCAACAACCCAACTATTCAAGAGATATTTGTGATTCAACAATTCCTTCTTAGTTTTAATCTTTTTATTCCTTTTAGACTTTTAAAACAACTCATTATGATTCTTATTATTTTCTATTGATTAGTTAGTTGAAATCTACAATCTCTGTGGGATCGACCCTTGCTATTACTACGATTCGATTCGTGCACTTGCGAGGTTTTATAATTTGTGTCTGGTTAGTCTATTAAATTAGGTAGCTAGATTTCCAACAACACCGCTCGCCTCCGAAGCGGACCTTTTCTCAAATGAGTTCGGAACTTAAACTCTCCCCTAGAGTTGCTCCTTGCACTCACTTCAAAGGATGGGTCTTCCCATGGCTCTTACGAGGATCTTCCTAGCACCTCTTCTCCACCCCAAGGAGTGGAGCTCCTCTTCATAAACCTCGAAAACCAACAGAGCATCACCTCTTCCATATGCCGACCCATCCCCTTCATCAACTCGCCGAGCTTCTCCTCACACTCGAGCTGTCCGAACTCCGAGCTCCGCTACACCAAGCTGCTACGGGCAGAGGGTGAACTACGGAGTCACCGAGCCGAGCGGACGAGGTACCGACCTCCACATATGGAGAAAAATACCGCCGACCCAATTTCACCGTTAGATCATCTCAAAATTCGCACTCAAGCGTGATGGACGGATCAGATCGCGCCATGTCACCACAAAACGACAAGATAATGTTTTCTCGAAACTCGTGCCTCTTGTCTCGTGATTCGCGCCATGATCGGGATCAACCATCCAGACGGAGCCACGTAGCTCGGATCTGAAATCCGAGCTACCGATCTACCGAGCAGCAAAGCGGAAGAAAATGTGCCTCAAAATCCGTGCTCGTATTCGCCAAACAAGCAAGCAGATAAAGAGGAAGAAAGAAAAAGAGGCTAACGGGTCAAGGTCGGATCCGATACCCACGGTCCGACCCATACCCTTCTTAGCTCCTTCATTCTTCTCCTTCAGTCTTCCCGCCAAAAGTACCCAACACTTCTGCTCTTCTTCACTGTGCGAAAGAACGAGGCAGAGGAGAGAACCCGAATGCCTCTCCTCCCCTTCCTCTTTCTTTTTAGGGCCGAGCTCTTCACTTCGCTTACCTCCAATGTGGAGCTCTTCTCGACGAGTTCGGAGCACAACTTTCTCCTAGAGTTCCTCCTTACACTCGTCTTCCAAATGGCTCTCTCCTAGAGCCGAGCTCTTCACTCCGCTTACCTCCGAGGCGGACCTCTTCTCAAAAGAGTTCGGAGCCCACAACTCTCCCCTAGAGTTGCTCCTCAAACTCGTCTTCCAGATGGCTCTCTCCCAGAGCCGAGCTCTTCACTCCGCTCGCCTCCAAAGCGGAGCTCTTCTTCACGAGTTTGGAGCACAACTCTCTCCTAGAGTTGCTCCTCAAACTCGCCTCTCAAATGGCTCTTCTAAAAGCCAAGCTCTTCACTCCGCTCGTCTCCAAAGCGGGGCTCTTCTCAAAGAGTTCGGAGCTCACAACTCTCTCCTAGAGTTGCTCCTCAAACTAGTCTTCCAGATCGCTCTCTCCTAGAGCCGAGCCCTTCACTTCGCTCGCCCCCAAAGCGGGGCTCTTCTCAAAGAGTTCGGAGCTAACAACTCTCTCCTAGAGTTGCTCCTCAAACTCGCCTCTCAAATGGCTCTTCTAAAAGCCAAGCTCTTCACTCCGCTCGCCTCCAAAGCGGGGCTCTTCTCAAAGAGTTCGGAGCTCACAACTCTCTCCTAGAGTTGCTCCTCAAACTCGTCTTCCAGATCACTCTCTCCTAGAGCTGAGCCCTTCACTTCGCTCGCCTCCAAAGCGGAGCTCTTCTCCACGAGTTTGGAGCTAACAACTCTCTTCTAGAGTTGCTCCTCAAACTCGCCTCTCAAATGGCTCTTCTAAAAGCCAAGCTCTTCACTCTGCTCGCCTCTAAAGCAGTGCTCTTCTCAAAGAGTTCGGAGCTCACAACTCTCTCCTAGAGTTGCTCCTCAAACTCGCCTCTCAAATGGCTCTTCTAAAAGCCAAGCTCTTCACTCCGCTCGTCTCCAAAGCGGGGCTCTTCTCAAAGAGTTCGGAGCTCACAACTCTCTCCTAGAGTTGCTCCTCAAGCTAGTCTTCCAGATCGCTCTCTCCTAGAGCCGAGCCCTTCACTTCGCTCGCCCCCAAAGCGGGGCTCTTCTCAAAGAGTTCGGAGCTAACAACTCTCTCCTAGAGTTGCTCCTCAAACTCGCCTCTCAATGGCTCTTCTAAAAGCCAACCTCTTCACTCCGCTTGCCTCCAAAGCGGGACTCTTCTTAAAGAGTTCGGAGCTCACAACTCTCTCCTAGAGTTGCTCCTCAAACTCATCTTCCAGATCGCTCTCTCCTAGAGCCGAGCCCTTCACTTCGCTCGCCCCCAAAGCGGGGCTCTTCTCAAAGAGTTCAGAGCTAACAACTCTCTCCTAGAGTTGCTCCTCAAACTCGCCTCTCAAATGGATCTTCTAAAAGCCAAGCTCTTCACTCCGCTCGCCTCTAAAGCGGGGCTCTTCTTAAAGAGTTCGGATCTCACAACTCACTCCTAGAGTTGCTCCTCAAACTCGTCTTCCAGATCGCTCTCTCTTGGAGCCGAGCCCTTCACTTCGCTCGCCCCCAAAGCGGGGCTCTTCTCAAAGAGTTCGGAGCTAACAACTCTCTCATAGAGTTGCTCCTCAAACTTGCCTCTCAAATGGCTCTTCTAAAAGCCAAGCTCTTCACTCCGCTCGCCTCCAAAGCGGAGATCTTCTCAAACGAGTTCGGAGCACAACTCTCTCCTAGAGTTGCTCCTCAAACTCGTCTGCCGGATGGCTCTTCTAATGCCAAGCTCTTCACTCCGCTCGCCTCCAAAGCGGAGATCTTCTCAAACAAGTTCGGAGCTTACAACTCTCTCCTAGGGTTGCTCCTCAAAACTCGTCTTCCAGATGGCTCTCTCCTAGAGTCGAGCTCTTCACTCCGCTCGCTTCCGAAGCGGACCTCTTCTCAACGAGTTCGGAGCTCACAACTCTCCCCTAGAGTTACTCCTTGCACTCACTTCAAAGAATGGGTCTTCCCAGCACCTCTTCCTAGCACCTCTTCTCCAACCCTAGGAGTGGAGCTCCTCTTCAAAAATCTCCAAAACCAAACAGAATAGAGGCAGAGCTTCAGAGCCCCTCACCTCTCCCATATGCCGACCCATCCTCCCGAGCCGAGGAGCAGAGCTTCATCGACCCATCCCCTTCATCAACTCACCGAGCTTCTCCTCACGCTCGAGCCGTCCGAACTCCGAGCTACTACGGGCAGAAGGTGAACTACTGAGTTACCGAGCCGAGCGGACGAGGAACCGACCCTCGTATATGGAGAAAAATTCTGCCGAACCAATTTCGCCGTTAGATCATCTCAAAATTCGCACTTAAGCGTGATGGACGGATCAGATCGCGCCATGTCACCACAAAACGACAAGATAACGTTTTCTCGAAACTCGTGCCTTTTGTCTCGTGATTCGTGCCATGATCGTGATCAACCGTCCAGATGGAGCCACGTAGCTCGGATCTGAAATCCGAGCTACCGATCTACCGAGCAGCAAAGTGGCGGAAAATGTGCCTCAAAATCCGTGCTCGGATCTGCCGAGCAGCAAAGCAGATGAAGAGCAAGAAGAAAAAGAGGCTAACGGGTCGGGTCGGATCCGATACCCACGATCCGACCCATACCCTTCTTGGCTTCTCCATTCTTCTCCTCCTTCTTCAGTCACCTCTCCAAAAAGTACCCAGCACTTCTCCTCTTCTCCACTGTGCGAAAGAACAAGGCAGAGGAGAGAACCCAAATGCCTCTCCTCCCCTTCCTCTTCTCCTCTTCTCCACTGTGCGAAAGAACAAGGCAGAGGAGAGAACCCAAGTGCCTCTCCTCCCCTTCCTCTTCTCCTCTTCTCCACTGTGCGAAAGAACAAGGCAGAGGAGAGAACCCAAATGCCTCTCCTCCCCTTCCTCTTCTCCTCTTCTCCACTGTGCGAAAGAACAAGGTAGAGGAGAGAACCCAAATGCCTCTCCTCCCCTTCCTCTTTCTTCTCAGAAGAGCTGCCGATCCCATCGATCCGAGGTGCCGAGGTACCGATCTCCACATATGGAGAAAAATTCGGCCGATCCCATCTCACCGTCGGATCGTCTCAAAATTCGTGCTAAAACATGATGAACGGCTCAGATCTCCCCACGTCTCCACAAAACGAAAAGATAACGTTTTCTCGAAATTTGAGCCTCTTGTCTCGTGATTCGCGCCACGATCGTGATCAACCGCCCAGATTGAGCCACGTAGCTCGGATCTCAAATCCGAGCTACCGAACTACCGAACTGCAAAGTGGCAATAATGCACCTTAAAATCCGTGCTCAGATCTGCCGAACAAGACGTATCTGCCGAGCAGCAAGGAAGGAGGAGAGAAGAGGAGGAAAAAAAATTGAAAGAAGGGTCGGGTCGGACCCATTAGGGTCCCAAACCCGAACCCTTCCTTCTTCTTCCCTTCCAATTTCCCGCCAAAACAAACCAGAAAAAAAGAACCCAGCTTCAAGCTCCCCACAGTCCATCGCCGAGCTACTTCATAGCCTCGCCGACCTCGAACGCCATCGACGGAGCTCTCCTCCCTCGCAAAGCCATCGATGGAACTCAAAACTCCACCTCCACTTCGCGCGAGCTCGACCTCGCCATCACCACCTCCACCACTATGGGATCGCTCGAGCGACCTCTTCGAGCTCACCACCATCGCATGCTCCACCTTTGAGCTACGATGCCGAGCTCCCCTACGGTCGAACTCCGAGTTCTCCTTCGCGAGCTCTTCCCCTGCCTCCGACACCGAACCCACTCGTCGACCTCATCAACAAAGCTTCGAGCTCCGCCTTCCGCTCCCCCCTCGTCAAAGCTGCTCACCTGTCGAAGCTCCCCTGTCGAAGCTTCATGCCGAGCAACTGTGCAAGCTTACCGTCGAAGCTCCGTCATCCTCCTCGACGAGCCACCGCCTCGTCATTACAAAACTCCAACACCGAGCTCACAAAGCTCCGACCAAAGCGCCGAGCTCCGAGCTCCCATCATCTCCTTCTCCGAACACCTCACCGCCGAGCTCCTCCTCCACGACCGAATGCCATCTCGAAGCTCCCCATGACAGTCGAGGTCTCCTTCGACAAGCTCCGAAGTGCAGGACCGAGCTCCACCTTTACCCCCTTCGCGAGCTCACCCCCAAAACAGAGCTCCACTACTCGTCGAAGCTCCTGTCCACGTCCACTATCGAGCTCGTCTCCCATCGCCAAAGCTCTCCTCTGCCATTGCCGAGCTCGAACTGTGCGACCTCCGCTGCGTCGAGCCACCACAGTCAAACTGCCGAAGCTCCGTTCCGTTGGCAGAGCTCCATTGAACTTGCCGAAGCATCGAGTCCCAACATCTCCTCCAAGCTCCACGAACGAGCTCCGAGCACCACCATCGAGAGCTCCATTCGTGCCGAACCCCGCTGCCGAGCTCACCTCCGAGCTCCAATGGTGCCGAACCCAACTCCTCACCAGCACTGACAGCTCCTTCTCGCCTCTTCTCTTCGTCGAGCACCGAAGCACCAAGCTCTCCTCCTTCGACAGCCGAGCTCCACCATGCTCCTCGTCGAACCCATCGAACCGAAGCTCCGAGCTCCTCTCTCCGATACGACGAGCTCCGAGCTCCTCTCTCCGATATGCCGAGCTCCTAGCTCCTCTCTCCGATACGCTGAGCTCCGAGCTCGAGCACGTAGGCACGAAGAAGAAGGGTCGGAGCTGAAGCAGGGGTGACGAAGAAGGAAACGAAGAAGAACAGCGGGAGAAGAAGCAGCGGGAGAAAGAAAGAAAGAAAGAAGAAGCAGAAGAAGAAAAAAAAGAAAAAAACAAAAAAAACAAAAAAAGCACCACGTGGCACTGCCATGTGGCATCGTATCAAAGGTCAGCCGATCTGAGTTGACCGAGCCGACGTGCCGATCCGAGGAGCCGAACAACCGACCCTCGTATATGGAGAAAAAACCTGCCGGCCCACACGATCCGTCCGATCGTCTCAAAATTCGCGTTGCGACACGATCGACGCTCAGAAACGCGCCACGTGTCCAGATCATGATCTGCTTTGCGATGCGCGGCATCTGATCATGATCGACGCTCAGAAACGCGCCACGTGTCCAGATCATGATCTGCTTTGCGATGCGCACCATCTGATCACGATCAACGTCCAGAAACGCGCCACGTGTCCAGGTAATATTTAATTAATTAATTTATTTATTTATTTATTTTTGTTTTAATTATTTAAAAAATCTGAAAAAATAATTTAAAAATCAAAAAAATTAATTAAAAATTCTAAAAATAATTATTAATTCAGAAAAACTATTTTTAAATTCTGAAAAAATAATTATTAAATTAGAATAATTAATTAATATTTTTGATAATTAATTATTTAATTCGGAAAATGAATAAAAAATTCAAAAAAATGAGAAAAAATTCAGAAAAATCTGGAAAAATCACCAAAAATCCAGAAAATTCTGAGAATATTTTTGGGCATTTTACAAGCCCAGAATAATACCGTTACACCCCGAGCAAGATCCAAACTCCCTTAAGAACACCGATAAAATCCCGTACGCCATTAGAACAGTAAAACTACTCCTCAAAGGCTGATCAAACTCAGTCTTCAGGAGTGGGGGGCTCGTGTATATGGCTAAAAATAGGATTAAATCGGGACCGTTCACATCGGACACGAATCTTAAAGCTCAGGGGTAAAACGGTAATTTCACATACAAATGGGTCCGAAACGGGTATTGGGTCTCCTTCTCACAGATCCAATAACCCGCGAACGGATCCACCTCAACTGGATACGGGTCCCGACCCGATACAAACCCAGTCCGACAGGATAGAATTAGGGTCTCTGATTGAACCAAATCAACGGGCCTGATTCACGACTATCCTCTCACCGGGAATTAAGGGATTACATTCCTAATCTGATTACGAGGATTTTACTCCTTATCAGATCACAGGAATTAAATTCCTAATCTGATCCCTAAGGTGGCTATAAATACCCCCCCACCCATCTCCATTAAGAGGTAATCAATCTTTTGCTAGTTAAACACTCTTTCATAATCATTTCTGGTCACTGACTTGAGCGTCGGAGGGTGCGTCGCCGGGATCAACCCCGGTGTCTCGCACTTCTTTGCAGGTGAACGGAGGGAGTCAGCGGTCAAACTCCGGCGGAACAGGTTAGGTGTTTGCTATTCAGGTTTTCCAAGAACTCACAAATACTATCTGTTTGCCCCCACACCGAAATTAGCGGCAACATATACTATTTTATATATACTATTATAATATTCTATTATTATTATAATATATATTATTATTATTATATATTACTATTATATATTATTATATATATTATTATATGATTTATTATTATAATAATAAATTATTTAATATATTACTATGATATATTATTATAATTATTATATGTTATTATATATATGTATATAATTAAATATGTTTATTATAATAAATTATTTTATATTATTATATAATATAAAATTATTATAATATAGTATTATTTTATATATACTATTTATATATACTATTTATATTATATATATTATTATTTTATTTATACTTTTTTATATATACTATTATTATATTATATTATTGTTATATATATTATTATTTTATATATAATATTTTACATATAATATTATTATATTATATTATTATTATATATATATATATTATTATATATTACTATTACATATTATTATATAATATACTATTATTATAATATACTGTTATATATATATATTTACAATATATTATTGTTAAATATATTATTATTATATATATATATATAATATATAGGGCTATCTTCCATTGCAAACGCAAATGTCGTGCGAACCTGTGCGAATCACTTAACCCGTCATCCACAATGACGGGTTAAGGCAAAACACATAACACGTCATCACCAATGACGGGTTATGTGTTTTGCCTTAACCCGTCATTGTGGATGACGGGTTAAGTGGTTCGCACGTTCGCAACTGCTACAGTAGCGTTTGCAACGGAAGAAGCCTCATATATATATATATATATATATATATATATATATATATATATATATATATATATATATATATATATATATATATATATATATATATGTGTGTGTGTGTGTATGTATGTATGTATGTATGTATATACATTATATATATAGATAGATATGAAAAAATAATGTGTGTGTGTGTGTGTGTGTGTATTATATATATATCTATATAATAAAACACAAAGAAAGCTATCAGGTGGCTCACATTCAATCTATCCCAAAATCAATGGACCAGATCTACTCTCACAAAACATATTTTCCCGCCCAAATTTCAAACTCCCCAAATTCAAATACACACACTCTCTCTCTCTCTCTTTCCCATTAAAACAAAAAAAATCCCCTATCTCCCCGTTCTCTCTCTATTTCTCCTGCTCTCTCACTCTCTCCCTCTTCCTCCCGATCGGAACCCACATCCACCCGATCACTCACCTCCATCGACAGACCCATCACAAGCCGATCGCCATCGCCGCTCTCACCGCTCTCGATTTCCCGTCGCTTCAAGCCGATCGCCATCGCCGCTCTCACTCTCTCCCTCCTTCCTCCCTTCCGATCAGCGCCCCCCCACCTCCCGATCGTCGCTTCCCACCGCCGCCGTCTCTACATCGATCGCCATTGCCGCTCTCACCGCTCTCGATTTCTCGTCGCTTCAAGCCGATCGCCATCGCCGCTCTCACTCTCTCCCTCCTTCCTCCCTTCCGATCAGCGCCCCCCCCACCTCCCGATCAACCCACCTCCCAATCGCCATCGTCGCTTCCCACCGCCGCCGTCTCTGCATCGACAGCCAAGCACAGACCAAGCTGATTGATTTCACCTCTCAGGTATGATTTCACCTCACAACAGATGTTGTCTTTTTTTGATTGGGTATCGGAAGGAAATTTACACTGGATGTCGATGCTCAATTGGGTGATTTGTACACTGGATGTTACACTGGATGTAAAATTGGGTGATTTGTATGCTCAATCAAGCAAAAATGGGTGAAGTTAATTTTGTATGCTCAATTTTGCTCAACCTTAGGATGTTACACTGGATGTTACATTTGTATGCTCAATTTTGTATGCTCAATTTTGCTCAACCTTAGGATTTTACACTGGATGTACGTTGCTCAACCTTAGGATGTTACACTGGATTTCACCTCTTGCTCATTTGTATGCTCAATTTTGCTCAATTTATACACTGGATTATTTTTACACTGGATTTTCATTTTCATTTGCCCGTGGATTTTCATTTGCCCTTGGATTTTCATTTTCATCACCAACTTCATTAGATGAGTTATTACAACACAACACAGTTTTGAATTGATGATAAAGAAGAAGACAAAATCATGAATAATAATTGGACAGAAAGTACAGTGTGCATATGAAAAAAAAATCTAGAGGAAGTAAGACAAGCTATAATCCATGTTTTAAATTAGTAGGGAGTAGCATGGACCAGACTTCACATGGGATGCAAAAGTCACATGATATGCATGTATTATGCAATATTTGATAAATTTGTCATTACCCGAGTAGAGGTACATGTACATTGTTTTTTCAAAATTGGTGGAGTGGAATAGACATTGCGGATTCTGGGTTGAGATTAGATTATTAGGAGTGTGTTGAATTATATACCAAGGTTGAGGTTGAATTCAGTGTGGTGCTTGCGTAGTTTTGTATTTAGCATGAGTCTGATATAATGTCTTTATAAAAGTTCTAGAAGCAGAGAGGTGCGAGATTTTTGGTTTCAATTGAAGTTGTCTTCTAATTCTTTTTAAGCCTCTCTTATGTTCTTGATCTTCTTTTTTATTATGTGCACTTAAATACCAACATTATGGTGCTAAATTGTTTACTAACATGAGCTGATTTTACCTTGAAAGCAAGTTTGGCCTCCTCGATGTTATTTTCTTTGTAAAAGTATTGACTTTAATCACATATGATATAAAAATTGCCCATCATTAAAATCGTTAGTTAATCTCAAACAATTTTTTATAGGTAGAAGGTAGCAACAGCAGCAATGCAAGATTGAACGAACAAGTGGAAGAAGCAAGCCGGCAATTGAGGTATGCATACACTTTTCAGTAATTAATGAATTGTACAAGTTCATCATAGATATGTTAAATGAAACATAAAGTATTTCTCTATTTCAGAAAGATGAAGGGTGAGGATCTTCAAGGATTAACACTAGAAGAGCTACAGAACCTTTGAAAGGACTCTTGATACTGGATTAAGGTATGCATACACTTACACTATCTTATTAAGGCGTATTTTAAAAAGGAAGTGTTCATGATATTCAGCTTATCAAATTTGCATGATTAGGTTTAATGGTGATATATAGATAAACAATTAGGAAAATATTTCTTTGTTTTTTGATTAAAAGTAATATTTAAACAGCAAAATATAATTAAAACTGTAAAGAAGGATGTCCCTTTTGAGATTATAAATAAAGACTTCACAAACCACCAACTATTATTGTTGTGATTTATCATCAACCAATCCATACAATGTTAGATGCAACCGTGCGGCTACTTAAACTGATCTACTCTCACAAAACATATAATCTATCCCAAAATCAATGGACCAGATCTACTCTCACAAAACATATTTTCCCGCCCAAATTTCAAACTCCCCAAATTCAAATACACACTCTCTCTCTCTCTCTCTTTCCCATTAAAACAAAAAAAATCCCCTATCTCCCCGTTCTCTCTCTATTTCTCCTGCTCTCTCACTCTCTCCCTCTTCCTCCCGATCGGAACCCACATCCACCCGATCACTCACCTCCATCGACAGACCCATCACAAGCCGATCGCCATCGCCGCTCTCACCGCTCTCGATTTCCCGTCGCTTCAAGCCGATCGCCATCGCCGCTCTCACTCTCTCCCTCCTTCCTCCCTTCCGATCAGCGCCCCCCCCACCTCCCGATCGTCGCTTCCCACCGCCGCCGTCTCTGCATCGATCGCCATCGCCGCTCTCACCGCTCTCGATTTCCCGTCGCTTCAAGCCGATCGCCATCGCCGCTCTCACTCTCTCCCTCCTTCCTCCCTTCCGATCAGTGCCCCCCCACCTCCCGATCAACCCACCTCCCAATCGCCATCGTCGCTTCCCACCGCCGCCGTCTCTGCATCGACAGCCAAGCACAGACCAAGCTGATTGATTTCACCTCTCAGGTATGATTTCACCTCACAACAGATGTTGTCTTTTTTTGATTGGGTATCGGAAGGAAATTTACACTGGATGTCGATGCTCAATTGGGTGATTTGTACACTGGATGTTACACTGGATGTAAAATTGGGTGATTTGTATGCTCAATCAAGCAAAAATGGGTGAAGTTAATTTTGTATGCTCAATTTTGCTCAACCTTAGGATGTTACACTGGATGTTACATTTGTATGCTCAATTTTGTATGCTCAATTTTGCTCAACCTTAGGATTTTACACTGGATGTACGTTGCTCAACCTTAGGATGTTACACTGGATTTCACCTCTTGCTCATTTGTATGCTCAATTTTGCTCAATTTATACACTGGATTATTTTTACACTGGATTTTCATTTTCATTTGCCCGTGGATTTTCATTTGCCCGTGGACTTTCATTTGCCCGTGGATTTTCATTTTCATCACCAACTTCATTAGATGAGTTATTACAACACAACACAGTTTTGAATTGATGATAAAGAAGAAGACAAAATCATGAATAATAATTGGACAGAAAGTACAGTGTGCATATGAAAAAAAAATCTAGAGGAAGTAAGACAAGCTATAATCCATGTTTTAAATTAGTAGGGAGTAGCATGGACCAGACTTCACATGGGATGCAAAAGTCACATGATATGCATGTATTATGCAATATTTGATAAATTTGTCATTACCCGAGTAGAGGTACATGTACATTGTTTTTTCAAAATTGGTGGAGTGGAATAGACATTGCGGATTCTGGGTTGAGATTAGATTATTAGGAGTGTGTTGAATTATATACCAAGGTTGAGGTTGAATTCAGTGTGGTGCTTGCGTAGTTTTGTATTTAGCATGAGTCTGATATAATGTCTTTATAAAAGTTCTAGAAGCAGAGAGGTGCGAGATTTTTGGTTTCAATTGAAGTTGTCTTCTAATTCTTTTTAAGCCTCTCTTATGTTCTTGATCTTCTTTTTTATTATGTGCACTTAAATACCAACATTATGGTGCTAAATTGTTTACTAACATGAGCTGATTTTACCTTGAAAGCAAGTTTGGCCTCCTCGATGTTATTTTCTTTGTAAAAGTATTGACTTTAATCACATATGATATAAAAATTGCCCATCATTAAAATCGTTAGTTAATCTCAAACAATTTTTTATAGGTAGAAGGTAGCAACAGCAGCAATGCAAGATTGAACGAACAAGTGGAAGAAGCAAGCCGGCAATTGAGGTATGCATACACTTTTCAGTAATTAATGAATTGTACAAGTTCATCATAGATATGTTAAATGAAACATAAAGTATTTCTCTATTTCAGAAAGATGAAGGGTGAGGATCTTCAAAGATTAACACTAGAAGAGCTACAGAACCTTTGAAAGGACTCTTGATACTGGATTAAGGTATGCATACACTTACACTATCTTATTAAGGCGTATTTTAAAAAGGAAGTGTTCATGATATTCAGCTTATCAAATTTGCATGATTAGGTTTAATGGTGATATATAGATAAACAATCAGGAAAATATTTCTTTGTTTTTTGATTAAAAGTAATATTTAAACAGCAAAATATAATTAAAACTGTAAAGAAGGATGTCCCTTTTGAGATTATAAATAAAGACTTCACAAACCACCAACTATTATTGTTGTGATTTATCATCAACCAATCCATACAATGTTAGATGCAACCGTGCGGCTACTTAAACTGATAATCTGCACATGCGAGCACACCGTACGTTTTTCCTTAAGCTCCCAGTCTTTACAAATTACTTCCAGTGGCATAAATTTAAAGTTTGAGGATACAGTATCTGGCTAATTAGACAGATTAAATGATTCTATTAGTGAACAGTTTAAGATACTATATATTTTGTATTCTGTGATACATTCCAGCTAAATCATGTCAGCAACACTAGCCGCTCTAGCCGCTGATGAGTGTATATTCTTTTGCAAACACTGACAAGACTAACAAATAACAACATATCAAATTAACCAAATTTTATTGACATAATGTGTCAATCTTTCACAAATCATGCATCCATACTGATGTTCATAGCATAATTAAATTTGAAAGTATTCCATGTATTAAGTACTTCCTTTTGTAGGTCAATTTTGACACACCCTGCTTCCTGATCTCTCAGGGACAAAAGGTAGTTAGAAGTACCCACTTTAAGGTAGAAATAATACAAAGAAATTTGAGGATCCTCGGTTAATAAACAAGGAACTGTTCCAAAAAGTAGTCCAGTTGTATGATCTTGAAAATCTTTGTTGGTGTGAAATCCTGAATCTGGACCTCAATGCTACAGCTGATCCACTGAGTATAATAATTAATAAGTAGAGCTTTCCTGAGCTTCTTAGAACAATGATTAATAATGTGTTTATCTTCTATTATATAACTTACTTTATGGCTTTATTCTTTATATAAATGTTAAATTTCTTGAAGTGTGTTGGGTTATCCTTGGTTCTTGATGCTTTTCATGAGATTAATCTATTTATGCTTAACATAATAATATGTAATCATAGAAAATAGATTACTGGTGTAAAGACAAACCATTTACAATCTTTTATTTGTTTCTCTGAGGTGATCACCTTATTATACCCTTTTTTAAAGAAGATTTAATGAACTATGTAAAAGGTAAAAAAAACTATGTACCTTTTTTTTCAATTAAACATTGCTAAGGCGATGATTGGACCAACTCCAAAACAATAACACACAAAATAATAATTATGACAATATATTAGATAGTCAAGTGGAAATAAGATGCTGCTTTGGATCAATGTTACTAAGAACATATGGATCAATGTTACTAAGAGCATACAGCTAAATATTAAAAGCCCAAAAGTATTGTCAAGCTTACCTAACTGCTTGAGAATGTCCGCCAAAGTTGCCTGCATTGTGAACATTTTATTCAGCAATGTGAAATCAAACAGAAGAATAATACACAAGAAGACGACAAATAAAGTAATCAAGGCTCACAGTATTGAAATCAGTATCTTTTAGTATGTTGCTGACCACTAAATGCAACTCTTCTGTGCTGGGCCCAGCACTTTTCTTCCTCTTCCCTAAATTGTGTAACAATCATAATGGTTGTAAACCATTGCCAAAAAATCATTGGAAAAAAGGTATATGCAGGTATGCTAAAATTTATCAGCTGATAGACAATTCAATTTCAATTAAGCTTTACCTGATATACATTTAGGTTAGTGCACAATGCTACCACCCATTTACATATTTGTTAAGAAAAGAGTGTTTAGTTATCAGATACATACTGAGTATTTTTTCTTCAAAAAAAAAACATAGCGAGTATTTGATGATTATTTTTTCAACCAAGCTCTGTACTTGATGATAATCCTGATATTTTGATGCAAATTCAAATTGAATAAAACAATTCAGAAATCAGGGCCAGAACCTAATAGGCAAGTCTGGAGGTATGAGAGCCTATATTATTTATAATGCAACTGAATCTCATGTCATGCAACCAAGGAATTAATTTTGGATGCTTATATCTATATCTATATGTACTGCTTATATCTATATCTATATGTACTTCTATATGCTTATATCTATATCTATATGTAAACTCAATTTTGGATGCAAAAATATGTTCCTCTATCTGAGAATGAAATGTTGTTATTTATTTTTGAACTGTTCATAATAGGTTTCAGTCAAGATTGCAGAGCTAAAGACGACTATAGATGTTGGATTGCTTCACCGTGATAATTTATTAAAAGTCAATATTAGCAACGACTTTGAGCAGTGGAACCAATTGGTAAGTCAATATCATTTCTCAAAGTCCTTTTGTTATTTACAACAAAGCATTTGTTTCTTTTTAAGCAATTAATAAGTTACTGTTACTGTTAAGCAATTAATAAGTTACTGCTATGTTGTTCCATAAGAAATAGGACTAGAAATATGTGCATTCACAAGCTAAAGGAGGGAGAATGAGATAAAGCACATAATACAAAGCACTATAGTGACAAGGATAAGAGAAGATCTGAGTGAACAAGGATTAGAACAGCAAAGAGACAGTGTAGTTGCTAGGACCTTTGTCAACCTGCACTATGCCCTCACATTGACGATATATTGAAATGTTCATCCCAAACCCAAAGAAGATATGACTCTCATTTAGGTAGGACCTTTGGAATCTAAGCTAATTTTTGCTATTAGATGTTTGCTGTTATAAAACCTAAGAGAACATGAAGATTGTTTGCTTTTTATAGTCACAGTATTTAGTCACACCTAGATGTTTGCTTTTATATGGTCACAATATTTAGTCACAATGTTTGCTGTTAGATGTTTATATATTAACTAAGCTAATTTTTCACTGCCATTACAAAAGTGGTAGTGTGTTTGTCTTATATAGTATAAAGATTGAACCCACAAGTGAAAACAGAAGCCAATGTTAAAGGGTTTTAAAAAGTTTCTTTTAGATTTGAAGTTATATTCTGATAAGCATTATACCGCCATCGTTAGTCTTACATTTTAGTGATGGTCACTATTCTAAACAGGTGTGAATGCTTTGATCTTCACAAAGATGGTGTTCCTTACAAACAAGCATGGTCTTGGAAGAAGTCAATGGTAAGAAGGAAGCACACTTTAGTAGATAGAAATGAAGATCAGTATGACATGTTGATTGTTTTTTAACACCCTCCTGTGTATACGTTAGGTACCAGAAGTTTTGAGAAGTATATGAATTTCGACGTAAAAGATGCTCCATATGTTTTATACCGGACTGAACGTGGTGGGGAGGTGACATATCATGGACCTGGGCAGGTACTTCAACAATCTCTTGCATGTTTTTGTCTGCATTTCATTGTTAACATGCTATAAAATTGCCGTGTGAATAGTGCTTCTTCCTGGGTTTAGCCTTTTTTCGAAATGACCCCTAATTTGTGGACTGGAGTTCATCCATGTTACGAATGATTATTAGCCTAGGTTTGCATTAATTAAGAACGCCAATAGAGTTTTAGTAATATAGATTTGAAGTTATGAATATTAATAGTTTTAATATGTTTACTGTGTTGAGCTGTTCACAGAACATAAGAGCTTTAGACAACCATGCCAACAACATCAAAAAACACAAACGAATGCAACAGATAATAATCCTGTATCAAGCCTCGGAAGTCATATTGTGATCGCAAAACATCTTAGCTAAATCATTAATCAATCAATACTAATTTCTGAATGAGGCTACCACCTACACTTAAAAAATTGACAAAAAATACGTACGTCAAAATATCTCAATGCAATGCAAAATTTCAATTCAAAGCATCTCAAATACGAACAAGACTGAATCAATACATGGCAAAACAAAGTTACAAACCATAAAGCACAAATACAAGATCAAGAAGAATAGGAGAATCAACCTAAGCTGTAGAACAGGCTGTCCACTTTAGCTTTTAGCATCTATCAAGCACACTTCCATTTCTAAACCGTCTTTCACACAACACAGCCTAGCATTGTGTCATAAACTTGCACCAGACTCACCTCACATTAATTCAGAATTTCTCTCCTTTTTTAGCGTCTAGGTTTGCCGATACAGGACCAGGAATGCAAGCTTTGTGGACTCAATTTGATGTTCTTCAAAATTGGCAGGGTGATCCTTGCCTCCCACTAGATTACACTTGGGATTGGGTGGGTTCTAGCTCTGATGATAGCCCTCGAATCACCTCACTGTAATCACTCTTTATCTCTTGCATGCAAAGGTCAAAAATTTGTGCATTACACGAGCTAAAAAGTAAATTAGCCAAATTTTGAAGGTAGAATTCATGGCTTTACAAGTATCTAAGTGGATATGGACTTTCTGGAGAACTTCCTGACTTCAACTTAAACTTATTGACTGCTCTAGAAACAATGTAAGCAATAAGAACTTATATGTGTATTGTCTCTTCTATTAACTTCTCTACGAATTTCATGTACATCTATATCTATATCTATATGTACATCTCTACGATAAAGCACATAATTTTGGATGCTTATATCTATATCTATATGTACTGCTTATATCTATATCTATATGTACTTCTTTATGCTTATATCTATATCTATATGTAAACTCAATTTTGGATGCAAAAATATGTTCCTCTATCTGAGAATGAAATGTTGTTATTTATTTTTGAACTGTTCATAATAGGTTTCAGTCAAGATTGCAGAGCTAAAGACGACTATAGATGTTGGATTGCTAGATTGTGAGATTGTGAACATTTTGTGAACATTTTGTAGGTTCAGTGAAGCTTTCTATTATTAGGTTCAGTGAAGCTTTCTTTTATTAGGTTCAATGAAGCTTTCCTGTGAGATTGTGAAATTGTGAACATTTTGTTGGTTCAGTGAAGATTTTGTAGGTGGTACACTTGAAGCTTGAAGCTTTCTGGATTGAAGCTTGAAGATTTTGTAGATTTTGTAGCTTGAAGATGAAGATTTTGTAGGTTCAGTGAAGATGAAGATTTTGTAGCTTGAAGCTTGAAGATTTTGTAGGTTCAGTGAAGGCTTGAAGATTTTGTAGGTGGTACACTTGAAGCTTGAAGATTTTGTAGGTGGTACATTTTGTAGAATTGTGAAATTGTGAACTTTTAAGAGATTGTGAGAATTAGTTTCCTGGATTGTATGTGAGGATGAGTTTCCTGGATTGTATGTGTGAACTTTTAATAGATGAAGCTTTCTTTTACTATTTTTTAATATACTTGAAGCTTTCTGTAGAGAACTTTAGGCTTCATCTATTGTGAAGTAAGCTTTCTGACCTGCATATGAGGGAAACAGAGGGTACAACAACACTGTAGGCTTCATCTATTGTGAAGTAGACATGCATCTCTGAATGAAATGCATGGTAGTAACCGGTGGGGAGTAGTAACACATTTGTCCTGCATATGGGGAAGCAGATTACAGTGTCCTGTAACCGGTGGGGAGAGAAAATAAAATACCCTATCGGTGCAGGAGTGTAGGAAAGTGCATGCTATGCCCATGGTGAAGCATTTAAATGGATGTTATTGTTCAACATGGTTTTCGGCAAATTATACGAAAAGGATCTTACATCCATGCAGTGCATATCCTATATCAATGAAACATCCTATAGAGAGTTAGAACTTTCTTTCACATTCATACTGTTTATCATGATCTTCATGAAAATAGAGTTAGAACTTTCTTTTACTATTTACTTGAAGCTTCCTCAGAGAGAATTAGTTTGAAGGATTGACCTACACATTACATAATGCAATCACCCACCATCAATCATGTGTAACTTAGATGCTAAAGTTAGTAATACATGAAATACCTTAAATAAAATGTTAGTCTAATGTTAGTAGTTTATTGGAACCAGTACAAACTCTTAAGGAACCAGTACAGACTCCTAATGATGTAACTTTCGTATCATACTCCATGGAGAAACAGAGGTTCACGATTGTATGTGAGGATGAGTACGAACTAACTTCCTTCTAAAGTTCATAGTTTTAAACATGTTCCTGAGTGTCTATCTTTCTAAGAAATAAAACATTCAAGTTCTTTATTTTCTGTTTCAGTTTGTTGACCACATCATGAAGTATCAAATTGTGTACGCTCAAGACAAACAGAAGCTGAACACATCATCAAGTATCAAATTGTGTACGCTCAGATCTACGGTTAGGGTTTTCTTTTTTTTGATTTTTTGGGAGAGCTTCTCTCTCTAGAAATTCTAGAGAGAGAAGCTAAAAGTATGCCAAAAATAGAATTGTCAATCTTTATAGGTGTTAAAATAACATGATACGGTGGTTAACCTAATTCAGCTGAGAAAGGTTTAACCTGGAATCTTTGAGTTAATTATTCTTTTCAGAATGGGGAGGATGTTGATGCTAACATCTTAACATCTACGCCCTTTGCGCAACCAGCAAGATCTCCTGTCCTCTTCAATTCATTCAAAAGCCGGGCAAAGGCTACCTAACAAAACTCACCCTCTGTAATTTTGATCGATCACAGTTCTAAATGTAAATTTTGACAAAGTGCGATTGAAGAAATTAAATCCCTACTCATTGGTGATTGAGAATAAAATCCTTCTAATGGTTATTGCAGCAGACAAACTAGCAAATGCAAAAGATTCATGTGTAAAATGTAAGATTCATCATCTCACTCACTCAAGCATCAAGTAGTATATCACTATCTCATTAACATCATCAGTTTAATTTTCTCATCTCATTGAACAAGTATCAACAATCAGAATGTATTCTAACCAAAATCAGTGAATCAAATGGCGTCTCCAATCGCCATTCCCTCCGTTTCTTGCTGAGTGGTCTTCCCTTTCCTGCCTGCTTTCTGTTTATCTTCACAACAGCTATACCCCAAGTGCAATGGCCCAATTCCAGGTCGTAGGAAACGAGCTTGAACACACCATTACTTTCTTGAGGGGAAGCAGGGGTGTCTTCACTGATAGTATACCTGACATACATTGGCTTCTCTTTGAACCTTTCAACCTCTTCTGGAATTCGAATAACTCTTTCTACACCAGGAGAGGACACCTTGAGGGAACACAAAAAATTATCATGTTGTTAGCTAAAACAATGAAATGATGCATGTAGAGTTGGCAACAAAATAGTAGCAAATAATGTCGCGAAGGACACCAAAAGCCTCGAATAATGTCGCGTGCTGGTTATTTAATTGAATGACATTACCTCTTAAAAGTTGTATTTCCCAGAGCCTAATATATATTTCCCAGAGGCAAAGGAATAATATTTCATGAGATATATTCCATCGAAATTTTTACTAAATATTTTAAAGAAAGTTAAGACGTCGCGATAACATGCCGTATGAAACATTTTAAAGACGTCGTATTAGAAAAACATTTTAAACACCCACCTTTTTTGTTTACACCCACCTTTTTTGCAGTCCCGAATACGTGCCGTAGGCACGTCCCACGGGCAATCCTAGTATATATATATGTATGTATGTATGTATGTATGTATGTATGTATGTATATATATATGTATGTATGTATGTATGTATGTATATATATACATTATATATATAGATAGATATGAAAAAATAATGTGTGTGTGTGTGTGTGTGTGTGTGTGTGTCTATATATATATATATATATATATATATATATATATATATATATATATAGATACATACATACAATATATATATATATAGATAGATACATACATACATACATACATACAATATATATATATATAGATAGATACATACATACATACATACATACATACATATATATATATATATATATATATATATATATACACACACACACAGACACTATTATTATTATAATATATATTATTTTTTCATATATACTATGTTATATATACTATTATAATAATCTATTATTATTATAATATATATTATTATTATATATTACTATTGTAATTTATTATATAATTTATTATTATTGTAATAAATTGTTTAATACATAATAATAATAGATTATTATTACATATATATTATTATAATTATTATATGTTGTTATATATATGTATATAATTAAATATGTTTATTATAATAAATTATTTCATATTATTATATAATATAAAATTATTATAATATATTATTATTTTATATATACTGTTTTATATATACTATTATTATATTATAATATTATTATATATATTATTATTTTATATATACTATTTTATATATACTATTTTATATGTACTATTATTATATTATATTATTATTATATATATTATTATTATTATTATTATATATTATTATTACATATTATTATATATATTAATATATAGTATATTACTATTATATATTATTATATTTATTATTATATAATATACTATTATTATAAAATATTGTTATATATATATTTATAATATATTATTGTTACATATACATTATTATTATTATTATTATTATTATTATTATTATTATTATATATGTATGTATGTATGTATGTATGTATGTATGTATGTATGTATGTATGTATGTATGTATGTATGTATGTATGTATGTATGTATGTATGTACACACACACACACACACTATTATTATTATAATATATATTATTTTTTCATATATACTATGTTATATATACTATTATAATAATCTATTATTATTATAATATATATTATTATTATATATTACTATTATAATTTATTATATAATTTATTATATAATTTATTATTATTGTAATAAATTGTTTAATACATAATTATAATAGATTATTATTACATATATATTATTATAATTATTATATGTTGTTATATATATGTATATAATTAAATATGTTTATTATAATAAATTATTTCATATTATTATATAATATAAAATTATTATAATATATTATTATTTTATATATACTGTTTTATATATACTATTATTATATTATAATATTATTTTATATATTATTATTTTATATATACTATCTTATATATACTATTTTATATGTACTATTATTATATTATATTATTATTATATATTATTATTACATATTATTATATATATTAATATATAGTATATTACTATTATATATTATTATATTTATTATTATATAATATACTATTATTATAAAATATTGTTATATATATATTTATAATATATTATTGTTACATATACATTATTATTATTATTATTATTATTATTATTATTATTATTATTATTATTATTATTATTATTATTATTATTATTATATATATATATATATATATATATATATATATATATATATATATATATATATATATATATATATATATATATATATATATATATATATATATATATATATATATATATATATATATATATGTATGTATATATTATTATTATTATTATTATTATTATATATTACTATTATATATTGATATGGCTAAAATTGGGGTTAAATCGGGACCGTCCAGATCGATCACGAATCCTGAAGCACGGGGGTAAAAAGGTAATTTCACATACAGATGGATCCAAAACGGGTATTGGGCCTCCTTCTCACAGAACCAACCACCCGCGAATAGATCCACTTCAATTGGGTACGGGTCCCGACCCGATACAAGCCCAATCCACCAAGAAGAGAATCAGGCCACTGATTTGGTCAAATCAATAAACCTGATTAGCTCTCACCAGGGAATCAAGGCCTAACTTCCCAAAACAGAATAGGAGGATTTTTCTCCTATTTGTTAGGCAGGAAATTAGGCCCCAAATCGTTCCAAAGGCGACTATAAATACAACCCCTCTACCACCGAGACCAGGTTAATCACTCTTTCACCACTTAAGCTCTTTCTTAATCTTTTCCTGATTACTGACAAGAGCGTCGGAGGGTTGGTCGCCGGAATCAACCCCGGTGTTTCGCACTTCCTTGCAGGTTGTGCCAGGAGCAAGAAGGCCGAGTCAATCGTTCAGGTGTTTCCCGGACTCACAAATTCAATCTGTTTACCCCTACACCAAAATCAGCGGTAACAGATTGGCGCCGTCTGTGGGAATCCACCACACGAACGACCTCAGCTTCTCCTTCCTCGCCTTCCATCGCCATGCCTCCGAAGAAGAACAGATCCAGAGGATCCAACCGGGCGGCCAACCCCGCCGACCCTACGGAGGATACCCCCGTCAATCCAATTCCCCAATCTGGGCTTCCTCCGCCGGCCCAACCGGTCCAGCCTCCTCATCCTCAGCAACAACCCAACAATGGTCCCGCCGGTCCCAACGGCCAGAAGCTGAAGCAGCCCATCCAGGACCATGTCTCGGTCCGTAACGGGTCCTCGGACTCGATGGCCTCTCATAACCCCGACCTCGGCTTCACGCTCCAGAACCGCCAGAAGGAGAACGACCTCCGCACGCACCTTGACGAGAGGCGGGCCCGAGCGGGAGCCTCCCGACAGCGTCAGGGTGAGCGGTCACCTCGTCGCCGAGACAGGCGGAGATCTCCGTACCGGAGAGGCCGAGCGGCATCTCCCGAACACCGAAGGAGGAGGCCGCGTTCCCCCGAGGATCGGCATCGTCCGAGGGACCATGAGGTACCTATCAGCCGCGCCGAGTTCCTCCAGTTTCAGGAGACCGTACTGCAGGCCCTGAACGCCCGTGCCAACAACCAAAACCCCCCGAGGATCCCAACACCCCCTCGGATTCCCAGTCCTCACCGCCGGTCACGAAGTCCTCTCCAGGCTCCCAGTCGTCAGCAACAGTACAGTCCCCGCCGATCCGAGGGGTACCGGCGCCGAAGTCCACGCTCTCCCTCTTATGAGGAAGAGTCCGAAGAGTCATACGGTTACCGGCGAGGGGACGATGCCTTTGACCACCGCCTCCATGAGGTGGAGAGGCGCATTGTCCGTATGGACCGAGAAGAGGAGTCCAGAGCAGGGACTGTTCGCCCGAACAGACCGCCCTTCTCTCGGACAATCATGGAAGCTCGCATACCGAGGGGTTTCAAACCTCCGCAGTTTGAAACGTACTCAGGCGAGTCCGACCCAGTAGATCACGTCGAGAGTTTTAAGACTCTGATGCTGATCCACCAAGTCTCCGACGCCATACTCTGCAGGACCTTCCCGGCCACCCTTCGGGGTTCGGCTCGGGAATGGTATTCCAGGCTTGCCCCCGCCTCCATCTTTTCATTTGAGCAGTTTGAGACACTGTTCATAACTCACTTTGTGAGCAGCGACGGGCCGAGAAGACGAGTCTCTCCCTTCTGAACCTCCGGCAGGAAAGGGGAGAGAAGCTGCGGGACTATGTGAAGAGGTTCACTGCAGAAGTCAGGTCGATCGCCTCCTTAGACCAATCCGTGGCGACAGTGGCGTTCCAGTCGAACGTCCTCAACTCCAACCTCCGCTCGTCCCTAGCAAAGAAGCCGCCTACCAACTTCGCCGACCTCCTACTGAGGTGCGAGAAATACATCCGAGCCGAGGAGGCCGAGTCCCTCCCGAACTTCGGAGGACCCTCCTCCGGCTCGAAGAGGAAGGCAACGGAGGAAGAGGGGGCCAAGAAGACAATGAAGGACGGAGGCGGCCAGCGTCGTCCTCCCCCCAGGTTCGAGAAATTCACGCCCCTCACAACTAATGTCTCCACTATCCTCATGGAGGTAGAGAAGGAGGGGGTCCTCCCTCCAGCCCCGAGGATGCACAAACCGGCGAAGAGGAGGGACAAAGACAAGTGGTGTCGGTATCACCGAGACCACGGGCACGAGACGAATGACTGTCGGGCTTTGAGAGATGAGATCGAAGCCCTCATCCGAAGGGGGCAGTTGGCGAAGTTCGTGAAGGCTAACGATCGGACAGATCGGAACTCTCCTCCCCCTCGGGGGGCTAACAAGCACTCTGAGCGGCGCGAAGTAACACCTGAGTTCGAAGAAGAAAGGGTTCTGCATATGATCCACGGGGGCCCCATGGGCGGCTCCTCTAATACGTCTCGGAAAGCCTTCGTCCGAGAGGTGAACTCGGTCCACAGTGCTCCTCCTCCCAAGGGCTTCGGTGTGCCCGTGTCCTTCTCCGACGCTGATCTCGAAGGAGTCCGAACCCCTCACTGTGATGCCCTCGTCATCGACCTCCGCATGGCCAACTTCAAGGTGCAGAGGATTTTGGTTGACAACGGGAGTTCGGTCAACATCCTATTCCTCTCGGCCTTCCAGGGCCTCCAGCTGTCCCGAGACCGTCTCAAGCCGGCCGGATACACTCTACACGGGTTCACGGGGGTCCCGGTAACCGTCGAAGGGGTGATAACCCTTGACGTTACTGCGGGGAACACCCCTACTACCCGGACCGAGCCCATGGACTTCATGGTCGTTGACGTCCCGGCAGCATACAATGTCATCCTCGGCCGCCCCGGCCTAGCCGCCCTTGAGGCCGTCCCCTCAGCATACCATTTGAAGATGAAGTTCCCCACTCGGTCGGGAGTAGGGGAAGTCAGGGGAAGCCAGGAAACAGCTCGGAAGTGCTACATGACTTCCACCGGGGGACCGGTGCTCTCGCTCGAGACACTCGAGATCCCCGAGCCGAAGGCTCGCCCAACGTCCGAGCCAGCGGACGAGTTAGAAGAAGTACTCTTCTCCGACGAGGACCCGAGCCGAAAATTCCTCGTCAGCAAGTCCTTGCCGACCGTGCTATTCTCCGACCTGGTGAGATGCATCCGGGATAACCGCGACCTATTTGCTTGGTCGGCCGCGGATATGCCCGGCATCTCCGAAGACTTGCTCGTCCACCGCCTAAGCGTCGAGCCGGGGTGCAAACCGGTTCAGCAGAAGAGGCGAAAGTTCGCTCCCGAGCGATAGCAGACAATCAAGGAGGAAGTGGATAAGCTGCTGAAGGCCAAGTTCATCCAGGAGGTAAATTATCCCGAGTGGCTGTCGAATGTTGTAATGGTCAAGAAGTCCAATGGCTCGTGGAGGATATGCATCGACTTCACCGACCTCAACAAAGCGTGTCCGAAGGATCCCTTCCCTCTCCCGAACATCGACACCCTGATCGACGCCACCTCGGGCCATGAGCTCCTCAGCTTCATGGATGCTTTCTCGGGGTACAACCAAATCCGGATGTTCCCTCCGAACATACCGAAGACCTCCTTCGTCACCGACCAAGGCCTCTACTGCTACCGAGTAATGCCGTTCGGTTTGAAGAACACGGGCGCCACCTACCAGCGCCTCGTCAACAAGGTCTTTCAGCATCAGATCGGCCGAAACATGGAGGTGTACGTTGACGACATGCTCGTCAAGAGCATCCGCGGCACCGACCATGTAGCCGACCTCCAAGAGGCTTTCGGCGTGTTGAGGAAGTACAACATGCGGCTAAACCCGAACAAGTGTGCGTTCGGAGTCTCCTCTGGCAAGTTCCTCGGTTTCATGGTGAGCCAGCGGGGGATTGAAGCTAACCCCGAAAAGATCAAAGCCATATTAGACATGGCCCCGCCTCGGAACGTCAAAGAGGTGCAGAAGCTCACCGGTCGGCTCGCAGCCATTGGTCGGTTCCTCTCCAAGTCAGGGGAAAAGTGCCTTCCCTTATTCAAAGCGCTCCGAGGCGCTAAGGGATTTGAATGGGGCGAGGCACAGCAAGCATCGTTCGACCAGCTGAAAGCCTATCTGGTGAACCCCCCCTCTGCTCAGTAAGCCGGTCCCAGGCGAGCCTCTCTTCCTCTACTTGGCAGCCTCCGAGCAGTCCCTGAGCGCTGTCCTGGTCAGAGAAGATGACCGGACCCAGAGGCCTATTTACTACGTGAGCAAGGTACTTCGGGATGCCGAGCTCCGTTATCCGAGGATAGAAAAGATAGCCTACGCCCTCGTCATGGCAGCAAGGAAGCTCCGGCCCTACTTCCAATCTCATTCAGTCATCGTCCTCACCGATCAACCGCTAAAGCAGATCCTCCACAAGCCAGAGACCTCGGGTCGGCTAATGAAATGGTCCGTAGAGCTGAGTCAGCACGACATCACTTATCAGCCTCGGACGGCAATTAAGGCTCAGGCTCTCGCCGACTTCATTGTCGAGACCACCATCCCTGAGGTCGGCCACGTCCCAAATGGGCCCCCCATTTGGACAGTCTTCGTGGACGGGTCCTCTTGCAGTGAAGGAAGCGGCGCCGGGATTATCTTAAACGGCCCTGACAACTTCGTCTTGCAGTATGCGATCCGCCTGAACTTCAAGGCTTCGAACAACGAGGCGGAATACGAGGCCCTCATAGCTGGCCTCGGACTCGCACGAAGTGTTGGGGCGCAACGCCTTCGGGTTCACAGTGACTCCCAACTAGTTGTGAATCAGGTCTTGGGCGAGTACGAGGCCCGGGATGAGCGAATGGCTAAGTACCTCGCCAAGGTCCGGGGTCTGATGGGTCGGTTCGAAGAAGCCATCATCCAGCGTGTCCCTCGGGAGGAGAACTCACAGGCCGATGCTCTCTCCAAATTGGCTTCGTCTTCTCTGCAGGGTCTTGAACAGACCGTGCTGATCGAAGTCCTCTCCAAACCGAGCATCGAAGACGAGACGCCTAGCTCGATGGAGACATTGCAGGTCGCGCTGCAGGACAATTGGATGAAACCACTGGTGGAATTCTTAAGGGATGGAGTTCTGCCTCAAGATCCCAAAGAAGCACGCCGAGTTAGAACCCGAGCCGAGCGCTATGTCTTAATCGAGGGCATCCTATACAAGCGCTCCTTCTCCCAAATAGACGGCCGACCATATCTACGATGCCTCTCTCCGGATCAGGCTGAATATGCCCTACAGGAGCTTCATGAAGGGATCGGCGGGGCACACTCGGGATTTAGGTCCCTGGCCCGAAAAGCTCTGAATTATGGGTACTTCTGGCCGACGCTTCTCCAAGACGCCGAGCGACACGTTCGGCAGTGCGGCTCCTGCCAGAAACACTCCAGCATCCGACGCCTCCCTCAAGCCAACCTCACCTCCCTATCGAGCCCTATCCCCTTCGCGATGTGGGGAATGGACCTGATAGGGCCTTTCCCTCCAGCTCCTGGTCAGCTCAAGTTTTTAGTTGTGGCTATCGACTACTTCTCGAAGTGGGTCGAGGCCGAGCCCCTCGCCACGATAACCGAGAACAAAGTGGTGCAGTTCTTCTGGAAGAACATTATATGCAGATTCGGCGTCCCGCGCGTCCTCGTGACAGATAATGGGACCCAGTTCACTGGCTCAGCATTCCGAACCCTGTGCGACGACCTCGTCATTCAACAGCGTTTCTCGTCCGTCTCGCACCCCCAGTCGAACGGACAAGCCGAGAACGCTAATAAGCAGATCCTTGCCGGGCTCAAGAAGAGGTTGGACAAGTGCTCCAAAGGACAGTGGGTCGACCAACTCCCTAATGTGTTGTGGAACTACCGCACAAGCAAGCGGACGCCCACTGGAGAGTCCCCTTTCAGCCTTACTTATGGGGCCGAGGCCGTAATACCCCTCGAGGTCGGAATACCTTCCCCTCGGCTCATCGCCTATGACGAAGCGCAGAATGCCAGGGAACTCAGAGGAAACTTGGACCTGATAGATGAACTGAGGGAAAGGGCATCGATTCGGCAGCAAAATTACAGAAGGAGAGTCGAGCTAGCCTACAACAAGAAAGTCCGGCCCGCCAACCTCGAGCAAGGAGATCTGGTGTTGAGAAAGCTAGCCATATCCCTCCCCAGTCAGAAGGGCAAGCTAGCTCCGAATTGGGAAGGGCCGTACCAGGTCACAAAAGTTGTTCGGCCTGGGGCATATCGACTTGAGGACATGGACGGTAGAGAGCTCCCGAGGACCTGGAATGCCGATCACCTCCTGAAATACCAAGAGAGCGCCCCGGCGCCTCTCTAAGTAATCCGAGGTGTCGCGCCATTCCTCTCCTTTAACTTGTAACCTGTTCTATGAATTCTACTATGTAAAACGGTTCGCCGTCAAATATCAAATAAAGAAAGCTCCATTTTGCTATTGAATTTGCCTGTTTTTTCCTCCCCTCTTACTATACCAATAGCTCGGAGTCCAACACTCGGCTCGACTTTACCTCCTCGGTTCGTCTCCGGACGAACCAGGGGTAGATCGCCGTTCGGAATTGCTCCCACAGCCGTTGAACTATACCGATGGTTCGGAGTCCAACACTCGGCTCGACTTTACCTCCTCGGTCCGTCTCCGGACGAACCAGGGGTAGATCGCCGTTCGGAATTGCTCCCACAGCCGTTGAACTATACCGATGGTTCGGAGTCCAACACTCGGCTCGACTTTACCTCCTCGGTTCGTCTCCGGACGAACCAGGGGTAGATCGCCGTTCGGAATTGCTCCCACAGCCGTTGAACTATACCGATGGTTCGGAGTCCAACACTCGGCTCGACTTTACCTCCTCGGTTCGTCTCCGGACGAACCAGGGGTAGATCGCCGTTCGGAATTGCTCCCACAGCCGTTGAACTATACCGATGGTTCGGAGTCCAACACTCGGCTCGACTTTACCTCCTCGGTTCGTCTCCGGACGAACCAGGGGTAGATCGCCGTTCGGAATTGCTCCCACAGCCGTTGAACTATACCGATGGTTCGGAGTCCAACACTCGGCTCGACTTTACCTCCTCGATTCGTCTCCGGACGAACCAGGGGTAGATCGCCGTTCGGAATTGCTCCCGCAGCCGTTGGACTATGCCTAAGGTCCGGAACACGTATCCCGACCACTCTTGACTGTCAGCCGAGGTCCGAAGGCAAACACATCCGGTCGGCATCCGAGCAAGTGCCTTCCCGAGCTGGTAAATGGGGAAAACACACTTCCCCCTCAACTTTCGTGCGTGATCTCGATCAGACGGCTCAGATCGTGCCACTCGCGCAAAACGACAAGATAACGTTTTCTTGGAAAACGAGCCACCTCGAGATCCGCGCCCACATTCAACGGCTCAGATCTCGCCACGTCGAAATAGCACTCTCGAGAACATCGCCGTGTCAGACCCACTAAGCGACAAATCGCCGTACCCCTGGGGATCCATTCGGCTAAATAGACACACTCAGTTCAAATAGTTCGGCACGGTCAACACAGTTATAAACAAAGACAGACGTACAAAACACCGAAAGGGAATTTTATTAAATATCGGCGTACAGTACAAAATAGACCATTACAAAAGTGTCGGCAAACAAAACATACAACCCCCGACCCACTACACTTGTCTTTCATAAAAATGCATCCTCTCCATCTTGTTCGCCCTCCTCGGCAGACGGTTCCTCCGCCTCTCCTCGAAGCTTCGCCATTTCCGCCCGCAGCTGTCCCATCTCCGAGAGCAAGTCGTCCCGTTCGGTAATGAGTTTCGACTGAACGTGCCGAATACTTTTGACCCGAAGAGCATTGCTGAATGCGGTCTGCGAGTCCTCGTCCTCCCCTACGGGGCTCAGCTCGACGATCTTGCTCTCCAAGCGTTGTGTTTCGGCCTCCCAGAGACTGAGAACCAACGAAAGGTGACTCCACTCGCCCTCGGATCGGCGTAGCTTCAGATCGACACTCCTGGGGCTCAGAACCACCGTCCCAGAGGTCGCCTCGGATGCGGAGTCATCATTCGGACGCCCGGAGTCCGATCCATGGATCGCCGCGACAAGCTGAAAAATAGGAAAAACGAACAACGCAGTTTCAATACAGCGCCGAAGACAAACACTTAAAAGTTTTTCAGAATTTTTATGCATTCAGACATAGTAGTGTTACAAACGGTCGACCAACCCTACAACTAGGTTATTACAACGGCCAACAGAAATGAAAAGTGACATAATCAAATCCTCTTCGGAAGGGGAATGCTTCGGTTTAGGGAAACGCGAGGACGACGAGGCCGACCCTCTGAGCTCGACCCTAAACCAACGAAGCGCGACCCCCCTTCACTGCTAGTCCTAACAGCCGCGCCGACCGATGCCCCGCTCGACGAGACAGCCGCACTGCTCTGAGCGTCAGTCGGACTCCGCCTGGTCGTTAGCGGGCGCGTCGCGAGTTCATAAAACGTGATCCCCCTCTCACTTTCCTCGCGAGTGCACGACGTGCTGCGAACATTAGCCCTCTCCGGCGTAGGTTTAAGCGACGCGATCTCCTCCTCCAGTTCGATAATCCGATCCCTCAAGACGACGTCCTTCGCCAATTTCTTTGATCGAGGGGCCTTCAACGACCCCGAGGCGTTGGAACTATCAGTTGCAAGCCGCCGATAGTGGGTGACCTCAATCCCCCTATCTATTGTGATCCTCCTGAGCATGTCGACTTCGGCCGATAGTCTCTTACGCTCGGCCAAAGCCCCCTCCAGCTCGGAGGCCATCTTCTCCCTTTCCGCCGAACATTCTCTCTCCGATAGCCCCAAGTGTTGTACCTCGGCCAAAAGATCGTCGTTCTTCTGCTCGGCGGCTTTAAGCTCCCCACGAAGCCGCTCAATTTCCCCTTCAGAACCAGGACCCTGGGAGCGCTTCCGGAGTTGATGCAGCTCGCGACAGTTCCTCCTCAGAACTGCCCTGACCTCCTCCGCCTGGCCGAGCAGGAGAAACCGCCTCTGCCGGCTGTCCGAAAGTTCACGCTTCAAATTGGCCAGTTCCTTCCAAAGGAAGACCAGCTCCGTGACCGGACCAAACACCACCTGAAAAGCGGAAATAAATCCGAGGCCCAACAGTTGGAGAAATAAACGCCCAAAACGCACACTAAGTCCGAGGCCCAACACTTGGACAAATTTTTGGCCAAACAAAATACTTTTCATTCAAAACAAAGGCGGTGGCCAGTCCGCAATAAGGCTTACAAAAAGAAAACAAAACCAAAAAGACTGAAAGTAGGAAGACAACCGAGTCAGGGGTCGACCTTTTTGCCGCTCGGATCCGTCGACCCCTCTGCCTTGTCCTCGCCATCACCCTCGCCCCCGCCTTCACTCCAGCTCTCCTCCTCGGAGAGTTTCTCCTCCTCGCCCTCGGCTTCGGTCTCCCCATCACCTTCGGCGGGTTCCGTCTCTCCGTCGGGACCGAGTAGACCCTCGGTGATCCCTTCTTCCCCCTCCACGGGCTCGTAAAAGTCGTAGGAGGACGAGTCGAAGCCCGGGTTCTTCGCGACAACGTGGGTCAGGGCACGGCCGTAGGCGTCCAGCATATTCTGGATCATGTGCTGCGCGGCCTCCTCTTGCACGGCCTTCTTCACCTTCTTCACCTTCCTCAGGTGGTTGGCCTTGATCCTCTCGGCTCTCTTCCGAGCAGTCTCCCCTTCCGACCGAGCCTTGGCCAGCTCATCCTTCAGCTCGGTAACCTCCTTCTCTGCTCCCGACCGAGCGCTGGCCAGCTCCTCCTTCAGCTCGGCCACCTCCTTCTCAAGCTTGGCCGCCGTATCCTTCGACGATTGGATGGCGTCGGCCAGCTTCTTCTCCAAGTCCTCCACTTCGGCGACTCTCTTCGTCGAAAGAAGCAGCTCGGACTCAAGCCGCTTCGCAACCCGAACGCGCTCCGTCCTCTCCTTCTCCTTCTCCTGATCCTTCCTCGCCATCTCCTCGACCAGCCAACTGAAGTGGCAGAGGGTCTGGAAGAGAACGACACGTTAAAATCCGAGCCCAAGAACTTAGAAAAAATTCCAAGGAAAAATATGAATGAAGAAGGGCTCGACACACTTACCGACATAGTGCTCCGGGCCATCTGCATCACGTTGTCCCCTGCCATCCCGGCCCTCAGGGTCGCTCGGTCCTTCGGGGTCGGCAGGTGCCTCACTGCCTCCATGCAGATGTTCCCGTCACCCAAAAAGTCGTCGACGTTCATCACCTGCCAATCAGGAACGAAGATCTGTTTATGACGCTCGGTCAAGATCTTCTCCGCGCCGGGGGTGAGTGGCGGAACCGGGAGGGACAGCGCATCAGCCACTCCGAACTCACTGCTCGACGGACCAGGAGCGTCCGCCTCCGGGGTAGGAGCAGGAGCAGCCGAGGCCGAGGGATCGAGGTCCACGACCCCCCTTGCTCGGGTACCGCAACCTTTGCCGGAGGGACAAGGACCTCAATCTCCCCCTCCTTCAGGACCGCAACCTTCGGCTGGTCGGCTGCCTTCACGACCGAGGCCTTCTTCGAAGCTCGGCTGTCCTGAGGCGCTGTCGACGGCCTCTTCTTCTTCTCCTGCTCGGACCTGCCCTTCGCCACCAGGGCCTTGTAATCGAGCTTCATGGTCTCTGCAAGAGTTGAACGAAAAAACTTAGAAAATTGAATGCAAACTTTACGGAGAGAAGTATAAATACCAGAAGCGTACGAGGGTCTATCGGACTGAGACCCCCACGGAACAGATGCTCTTCGGTGATATCCTTCCAGCTAAGCGTCGGCAGAGCAAGGATCTTCTTCTGGACCTCGGTCTTTGCAGCGTTCAGCGGAACGTCCTTCTTTGTGCGCTTGGGTAGTCCGTCCGCCCAAACTGTCGGTATCACCCATGGCGTCAGATTCCGAACGAGGAAGTATTTGTCCTTCCAGTGTTTGATCGAGTCCGGATTCTCGATCAGTTTCACGCCCGGCCGGGGCGAAAGATAAAACCTCTGCTCGTCTTTTCTCGGCCGGACAGGTCGGAAGAGACTTCGAAAGAGGTACATGGTCGGCTTGGCGCCGATCTCTTGGCATCGGAGGAGGAACGCCACAACTTGCCTCCATGTGTTCGGCATCAGTTGAGCGGGACTCAAACCATACCAAACCAGGACGTCAACCACGAATGGGTGGAGGGGAAAGCGAAGACCGGCAATGAGGGAGTCGACCGGAAAGACGCATATGTCCGGAGAGGACCTAGTGTTGGCTCGGAACCCCGGCCCAGGGAGGAGCAACACGTACTCGAGAGGGATCTGGAAGCCCTCTCGGACCGTATGAAGGTCCGCTTCGGTAAGAGTCGAGATCTTGCGATCGACCTCGGACAGCTCCCTAGGCTCGTTCTCCTCCACCAGTTTAGCCGTACCTTGGGTAACCTTCTCCAAGATATCCTCGGTATAATCCCGGACTCCTCCCACGCTCGACACGGCGATGGGCTGCCGACCGAACTCCCCCGCTCTCCTCGGCGTCTCCACTATAGTAATTACGGCTTTGCCCTTTCGAGACTCCGCCGCGACTTCTTGGGGCACCTCGGCCACTCCGCCCTCCGCATCTGGACGAACAACGTCCTGCTCGCTTGGCTCCATTACTCCTTTCTCTTTCTCCCCTCGGTCAACGGCTTGCTCCGAGGCGGGGGTCTCAGCCGAAATCTTAACCATATTTTCCTAAAGAGAGAAGGGAAAGAGACTGACCTTGAAGTGACAGCTACGGTCGGAAACTTCGCCGGAACGAGGAACGCTACCGCGACAGCTAGCGACACCACCAGGGAGCTAAAGACCTCGAAGCAAAGTAAATACGGAAGAGAGAGAGTAAAAGTGAAAAGTGAAGACTTGGTCAAAGGGGGGTAAAGATTTATAGTGAAAATGAGGCGTCTCTTGGACTTCCAGAGCGACTTTTGGGCTACTCTCGAAGCATCTCGAAGGCCCACCACAAAGTCAACCAGCTCGGCAAGATGGGACGAGAATCCGAGCTGCGAGCAAACCGAACGTGGCTGCAATAGAGTCCGCTCGGAATCCGTGCAAGTGCCTTCCCGAGCTGGTAAATGGGGAAAACTCCCTTCTCCCTCAACTTTCGCGCCGGATCTTCATCAGACGGTCCAGATCTCGCCGAGAGCACTAAACGACAAGATAGTGTTTTCTTGGAGAACGCGCCCATCTCGAGATGCGTGTCAGCATCCGGCGGCTCAGATAGCGCCACGTCGCTCGGACGATCGGACCCTCGGATGCCCCACCTTCATCTAAAAAGAACCCGAAAAAATTTTTGATTTAGTTTTGAGGCGCCGCCTTCGGCGAACGCCCCCCAGGCCCCGTGCACCAATCGGCATTCTGCCGACCACGGGCCCCGGGCGGGAACAGATTGGCACTCCCCCCATCTCTAACTCCCCCGGGCTGATATCCATCAAAAGCCATCAGCCCGGAAGGAAGACAGAGATGAGAGGAGACCCATCCACACTCAGGAATCGGGAAGAACGCACCATTCCGAGCCAGTTGTTTGCATCTGGAAGGCGCGGCTTGCCAAAGGGCTCTAGCCACAGCGCCTTCACAGTTGCAAACAACAGGCTCGGACGGTCCAAAAGCCCGAGCTGCTACTGATGATGAAATGGACCAAGAGATCGGCATCGGACATGGATCGTCACTCTCTCACCAAGACCTCCGCTCTCTCCGACGCTCGCTTCGGAGCCACCAAAGAAAGCCGAAGATCTTGGTGAGAGAACGACCACCCGTCCTTCCGAAGAAGTCCACGCCCCGGGACAGGACTATTACCGTCGACCCTACTGTCTTATTGCTCCCCACTCCTGACACCACCTTTTCGGAGCAGAGAGGAATGGGGAAACAACAAGACAACAAGGCGACCGCCCGTCCTTCCGAAGTAACTTATCCCTCGGATCCGGACCACGGTCGTCGCCGCTACTACCTCGTCCCCCCTCGCTCCTAACATCCACTTTGGGGCCGTCAGGAACGAAGGGAAAACCAGGCAGAAGAGCGACCACCTCTCCGGACCTCAAGAAAGAAGCTACCCGAGGCAGACGCCTCCGAGGTCTGGAACTCGATTTGGTTGTGACGAAAACGACAAAGGGAGTGGAGTACTTATAGTCTGCCCCCAAGAACCAGCCATTACTACCCTCGGAAAATGAAGCGCCGCGTTTTAATTGAGGGAATTACTGATCCTCGGAAGTTGAAATGCCACGCATTAATTAAAGGGATTATTCCTAATGACCTGGGAAAGGGGAATGCCGCACAAACCCCGAGCGTCATTAATACCCTTGGAAGCGAGATCGCCTCCGAACAGATAGCGCCACGACGCAGCCGAACCCTTCCTTCGGTCGGCTGCCGAGCAGAGGCCTTCCCGAACTGGAAAATGGAGAAAAAAAGGCACCGAGCTATCTCAGCCATCGGATCTCCCAGAAATTCACGCTCCCAATGACGAACGGCTCAGATTGCGCCACGTGCGCTAGAAGACAAGATAGCGTTTTCTTGGGAACCGTTCCCGTCTCGAGATGCGTGCCAACATCCAACGGCCCAGATTACGCCACGTCACTCAAGCCTTCGGTCGGCTGCCGAACCCCCCATGCCTTCGGTCGGCTGCCGAGCAGAGGCCTTCCCGAACTGGTAAACGGAGAAAAACGCTGCCGAGCAGCAGCAGCCGTCAGATCTTTCCGAAGTTCGCGCCCATCTGCGATCAGCGGCCCAGATCGAGCCACGCCATAAATCGGTATTTAAATCATTTTTTATCTATTTAATTTGTTTTATTTGTTTAAAAATTGCGAGAAAATTATTAAAAATTCGGGAAAATTGGCCAAAAATTCTGGAGAATAATTGAGATTTAGGGGGCACGTTTTCGAACCCCTGAACGAACAATTATCGCCCAGAATGTACGATTAAGGCCCCCGAATGATTAGCAAACGTGTCGCAAAATTAAACAAGTAGTCCGAAAAAATAGATAAAAACTCTTGAACACCCGATGTGACCAGAGAACTGCCAGCGGCATCAAAAGTTGCCTCACTACCCCCTTTCTAGATTCAAAATCCCACGTCTGGACTCCAATACAACTCCATCAGCCACTAAAACAGCTAAACTACTCCTCAAAGTCTGATCACACTCAGTCTTTAGGAGTGGGGGGCTCGTGATATGGCTAAAATTGGGGTTAAATCGGGACCGTCCAGATCGATCACGAATCCTGAAGCACGGGGGTAAAAAGGTAATTTCACATACAGATGGATCCAAAACGGGTATTGGGCCTCCTTCTCACAGAACCAACCACCCGCGAATAGATCCACTTCAATTGGGTACGGGTCCCGACCCGATACAAGCCCAATCCACCAAGAAGAGAATCAGGCCACTGATTTGGTCAAATCAATAAACCTGATTAGCTCTCACCAGGGAATCAAGGCCTAACTTCCCAAAACAGAATAGGAGGATTTTTCTCCTATTTGTTAGGCAGGAAATTAGGCCCCAAATCGTTCCAAAGGCGACTATAAATACAACCCCTCTACCACCGAGACCAGGTTAATCACTCTTTCACCACTTAAGCTCTTTCTTAATCTTTTCCTGATTACTGACAAGAGCGTCGGAGGGTGCGTCGCCGGAATCAACCCCGGTGTTTCGCACTTCCTTGCAGGTTGTGCCAGGAGCAAGAAGGCCGAGTCAATCGTTCAGGTGTTTTCCGGACTCACAAATTCTATCTGTTTACCCCCACACCAAAATCAGCGGTAACATATATTATTATATATTTTATTATATAATTTATTATTATTGTGATTAATTGTTTAATATATAATTATAATAGATTAGTATTAATATATATTATTATAATTATTATATGTTATTATATATATGTATATAATTAAATATGTTTATTATAATAAATTATTTAATTATATTATATAATATACAATTATTATAATATATTATTATTTTATATATATATTATTTTATATATACTATTATTATATTATAATATTATAATATATTATTATTTTATGTATACTATTTTATATATACTATTATTATATTATATTATTATTATATATACTATTATTATATTATATTATTATTATATATATATTATTTTTTTTTTTAATATATACTATTATTTCATATATACTATTTTATATATACTATTATAATAATCTATTATTATAATATATATCTCCATTATTATAATATATATTATTGTTATTATTATATATTACTATTATATATTATTATATAATTTATTATTCTTATAATAAGTTGTTTAATATATAATTTGAATATATTATTATTACATATATATTATTATAATCATTATATATTATTATATATATGTATATTATTAAATATGTTTAGTATAATAAAATATTTTATATTATTATATATCAGTATGTATGTATATGTCAGAGTATATATATTGTATACAGTATATACATACAACCAAACCTATACATACATTATACTCTTATTTTTAAAAAATTGTTTTCATAAAAAAATTATTACCAAACAGCTTTTACACTCTCATTTTCAGAAAACTGTTTTCAGAAAACTGTTTTCAAAACTAAGTGTCTCAATACATTTATTTGAGGTTGCTAATCCCATTAGTGCTCTCAGATATACTAAGGTCACTAGTGGGAATAACAACAGTAAACAAAAAAAATTTCAAATATTTTAAAATAGAGGCCGCTATTTGCATTAGCGACTTTCAAAATGAAGAAGTCGCTAATGAGAATAATGGTCGCTGATGACGTGGCACCAAGTAGCCCACAAGCGCTAATAGTTTCAAAACTGGCCCATAATCGCAAATATTTTCAAAAAGTGGCCTATTACGGTAAAAAGTCAATTATTGTGTCCAATTTTATGACAGTATAATCTAGAAAAGAATACAAAGTATGGCACTATACAAGGGCAAACCACTTGGGCATAGTAATTAAGTTGCACAAATAGAATAACTTGCAAAAAAAAAGTGTTGTTTTGCCAATTCGCCATCCATCAGTAACAATCAAAAAAAAGAAAGAAAAAGAGACGTGAATTCAAATAACCTTTGCTAGTTTAGAATAAACAAAAATCAATGATAGAAGAATATCCATATCTAAACTACTAATCTCTAACTTTCCCATCAATTACACATCTTATTCAAAGAAATCATTGAATTTTCCAAATTTGCCCAAAATTTCCAGAGTTAAAGAAATCATAGAAATAACGTTTGAGATAAAATTACCAACGTGAAAGAGGAGGAGGAGGAAAGCAGCGCCGAGATGTGAGGGACATAGGAGGAGGAGGGCAGGGAGGTGGCGGACGATTGGAGGAGGTGACAGGATGGAGAGAAAAAGAGGTCGGATTAGGGAGAGGAGAGTTGGAAAGTCGATGTGGATTTGGGCTTTGGCTTGTGGCGGTGTTGATTGGAGGGGGGAGGGTATGGGTTGTCAGATCGAAGAGAGAAAGTGAGAGAGGCACCTTGGGGGTTTGGAGTTGTAAAAGAGAAAAAAGCGTAGATTATTCTTTTGGGATTTTCGATTTTCTTTTATTGACTTTCATTAATATATTATTAACAATATTGTATTCAGTCAATGGTTGAGATGATATTAATATCAATGGCTAAGATCTTCTATGGACATATTCACTTTTTCTTATTCTTGCTTTTATTATTATTATTATTATTATTATTATTATTATTATATATATATATATATATATATATATATATATATATATATATATTCTATTATAAAAGCCACAATAATAAAAAAAATCTGTCCGGAGACGATCTTAGCTGTTCATATATTGTATTGATTTAGGTGATTAAAGGATGAGATTAAATAAGTTAACAAATCCAACCATCGATTCCCTCTCATCAGCCGCCGTTCACCATCAAAACCAAAATTTCCGTTCCGTTCCATTCTGTTACCATATGGAGTATTATCAACTCCAATCTAGCTGGATTTGCATTGGCCCACTCAAAAATCAGTCCAAATCAATAATTATTTTGCTTAATTACCAAATCCTCAATTAAAAAATCAATTAAACCCTAATCCCCTCCTATAAATATCACCTTCTCCCTTCCTTCCTCGTTCCGCTCTCCAAAAATCCATACTTTTCCCCCCATCAAATTCCGTGCTCAAATATTTAGGGTTTTGAGAATTCCTCCATCAAAATTCTTGCCCCTTTCTTCAATGGATTCGAAGAATATACAACAGCATCTCCTCCTCCAAGAATCAAGAACCGCCTTCTTCCTCGTCGTCTGCACCGCCTCCATCTTCCTCTAAAATCTGCGCTGCCATCAAATTCTGTTCTTTAAGATTCGTGCTAGGGTTTCAGATTCCGATCGCCATCGCCATGCCGTGCGTCAACCCAGATCCGAACGACAAGGACGCCGAGCCCTTCATCGAGGTGGACCCCATCGGCCGGTACGGCCGCTATGCCGAGCTCCTCGGTGCCGGCACCGTCAAGCGTGTCTACCGCGCCTTCGACCAAGAAGAGGGCATCGAGGTCGCCTGGAACCAGGTAAAGCTCTCTACTTTTGCCTCACGTGACGATCACTTGATCGACCGGCTCTACAAAGAGGTGCAACTGCTGCGGTCACTGCGGGATCTGAATATTATTCATCTGTATTCGGTTTGGACAGAGACGGGGGTGAATGGGAGTGGGAGCATGCTGAATTTCATCACTGAGGTTTGCACGTCGGGGAATCTGAGGGAGTATCGGAAGAAGCACCGGCACGTGTCGGTGAAGGCGGTGAAGAAGTGGTCGAGGCAGATCTTGATGGGGCTGGAGTATCTGCATAACCATGAGCCTTGTGTGATTCATCGGGATTTGAATTGCAGCAATGTCTTCGTCAATGGAAACGTCGGTCAGGTAAAAATTAATTAATTAATTTTTTATTTTTTATTCTTTCTAATTGCTAAAAGGTATTTTAAAGTTTACTGTTTTATTGTCAACTACCTCGATCCATTATTTTTGAGTATGTTCTTCTCTTCTTCTTCTTCCCTCTTGTGCCTGAGCTTTCTCTTCAGATCGAGCCTTTCCATCCCACTGCTCCCTCCCCCCTTCATTAAAGTTTCACTACTCCTCATAAGCGTCAGACCCTTTTCAGTTTTCCCCCAGATCTGTTTTTCCCCCTTTTTTCCCCTTCCCTCGCCAGATCTTCCGTCCTTTCCGGTGACCGGTGCGGGTTTCCTCCTCTTCTCGTCAGAGATTGTCTTTCGCTGGTGGGTGCTTAGATCCACAGTAGGTTTGGCTACTTATCAGCCGTAGAGTCCCACTGTTCTGCCGTGCTTCGTTCTGCTTTGGCTGCTGCTGCTCAGTCGTGTTTGCTGATCAGCCGTGTCTATCCATTCTCCTCAACCGTGTCTCATTCTGTTCTGCTGTTCTGATTGCGCTGGGAGGCTACTGGAGTCGTTCTGTCTCGGTCGCGATTTGAGTTGGTCTCCCCACACGGCATCCTCTTCCCAGGTTTGTATCAGAGGCTTCCCAGCACTGTAAGTATTCCTTCGTATTACTTAGCTCCTTAGTAAGGGTGGTGATCAAGTCTGTTATTTGATTTTCTTGTCGGTGGTAATCGGTGCGGTCCGGTGCATTTATTGCCGGTGGTTTAGCCCTCTGTACCACTCGCCTCTCTCCTTGCTTCATTTTCCCCTCCTCCACTACGCTTTTATCCGGTAACATCTTCCCCCCGTGTTCCTTGGATCGTCTCTTAGATCCGAGCGCAAGGCAGTTCTCTCCGAGAGCAGCTCGGGACTCTAATGTTTTTGCCTACTCCGGCATTTTTCACAGCCGCGTTATCGTAGGTGAGGGGTTACCCTCGCTTCCCCTGGAAGTTCCTCTCCCCATCTTTCTCTTGAGCAGCGATTGCTAGCTCCATTTGCACCATAGTAGCGCTTGCTACGTGCGCCCTCCTTTGGCGTAGTATCACCTAGCAGGATCCATTCGCTCTCCCATATTTTCTTTTCTGTGGGCTTTTCTACTGTCATCCATTCTTCTTGGGCCCATGGATCGTTCATCGGTCGAGGTGGTGAAAAAACCAAGGAAAAGGAAAAATGCTATGGGTTATTCAATAGGGAGACCGAACGGGCCTAGGCCTATCAAGCCCACGAATGAGAAGCTTCTGAGAGCTTCCCATCTGCCCTTATCCCACCCATTCTCTACTCTGTCATCTTCTTCATCTCTTCCCCTTTCATCTCATCGCTCCCGCTCCCCCATCATTTGCTTTCAATGCTTGCGCTCAGGTCACATTAAAAAATTTTGTTTCTCCACCATGAAATGTCTATTCTGTCTCAAGGCTAGACATTCTCGTCCCTGATGTTTCGCTTTGCAAAAGTTGTTAGAGATCACTATTGGAGTTCCGATCTCTGAGCAAGTGTTAGCGGCGCTTGATTTCCCCTCCCTCCAACGTAAGTTAGCTAGCGCTGATGCCGACAAAGCTAAGAAGCATAAGTCGGCCGCCAAATCACCTCTCCTTCCGACTCCCCCTCTAGCCAAACGTCTCTCAGAGACTGTCGATCTGCCAACGACAGATCAAGCTCCTCCCCGGATGTCGCCCTCCAAACCGACTCCATCGCTCGTATTCATTCCCAGTTCGGAGCTTTCGGAGCGGTTGAAATTCTTCGATACTTATGGGGCTATTTCTTTTAACGGAGGTACCATCCCTATTTTCACACTTAACTCTTTCCTCAGCATATCTTGCAATGTGAAGAATTGGGACTGGTTCCGTGGATCGTGCTCCAACGGAGACGTAGTCATCCACTGCCCTTCCCCCAAAATGCTGCTAGATTTGATTGATAACTCGTCGTTAGCAATTGGCTCTATATCTCTTTCTATTCAGAAATGGGTTCAGGTGATACCCCCGGCTCTCAACCCCATTTCCTCTCCCACTAAAGTGTCGTTACTTGGCCTTCCCCCATTTTGCGATTCAATTCGAATTGTAGGTATTATGACTAAATGTGTTGGTGATATCATTAGCATCTCTTCCTCGGCAAAATTAGCTTCGGGGTGTTTGCAAGTGGAAGCGATCTTCAATATTACTGAACATCATGATCGCATCGAAGCTTATGTTCTCAAAGACGGCTTGGTCTCATTCCCTGTTTCGGTGCAGTATCATGATTCGTTTAGTGCTGGCGGCGCTGCGCCAGGTCTTCCCTCTGCTCCTCCGAAGGTGATTTCCAAGACTTCCACTGCTTCCACCCCTTTCCATCCTGGGTCTTCTACATCTTCGAAACCTCTGTGGAAGGGACCCAACAAGTTCTCGACTAAGAAAAAACACTTTTTCCCGAGTAAGATTCATGCTCCTATGGGTAGTTCGAAGATCTCCCCCTCCAAACCTCCTAACTTGGTTTGGATCAACCCTGATATCACCTCCCATCAGGCGAGTAAGAAGACTTCCTCGGCTTCCACTGCTCCTTATGTCGCAACCCCAACTCCTTCCACTTCCGACCCTTCGCAGTTGGCCAAGAGACTGCCAGCTCCCGCAACTCTCACTCCATTTTCTTCCGCAGCGGCTACTGAGCAACCTACTTCATCTTCGCAGTGGCCTCAATGGGAGATTAATCCGCATTTCGCGTCTGACTGGCAAAAATTCCAAAGCCAAGCTCACCTCTCATCGATCACCGCCAATGATCCCAAGCTCTCCCCCATTAAGGTCAAGAGATCTTCCCCGTCAAAAGCTGATAACTGGATAGATCAGGATGACCTGTTGGAAGAAGAGGAGGTGGATCGGAAGCGGGATCTTTCTAGCCGTAAGGTATTTCCTCCTGATTTATCTTCGATTCTAAATAATTCCTTTATCAAATTGTCTGCTTTACGGGTATCTGTTTATTGCGATTTTTTTGGTCACATCCCTCTCCCTATTCGAGTGTCTATCTCGCTCTTTACCCTGTCGGGAGAGTGTATCTTAGTATCTCCCGACCTTTACCTTTCTATGAAGGCTATACTGGGTCTTTCTTTGCCCATTCTTCCTACTATAGCTAATGGTCAGATTTCTGCAGCGGAGCCTATCAATGAGTCTCCGCCGCTACCAATTCAATCTTCTTCTTTTAGCATTAATAATTACCGTCCCATCATCGAAGCGATCTTTTCTTCACCTAGTTCGTTGGATAGGAAGCTCGTGCATCCGGGGAAACTTGCTCCCCCGGATCAGAGACTACCTTCCCGTCTTATTAGATCTAGTGCGCATTTAATGGCTAAAGCCTCAGCGCGTGCGTCTGTCTCCCCGGTGCACAGGGGTACGTTTTCACAGGTTGCGGACGGACATAATCTGTGTGTTCAGTCTGCACCACTATTTGAAGCCACTCCTCTAGGCTCAGTCTTCCAACTAAAATTTGCTTCTCTATCCGATCATGATCTTATTAGATCCTCTTTGGAATTGGGTTTCGTGCCCAATCATCTTACTCGTCGGTGGCCCTCGCCATCAGGGATAAAGAACGTTTTAGAGTTTTGGAGCACATCGGTTGTCATGAATAGTCTATCTTGGAATATTAGGGGACTTAATTGTCCTGTCAAGCAAAGAGCAATCTATCAGCTCAACTCTTCATCTCACTGTGATCTCATTACCATCCAAGAATCTAAACTCGTAGCTCCCTCTCCCTCTATTTTTAGATCTATTGGGGGATCCATCATTTCTAAATGGATCTCGCTGGACGCCATAGGATCTAGGGGAGGTATTCTTCTAGGCTTCAAAGAGGCTATTTTCTCGCTTATTGCGATCAAGCGTCTCAATTTCTTTCTTATTGTTCAACTTTATTGGATACCTCTTGATGCCATTTTAACAGTGATTTCGGTGTACGGGCCATCTTCCTCGCAGGGCCGTCTGTTGTATTGGAACGAATTCCAAGAACTTCATCCATATTCTAACGATCTCTGTATTATCTGTGGCGATTTTAATGTTACCAGATTCGCCTCCGAAAAATTGAATGCCTCACATCTCGAATGCCTTTCCGCAAAGTTCAACGATTGTATCCGTTCGATGCAGCTTTTCGACATTCCCCTTTCGGGTAGATCCTTCACTTGGTCGAACCTGCGTCATAACCCTACGATGGCCAAACTCGATCGTTTCTTGGTTTCCCATAAATGGATTAACCAATTTCACAACACATTCGCCAAGGCTTTACCCAATCTCTCTTCTGACTATGTTCCCATCGCTCTTCACTCTAATTTCTCTTTCCCTCATCATCACAAATTCAGGTTCGAAAAATTTTGGCTACAGGATCAATTTTTTGTCAATCTGATTGTTGATTGCTTGTCAGCAGTTTCTGGATCCTCTGGGCTGGGTTCCATTCTCCTCAAGCTTCATGCCATTAAATTCGGTTGTAAAATATGGCACAATGAAAGACAGTTCAATACTAATTTCCTTAAAAACTACTACCAGACCCCATTGAAACTATTGATAAGATGGAGGAGCAGGGTTCTATTTCTGATGCACTGTTTGAAGAGTGACGTTCTTGCAAGCGGGAATATTCCGACATCCTTCTCCAAGACCATCTGAAATGGGCTCAAAGAGCCAAATTTGGATGGCTCAAAGAGGGAGACTGCAATACCGCCTTCTTCCATAACTTTGCTTCTTATAGACAACGGAGTAACCATATTTCTTCTATCGTAGATAGCGGCATCGAATTATCTACTGACAATGAAATCCATCATGCGTTCCTCTCTTTCTATAAAAATCTCATCGGCTCCCCAAAACGTAGAGCCATTAGTCTCGATTGGAACCAACTGTATGGGCCGCAAGATTACCACCTTTCGTCCCTTGAGGCTCCTTTTTCAATGGACGAAATCAAGTTGGTGGTCTTTTCTTTAAAAAGTGACGCAGCTCCGGGGCCGGACGGTTTCCCTGCCTTCTTTTTCCAAAAATTTTGGAATTGGATGAAAGATGATCTATTCCGGATGTTCTCTGAACTCCACCTAGGTTCTTTCTCTTTCGACCGTATCAATTATGCTCATATTGTTCTCATCCCTAAAATGATGGGAGCGAACTCTGTGGCTAATTTTAGGCCGATTAGTCTGATCAACTCCACCTTCAAGATTATTATGAAGGTCCTTTCGGTTAGACTTAGCGATGCTATCTCCCCTCTGATTGATTCAGCCCAATCGAGATTCATCAAGGATCGTTTTATCCTTGATAGCGTCGCTTCGGCCCAAGAGGTCATTTCTCTTTGTCATAAATCCAACTTAGAAGGTATTCTGCTTAAATTAGACTTTCAAAAAGCGTAAGACAACGTCAGCTGGGACTTTCTCTTTGATATTCTGTATCATAGGGGTTTTGGTCCCAAATGGATGGCTTGGATTAAATCTAACCTTTTCGCCGGGACCTCGTCTATCCTCATTAACGGTGCTGAAGGCCACAAATTTAAAATTAAATGTGGTCTCAGGCAAGGCGACCCACTTTCATCTCTACTTTTCTCTTTGGTGGCGGATGTTTTCAGTAAACTCCTTCGCAATGCCTGGGAAGCCAAGGTCATTGAAGGTCTGGGCAACTCTCGTAATTTCCATGGTGTACTGAATCTTCAGTACGCTGATGACACGATTACTTTTGCCAAACCAAATGCTCACTCTCTCAGAAACCTGAAACTCCTGCTTTATTGTTTTGAGTTAGCATCAGGGCTATCGATCAATTTTCAAAAATCGTCCGTTCTTTGGTTGGGGGGATCGCCTAACAGGCAGGACGAAATTTCAAATTTCTTTAACTGTCCTATTGCCTCTTTTCCAATAACGTACCTGGGTATTCCCCTCAGATGGGGTAAATTGCATAAATCGGATTGGTCCCCCATGATCCATAAGGTCGAATCCAGATTATCAGTGTGGTCAGGGAAACTTCTCTCTCGAGGAGGTAGACTCATTCTCCTCAACTTTGTCCTATCCGCGATCCCTCTTTACATGATGTCATTCTACTTCTTGCCATCTTGGGTCATCAAGAGGATCGACCAGATCAGAAGTAACTTTTTCTGGTCTGGATCTCCTATTCACAAGCCCGGATCACACCTGTGTAATTGGAAACTTATATGTTCTGCTAAAGAAGCTGGAGGTTTAGGAGTGTTGAATCTTAGGCACTAGAATCTGGCGCTTCTGGGTAAATGGCTCTGGAAACTCCTTAAAGTTGAGGATTTACCTTGGATCATCAGTATCAAAGACAGACTCTTTTCGGTAGATAAGTGGTGGAGTTTTCCATCTAATACCCACCGTAACGCCTCTCATTTCTGGAAGGGGGTGTGGAAAGCGGCGGCGGCTTTCCATTGTGGTTTAGGACATGCCTGTGCCGATGGATCTAAGGCCAGATTCTGGTCTGATCTATGGATCGGTAACTCATCCCTTGCAACCGCTTTCCCAGCTATCTTCCGTCTGGCATCAAACCCTCTTGCTTTGGTTGCTGAGTCGTACATCATTACAAACCAGCAAAGGCAATGGTTGATCCCACTATCCACCGATCTTCCTTCCCATTTAGAGTCGGATTTTAATGCTCTTCTCTCCTCTCTCAACAACTTTGTTTGGAGGGACAAAGAAGATTTCTACTGGCGTTGGAACACGTCAGGAACGTTCTCGGTTCAGTCATTCTATCGGTTTCTTAATTTCAGAGGCATTTTATCTCCTTTCTTTGACCTTGTATGGAAATCATGTGCCCCTATTAAGGTAAAAAATCGTTTCTTGGCTAGAACTCAACAATAAGCTTCTGACCATTGAAATTCTCAATAAGAGAAATTTAGCGTGGGGGCAATTGTGTCCTCTGTGCTCATCTGTATCAGAAAATGCAGACCATTTATTCGTGAATTGCGAATTTACTTGTGCTCTTTGGAAAATTTCCTTGCTAGCTTGGGAAGTTCCGGTCATTCCCTCCAATCTAGTCGCATGCTGGACTAAGCTCCCGTTGAATGGTAAGTACCATAGATCATGGTACTTATCATTTCAGATCATCGTTTGGATCACATGGAGGGAAAGAAACAAGAGAATCTTCCGTCAATCGGTTTCATCCCCTAGTTCTATTTTCGACGAATTCTTATATCTTTTTGACCATTGGTCCTCGTCACTACCCTGTGAAGCCAAAGAAGCCCTTCTATTTCACAAACTAGAAAATGCTTTCCTTTGTCTGAGAAGCCTCAATGCTATCTAACGCTAGCGGTGTTTTTCTTGGTGTGATGCGGATTTTTCTGGTTTATTGGCTGCTTTTATTTACTTTCTCTTCTTATGATTCAAAGCTCATTTATGTTTGCTCTAATCTTTGCATATTCTGGTGGCCATGAATCCTACTTCTATTATTTTGGTTGCAGGGTTGAATAGTCTAGACATATTCTCTGATAGTATTTTGGGGTGTTCTTTGTGGTGCAGCTTGGTTGTTTATCATTTTGGTTGGAGGGCATGTTGACTCCAGTCCCCCTCCCCTTCTGATGTTGGTGCCTTATCTCGGCATCGCCCTTCTTTTTGATGTTGTTTCTTGGAGGTTATTAAGTTGATATGGATTCTGCTGTTATTTTGGGAGCTCCTTGGCTTCTCACTTGTCTGTATCTAACCTTTTATAACTCTAATCCCCTTATAATCTGGTAGTTCTTTATTATATTATGTTGGCTCTCTGTCTGTTTGAGTTCGGCCCATGGTGTGGCTCCTTGGATATCTGGTTCTGTGGTATACGGTTTCTTAATGTTGTTCTCACTCTCCATTGTTAATGCATTTGTTGGCTGTGGTTGTTTGCGGTTTGGGTCTTTGGGCTTGCTCCCACTGTTCAGTGTTTGGGTTTTAACTGGCGCCCTATTCATCGTGTCTTGGCGGTGCCTTCTATGCTCGAGCAATGGATCTTCAGATGCGAGGGGTTGGCTCCTGGGCTCTTTTCCGTTTCTTGATGAGTTCGTCAGGGTCGGATTATCAGCCAGCAGCCCATCAGGAAGTCTCAGCTCCCATCGTCTTCTGCTCTCTTTTGTCTGAGTTGTAGCTTTTTGAATATATTTCTCTCATCTGTTTATTTTTTGGTCTGTTGTTGTTGGTTTGTTGTCTTACGTCTCGTAAGACCTGTCGTGTAATTATACATTTTGATTGATTAATTGAATGGCTGAAATCAGTTGACTCTATTCGTATCATCAAAAAAAATTTATTTTGGAGTATGTGTAATACAGTGCATTGTCTAAGAGTTAATTTTTTAAAAATATTTTGTTAGAATTAATACTGGGATTTGGGTTGGTTGACTTGTAATAAAGAAATAGTCAGAATTATAAAAAAAAAAAATTGGTTTAAGATTTAATTTTGGTGTGTTAGATTAAAAGACTAAGATTTGAGGTTGGATTATTGGGTAAGTTGCTAGGTAAATAAAAAGTAATTTTTAAATTTAATTTATTATTTGATTAAATTGAAAGGCTAGGATTTGGGGTTGTATTGTTTAGCGAGTTTCTTTGTAATTGTGTTGGTCGACTTGGAACAAAGACATAGTCAAAATTAAGGAATACATAGGTTAACTTGAACGTTTGAATTTGGATTGATTAGGTGGCATCTTTGCAAGCTTCAAAGTTTTTTATGCAAGTATTTTTAGATGTATTTTTTTTAATAGGAAAAACAATCCCAAAGCAACTATTCTATGCATAATTATTTAAATTTTAATTTAATGTTTTAATAAATTAAAAGACTGGGATTTGAGGTTGGATTGTTGGTCAGGTAAGAAAATCGAACCTTTAGGGGGCATTTGGTACGCGGATTGAAGAATTCCCAGGAATTGGTGGATTCCCAAGAATACGAGGGTGGGAATGAAGATTCCCGGGAATGTTGCAATACTGTATTTGGTAGACGATATTACATGCCTGAGAATACTTTATTACCGTGTTTGGTGTAGAACAATTCATTCCCATCAATCCATCTCTATAGTAGACATTACCGAAAATACCCTTTTGACTTTATTTAAAAATAAATAAATATAAAAGTTATCTAATTTAGTAATTGATGTATATGCATGCATGTGCAAAAGCAATACTCATATATATCTTTATAAAACTTTAGCTGTAAAAGTGTTTTACCTCTGTTGTTAAGCTTTAGTGACCACTCCTGTTGAGCTCCACTTAATTTTACAAGTTTTGTTGAGTAGTTTTCTCCTAAAATTTACTAGGAATCTTTTTAATCACATTCATTATGGTGTTTCTCTGTGGTTTTTTATCTTACAGGTCATTACAACAAATTCCACTTATCTCTATTCCAAACAACCCATGACTATTATTGCTACAAATTACTATATCCAAAACTAATACACAAAAATAACTAATAAAAGTACCAATTTTAAATGTCGAACCTGAAGTCAAGATTCCAACTTTACGAGTTTACACAACAAAATTTCCGCCTAAAACAACAAAATCAAAACCCTGGTTTAGAACAAGCAGGCAAAATCCCTAAATAGTAAAAACTACACCATTTAAACCCTAATTTGTTCGAATTTCGAAAAAAGGGTGAACACCAACCTCGATTTGGAGTGCGAACGAAACCCTATATTTCGATTAGGGCACGAAATCGAGACTGGCGATCGGTTATTTGAGAAGTACAGCAAGAAGTAGAAAAGGAATAAAAATTGGATTTTTTTTGTTTTCTTTCTTCCGTTCACTACTTTTATTAAAAAGAAGAGATGAACGCGGTAGTGGGTGGAATTGGTTGGAGGGAACAAGAGCAGGTTATATAATAAGCCAGAAATCTGAAGGGTGTTTTGGGTATGCAATAATCTCACTCATTTTTTATGTGGAGGAATCCACAAATCCCACCCTTTTCAAAGGGAATGTTTATCCTTCCAAACTAATTATTTTGATAACCCTGAGAATTTAAAATTATTTACAAAATTATACCTATGTCTTACCAAACCAGGTAATCAAGAGGGTAATCCTAGATTCCCTTATATATTACCGCGTACCAAACGCTTCCTTATTGATTTTTAATTTGTTTAAATTAGTTGCATAGGATTTGGGATTGGATAGTTCAGGTAGTTTATTTGGATTGGGGTTGGTTGATTTGGAATATAGAAATAGTCAAAAACTTGTGTTAGCTTTAAATTTTTTATTTGAACAGATTAGGTGGCATCGTTACAGCTAATTGTTTTTTTTGTTGGCTAAATGGAGTTAATGTTAGCGATGATTGCAATTTTATGGGAGGGATTAGTTATGTAATCTTTTCGTGTGGAGATGATTATTTAAGGTACTGTTGGTTGCTTGAAGTGCTGTATGTGTATGGGTTAATGGGGATGTGGCGTGTATTGGAAGTATACTTATTTTGTTTATTTTAAATTTTGTTTTGTGGTATATTTGCATTGATTTAGTATAATGCTTCGAAATGAATAAGTAATATTTTTAATGATTTATAGTGAGAGAGAGTAGATAGATAAACTATATTAAGGGGTATCTCTACTATATTAATGGGAGAGTTGGGGTTGTAAACAAATAAACAATTTTTTATTATTTTTTAGTGTGTGTGTCAACACGTGCAGGGCACGTGTTGGTAGATTTTTTTTTGTTGTCCTTTTCATTCCCCTCCCCATTTTCCCCACATGCAATGCACGTGTATAATACGTAGATTCTTTTTGTCCTTTTCATTCCTCTCCCCATTTTCCTCACGTGCAACGCACGTGTATAATACATATTTTTTAAAAATACATCGCACGTGCATCGCACGTGCATTATACTAGTTTATATATAAAGTGAATTGTGGTATCAATGGTCTACATCACTACATGCTACTTTTGTATTTTGTTATACCAATTTGGAATGACGCATTAAGGAAATTATTGGGATTTTAATTTCTAGAATAATAGAGAGTGAATAGGTACATGATATTCAGTACTATCATTCCAATCATTAAAATCTATTTCAGTCAATTAATGTGTCATTCCAAATTTATATAAAAAATACAAAAGTAGTATACATATTGTCGATGCCACATTTCCACTTTAGAGCATTTGTAGTCGTTTGATGCTATATTTTGGATATTTGGCAAATGGAAATGGGAAAAATGGATTTGCGCTGTAGTCGTCAAAGCCAAAATTTGAGTGAGATCTTTCGTCTCAGAATTTTAAATCTATATATATATATATATACATATATATATATATATATATATATATATATATATATATATATATATATATATATATTGAAGTGAGGGACAATGGAAAAAAAAAAACAGTGAAGTCATTCACAAAAAGACAATTTTTTTTTTTAAAAAAACAAATAAAAAAACTCAACATTGCCTTGGACGGGGGATGATCTACCGTCCTTGGCTTTTGTCTTTTCTGAATTTGCTTTGGACGGTAGATTGTCTACCGTCCGTCAAATTTTTTTTTTAAAAATTTAATTAATCAGACGATGTTTAATCTTTCATCTGTCGGATTTGTCGTATACGAAATTTGAAGCGACGGTGTTTAATCTTTCGTCTCACGTTTCCGACTATAATTTGGCTTTTGCTAAACCGTCTTCCATATTTGGCACGCTCCTGTTCATGCGACACCCAAAATTTGGGTATTTGGCAGACGACTACAACGACTTTTTTTTTTATTTTTTTCCATATTTTGGGTATATGGCAAACAACTACAAATGCTCTTATATATAATTAACTTTTAGTTTAATTTCATCTGTCTACTCACTATGTTTTTAATCATCATAGATCTTATTGGTTCTTCCACCGCAAAATACTAAGTCAATACAAATAAACCATAAAATAAAAATAACAAACAAAAATAGTATACTTACAGTATGGGTTATGATTTTTTGAATTCTGAAAGTGTAAAAAGGGGGGTTTACAATTTTACATGTTCAAAGTTATGGATGATTGACAATATTATGGGAATTCTGGGTATGACAAATACAGGTTTTAGTGTGACATCAAAATGACAAACTTCATATGAGTTAAGTCAAAACAAAACTAATTATGAGTTGGCTACGTGAATTTGAATTATGTTTAATTGTTATAATGAATTTTTTATGAGTTGAATTTATTAATTAATTGGAATTCGCATCAAATTCCAATTTTTTATTATATATATCAAATTGGCTATTACTGATACTTGATATCAAATACTAATTACAGTGAACTACAGATCTTTGTTTACCAGTAATTAATGCAGGAGATGTAGATAAGGTAGACTCAAAATTTGGTAATGAAGTAGAGAAGCGAAATCTTACAGTTGTACGATTCAAGTAATATCGATTAATTAAATGGTATGATAATTTACGAAATTGCTTTGGAATTCATATGTTTTATCTTAATTTAAGGCCGAAATCAATCTTACTTACATTATGGGGAGAACTAGCGATCATAGAATGAAAAACTTTGAAAGAATTATCACCCAACATGTCAATTATTGTAATTATCTTTATAAAAACCTCAAACTTTGAAGGTAATTATATACAACAAAAAATAATAATGCTATTTATTATTTATTTCATTTATTTATTATTGATTTTTTTTAACATCATTCTCTCTCACATCAACAAACAACAATACAATAGAGATAAATCTGAATGAACCAGAAGCAGATAAAATTCAAGAACGGTATAATTCATTTTGTATATTTAATTAATTCTTTAATTGTTGCCTTTTGGAGTATCATTTACCATAATTTTTTTGTTTGTTTCTGGATAAATTGTAATGAAATTTTATTAAAAAGTAATTTCTTGCAAATAAACAAAAGAAAAGTAATGAATGTGGAAGAAGTGAAACTAACCGACATTCTCCATTGTGCATACGAGGATTCTTCTAATGTATTATAAATAAAAAAATTATTTTAAAATATTTTGTTCAATTCTCTCTGTGTCTAGAAATATTTCGATGACTTTAAATTTTATTTAATATTTTAAGGCAAAATATTACTATTGCAAAGTTTGGATAAAAATGTCAAAGACGTTAGAGATCCATGGTACATTGCATGCAAAGTCTGTTCAACAGAAGTCAATGTTGAAAATGATGAAGTATATTGTCGGAAATGTAAAAATAATAATGTTGAATATGAGCCAAGGTATACAAGAAAACCATATGGTTAGTTTTCCATTTTTTTTCATTCTTCAATAAAATTAAATAAATAAATAAAAACAAGCTAAGAATAAATTGTTTCAGATATGTATTCAAAATCACAATAAAAATACAAGTGCAGATGCATAATTGACTTTATTTGATGGGGAAGCAAGATACATCATCGGTTGTTCCGCAATTTTCTGGAGCATATTAAGAATAAGGTATAATATGTTATTCCCGTAGAATTAAAAATGATTAAGAGCTAATTATTTAATTCTATATGTAGGAAAAAATATATTGAAGAATTTGATAGAAGGACCAAGAAATGCATTAGAGATGAGTATACTTTTTATTTTATCAAATTACAAGCTGTCACGTATGGAAGAACAACTACAAAAACATTGACTGGATGCACAATAATAAAAGATGAATAAGAAGTTACTAATTTGCTTTTTTTAATATTTTTTTAATATCAGTTTTAAGTTCAAGAAAATTAAAGTCGAAACGATGATCATTCTTATGAAAAATACAATGATTATATCTTTATGTTCTAGATGAAAATATTATTTACATGTTATTTTGTTTACTCATGATAATATTGAGTCTTTTGTTTTAAAATTTTCAGTATTTTGTGTACATAATTAATATATATTGATTATACTATATATTCATTTCCGTTCTTAATAAAATTTATTCTATGATTCATTTTCTCAACAACATAAAATATTGTTAAAATATTCAACATTCATGTACACCAAGCCACGTGCACTTGGTGCACGGTAAATTTGGAATATATATATATATACTAGTATAATGCACGTGCAATGCACGTCTATAAAGGTGTGTAGGATTTTGAGGAAGGGACAGGTTACCGAAGAGGTTGCATGCATGCGTGCAGACATACATGCACAATTTATTCATTTTGATATTTGCATGCATGTGTTAGACCTACTGGCTTTGATAGGATGAAACTTTTTTATGAATAAATTGTACATGCAAGTACATGCAAATCTATACTATTAATTATTTTCTCAAATCTATGCAGACAGACATGCAAATCTATGCATGTTAATTATTTTTCCAATACATGCAAATCTATACTATTAATTATTTTCTCAAATCTATGCAGACAGGCATGCAAATCTATGCATGTTAATTATTTTTTCAATACATGCAAATTACATTTCTGACCTTCGATATTAACCCTATATTTTTTTAGCCTTTTATGTTTATGAGGGCATGATAGTAAAAAGCCGCCAAAATAAGGCTTTGCTTAATAATAGTATATATATATATATATATAGGTAAAAGGGATATGAGCAACTTAATTGCTCATTTAGTAAATAAGCAATTGATTATGTGGCATGCATGTGATACATTGGACAGCTAACCCTTTTAAAGATTTTCCAATCACATGTATGCCACATCATCAATTGCTTATTTACTAAATGAGCAAGTTGCTCATACCCCTTTTTCCCTATATATATATATATATATATATATATATATATATATATATATATATATAATTGCACATTGTTCAAGGCAAAATATAATATTTTATTATTACAACAAAGTATGACTTACTCTCATATTTCTTGATGCAAACTCACTTTTATTTTTTATTTTTTATTTTTTCAATAAATATGATAGAGTCGAACGACTCCAGCCCTGAGCAGAATATATATAAATAATAAAAGAGTAGCGTACAACGAACATGTTTACAATATGTAAAGCACAAAAAATCGAAACCAGTACAACAATAGAAGTAACACAATAGCCATATGACGCAAAAAAGGAATTTGCTTCAGGAAACAACAACCCCAAAAACATGAGAAGAGGAAACGCAAGCATCAATGTTATAAACTAGAAGTAGCAACACAACCATCCCAGACACAGTGATGGACAGAGGCAGCGACATTAAACGACAATCAGTCAACACCACCAACACATGAGAAGAGGAAAAGCAAGAGAAATTCTCTATAGGTTTGTTGATAAGAAGCTTATCAAAAGTCCCGATTTGAGATTGCTTAAATTTATCTCCATTTTTTTTACGCTATATATAGATACTTTCTAGACATGATAAAACTAAAAGAATAATCAAATTTTTTGGTTAAACCCTAATAAATAAATCTTCTAGCCCAAGAAATGATTTTTTAAAAAAAATAAAGGCCCAAAAATATAAAGTTGGGGCCCATAAAAATTTTGTAATTTAACTTTGCTCGCAAAATACGTATACATATTTATAAGAGAAACAAATTTTGGGGGCTCCTAAAAATGTAATTAAATCGGGGGTCCGAGGCGGCCGCATCTCCAACAGGGGCGGATTGGGGGGGGGGGGGGGGTATGCTACAACCCCCAACACACACACACACATAAAGAATTTAAGCCCACCACCAAATATAGTGGGCCTTCTATTTACTTTCTTTAGCCCAAGCGCAACTCACTCATACTTTAGATATATTTTGAAAGAGGTGGAGAATTTATTATATCCTTCTAGTATTTATAATAACTTTACTTATATTTTGAATATTATCTTGTATGATTTTTTTTTTCTTTTTTTACAAGCTCCCGCATTTTTCAATCTTGAAACCGCCCTTCCTTTTCTGCCTCTAGCTTGCGGCAGAGGCCCTGCACATGAACCACGAGATGGCAAAGAAAAGTGCCCCGACGAACAGTTGGTGTAACTAATGCCAACAAATAGTTCTCAAAACTAAAATAATTAATTAACTGGACTATGGTACTGTTCTTTTTTTTGCTACCTCTTATAAGAGATTTACAGAAAGAGCCTCTTTTTGAGGTGTTCTTTTATATAAAAATAATCTCTTATAAGAACCTCTTATAAGAGATTTCTGTTCTTTTTTCACCTCTTACAAGAGCCTTTTCTCAACTTTTAGACATTTTTGTCCTTACTATATAATTTCTCAATTTATACCAACATTTCATATCTAAAATTAAGTAAATCGTCAATTCTACCATATTTCTCACAAAGTAGACAAATTTGGTCATAATCCATAATTATCGTCATTCTTCTTTCAACGAAAAAAACCCACATAACACAAGTTAAGCACACATTGCAAAACTTCCATAAACTTCAAAATTAATAAACACAATAAATTTTTTTAAAAAAAGAAAGAGAAATTGTTGCAATGCTGATTGCATAGATACTAATGAATACTTAGGTGGTAGGCACCAAGCATACTGATGAAGGCAACATTGTTCTAGTATAAATTGATTTAGTGAACTATTAGCCCAAATTGACTTTCTAGATATATTATTTGATATGGAAGAGAGTTGTATACCTACATGCATGGCTTTATACCAGAGAAATTAGTAGGATTTGAGCTTATAATGATATTATAAAGAAAAGAGGCTTCATAAAAAAATCATTTATTGGTATTTATAGATCCTGGAAGTGAAGGGATTTTTTCTTTATTATGAACTAATTATTGATAACATGTATTGTTTGATTATCTCTAATATTTGTTGATAAATAAGTCTTGTAGATGAATATATAAGCCGCCTCACTGACTACAAAAATTTTCCTATGGTTTGAAAGATGAAATCAAGCTTGTGAGATTCAGGGAGGTAATTTCTGATGCTTTGATGACATTCACTATATGAGAATAGCAGTCTTTAATTGGTAGTAATATGTTCCATCTTTCGGATTTGCTTGTGGAAGTTTTTTAGAGACTGTCGATGCACAAGAATAGCAGTCTTTAACGAGGTGTTGTGGAAAAGGAAGATCTGGGGAAATCATTAATTTCGGGGGTAATATAGATTTTTTAAGTGATATAAGGCTTATAAGAATTTGAAAGAGGCTACTAGACGCCTTTTAGGTTTAGAAGCGATTTTGGAAAAAAAAATCGCTTATAAGAGATAAAAAAAAAAAAAGCTAAAAAAATTCTTGTAAGAGGTGGATCACCTCTTATAAAAGATAAACCGCTTATAAGAAGAGAAAAAGAATACTACGTAGACGTTAGCAGCCAGCGTAAACACCCAAAAAAAACTAGTGGTGCTTCATAGAAGTATCCGACGACGCCGACGGAAAAAGACAAATATTAAACTATATTATCATCAGCATTTTCCTGTCCCCAATCGGGAAAAAAAATAAAAAAAACAAAAAAAAACTCAAACGTTCTAGGGTGCCATGATTTGCTTTACGATGCGCGCTGACCAAATTTTAACAGCTGTCCCTGCTCCGTACGTGTCGAATTATGCACCATTCCCCATTCATGTGAAAGCCACAAATTTGATATCAATCGAGCCCTATCTAGATTAATCGTAATTTATTATTTATTTATCATCATCAACTCCGTTCATTATATAAATCCAACAAATCCAGCCCTAAGGTTTCGTTCACTCATCAATCAATCCCCAATTCCCTCAATCAAGACAAAATCCAAAGCAGCAATGGAGGACAGCGGCGTAGTCACCGTGTACGGCAACGGCGCGGCCCTGACCGAGCCGAAGAAGTCGTCCACCTTTTCCGTCAAGGTCGGGCTTGCCCAGATGCTCCGCGGCGGCGTCATCATGGACGTCGTCAACGCCGATCAGGCCCGTATCGCCGAGGAGGCTGGCGCCTGCGCCGTCATGGCCCTCGAGCGCGTCCCCGCCGACATCCGCGCCCAGGGCGGCGTCGCCCGCATGTCGGACCCCCAGCTCATCAAGGATATCAAGTCCGCCGTCACCATCCCCGTCATGGCCAAGGCCCGCATCGGCCACTTCGTCGAGGCCCAGATCCTCGAGGCCCTCGGCATCGACTACATCGACGAGTCCGAAGTCCTCACCCTCGCCGACGAGGAGCACCACATCAACAAACACAACTTCCGCATCCCCTTCGTCTGCGGCTGCCGCAACTTGGGCGAAGCCCTGCGCCGTATCCGCGAGGGCGCTGCAATGATACGAACGAAGGGCGAAGCTGGGACTGGGAATGTCGTTGAGGCGGTGAGGCATGTTAGATCTGTGATGGGGAGTATTCGCTCGCTGCGGAATATGGATGATGACGAGGTGTTTTCCTTTGCTAAGAAGATTGCTGCGCCGTACGATTTGGTGATGCAGACGAAGCAGCTGGGGAGGCTTCCCGTGGTGCATTTCGCGGCGGGAGGGGTGGCGACGCCGGCGGATGCGGCGCTGATGATGCAGTTGGGGTGTGATGGGGTGTTTGTGGGGTCGGGGGTGTTTAAGAGTGGGGATCCGGCAAGGAGGGCAAGGGCAATTGTGCAGGCCGTGGCGCATTACAGTGATCCGGATGTGCTGGCGGAGGTTAGCTGCGGGCTTGGGGAGGCGATGGTGGGGATTAATTTGAACGATGACAAGGTTGAGAGGTTTGCTGCTCGTTCTGAGTAGTTCGCTATGGTATGATAGGTTGATCTAGGTCGTGGGAATCGTTTAGTTGGTAATAATGGTTGTTTCCGTTATCGGTTATGGCTACTTAAGAAAGTTATAGATTTTATTTGGTTTTATAAGTCTGATGAAATGCTTGCCTGCTTTGTGCAAAGTGATATAACAACATTTTGTGATGATGGGATAGGTATGTTTGTCATACTCTCCTTTCTGTTTCGGTTAGATTGTGTTGAATTATATGTTTTTTTTGTTGCTCATACTATATTGAATTTGAATCTACTTTTTGTTGGTTTAGTTGGTGTTTGATTGCAACTAATTGCTTTTTTTAGTAGTTCATGATTTCAGCTACTTGATTAGTTATGCTTAATTATAAGTAGTCCGTTTGCTTTATTATTAGTAGTTGGGGTCTCCATTTCTGTGATGTATTAGTGTTTGTCAGTATCATGGCTTTCTCTATTTTAGTATAGCAGTTTTAGCATACTATTGCATTTGTATGCATATGATGTAATCAGTGGCCCGTAGTCAGGATTTTCAACTAGGGGGCGCGACACTTACTATATATATATTTTAATAATAAACACATTTGCAAGCCTCAAAAGATCATATATTACTACCAAAAACACAAACTATTAACTATTACAATAACTAAATCGCATTTTTCTTTAGCAATAAAACCCTTCGAAATTTCATGTTTTGAAAATATTGAATGATATCTTCATTGTCAATGACATCCAATACATCTCTTTCAATATATGCAACTAAACAATCATTCATCATCTCATCTCCCAATCGGTTTCGTAATGAAGTCTTGATGATTTTCATTACATAAAATACTCTCTCTACTGTTGCGGTTGCAACGGGTAATAGCAATGCCAACTTCAACAGCAAATATACCAACAGATATGCACGATGTTTTTTTAACTGAACCAGCTTTCTAGCAAGCCCACTAATCCTTGCAACTTCAGAAAATCGGTCATTAGAGCGCACATCCAAAATGTAGGTATCAAGTTGTCGGTCAATGTGCATTAACTCAATGTTAGAGAAATTGGATGGATAAAATTCAGCAAAGCAAAACAATTTTCTCTTATCATAAGCAGAAAATGAATCGCTTGGATCAAGACAAGCCATACACAACAACAATTTCGTATTTGCCTCATTAAAATGACTGTTCATTTTCTGAAGTTGCAAATCAATCACTTCATAAAACAATTCAATACGATAATAATGAAGATTTGTTTTTCCTTCGAAGTTGCGACAAGATCTTCCATGTTGTACAAATAATTCATCCATAGGTAGAATTACTATCTTATGCTTCACACAAAATGAGAAACTTCTTCCAACAATGATTCCCATCCATCATCTCTCATATTTTGCAATTGTTGCTTGGTTATCCTCACAAGAGTCATGGCATTTATCAGCTTGGCTTCTTGAAGCAGCTTGTTCGTGAGAGGTTTTAAAAAATTTGAATAATGTAGTATTTTTCATCTGAAATTATATCCAATTCCAACAAATCAATATCCCTAAAAGGCTAGTAATGGGGACTCAATTCATTCAAATTTTAAAGTTGTCTTAAGGTATGTAGTAGCCAACAACGCATTCATATAAAAGCATAAATAGATAAACGAAATAACTTGAACAGGTCAAAGTTATGATGACTGAATTACGAGAGATAGTTCTACTGATCATCATAACTAACTCTAGTTCAGGTACACCTTTGATTATTGTATATCTCTGTATCCTTTTCTGTTGTAGTGGTGGCTGTATGTGTCCTGATATAACTAGGGTCATTGGACTTTGTTATTCGCAAGGAAATTTGTGTGATACTAAGTTCTTTTATCCAAGTTCTGTTGTTTCAATCACCTCTAAGCCGACTGTCCTTTTATTGGGGCATACTGCTAGTACAAGTCTGAACAAATTCCCTCACAAAAGAACAGTCTGAACCCAATCCAACAATTTCTTGTGTTTCATCCATCATTGAAGGTCCATTTTTACGACACTTTTTTTTCCTTCTACCATATATTGAAGATAGTTGTACTCAGACGTTACTCTCGAACATTTACATTTTAAGCTGTGCTAGTATGCCACTTATTTTATAGACATTATCGTAATTTCTCTGCTTTTTCAACCTAAAAAAAGATTCATTATATAGTCCATCTTTGATAATTCTATTCTCCAATTTCATAGGAGTTCTATAAATGCATACATAGAAACCTTAACAATATTAATTAGTTGTCCCATGTTAAAATATCCAACGAAATTAGGTCAAAACATGATCAGAGCTGAAGTGTCAAAACCTCATCCACTCTTAGGATAGGATAATTATCTTCATAAAAAGTATACAAGCAAGCTTTATTTCCAGATCTTCGTTAAATGTAAGCATAGCATGTACTGCAGTATTGGGTGGGTAAGATGCAGAAATCTGGCAAAGACTAAAGAACAACAAATAAACCCAAACGACTAAAATTGAAGAAATCATCCTTCAACCAATTCCATGACTCATTTCTTCATATGCAATTTTACGAAAATGAACGCATATAGATATAGTGTCAGAACCACCATTTCACATAGAAATCAAGACTGATCAGCTACACAATAGGGCCAACTTGAAACTACCTGGGTACTCACACTAGAATGTCATGGACTCATATTTAACGAGTACACCATACCATATCATGGAAAATTCAAAACTACTGCATAAATAAATAAAAGCTAAACAGTCAATGATGCAGGGTAAATGTATAATTGGCATGAATAAGACATTTCATTAAACAAGTTGCGTGTATTTTTAACAACTTAGAACCATTAAAAATAAACCAGTTGTTAAACCTTCTCTATTTCCAACTTCAATCATCAGTATTCAGTGCATAGAAAGAGTAAAAACTAATGGTTAGAACTTAGAATTAGTTACCCACTTTGTGTTTGTTGTTTGATCTCTTTCTTACTCCTCTCGAGCTCCTCTCAGGTTCTCCGAATCTCCTTTGAAGTTATAATGGGCTTTGTAAGTTGAATTCAAAAGAGGAAAAGAGAAAGAGAATGAAGGTCTGATCAGGTGATGTAATTGGAAAGAAAAGAGGAAGAGTTTGTCGTTGAGAAGAAGAAGAAAGGAAGAAAGATTGAGAGTAAACTAAATGGGTTGGAATTTTACACAAACCCTTATTAAATTTTTTTTTTTTACTAAATATTTTTTTTGAAATTTTTTTAAAATACCAGGGGCGCCGCTGCACCCCCTGGGTCCATGGCAGCTACGCCACTGGATGTAATTATATGTGAAAGTTGGTCATATTCTCGAATGACTTCTTTTAATTTTGTACATTTAGTACTTTTTTGTTCTCATACCACCTAAATTTTTGTCGCCATGTATAGTGTCGGATTCTCGTAAGTTGCGAGATTTAGCTTTTGTAGGTGAGAACCATTTTGGCAAACACATGTTAACCATTTTGGCATTGAACACTTGTAAATTTTTCTGGTTGGTTTGTTAATTTAGATGCGCACAAATTTCTGTTTTCCCTAAATAGGTATTGGTTAAGCATGGACTATCTGTTTGTATTTGATTGAGAAGAAGATGATGTGAACCATGTGATACATTTGTTTTTCAATATGAGAGTAAAATTAGTCTAATGAAAGTATTGGAGGTTTGAAATTTGGCTCGGTGGGCTTCGTGCTGAATTGGCTGAAAGAGTGCAAAACGATCATCTCTACTACTATAATGGGAGAACCCCTTAGTCCTTAACCCAATCCGTGCAACGCACGTGTTGGGTTATGGACTAACTTTGGTAAATATTTTCGGAAGTGGACCAGTTTGGTAAATATTTTCGAAGGTGGATCAGTTTGGAAATTATTTTCTTTTTGCCCTTTTCATTATCCCTTCAATTTTTTCCACGTGCACGTGTGCACGTGTATGATACTAGTATCAATTATGGGAAGAGCTGATGGTACAGGCCCACTCAAGGGAACTACTCCAAGTAGCATTGGTTATATGGTGCTCCAAAAAGCACATCTTGTTTGTATCTGAAAATATGTTAGCCGACCATAAGAAATGAAACGAAAGGAAATACAAACAAAAGGAATTACGATAAGTTTTATTTCTGAACTTTGAAGAATTAATATAATTGTCTTTCATATTCAGGATCAAAGAAAGCAATTACCTTCAGCAATTCCAAATGGCTTGTATGTTGAGATTGAAGATATTTGATGCGGTTTGTTTTTGGGAGGCATGTGGATGCACCAGGTGTGAGTTCTTACTCGATTTGTATTTGTGGAGGAAGCTCCGGTGCGGACGATCCTCAGCCGGGCGAACGGTAAGGATGTAGGCGGGAGTGAGGTGGAGGCTGGATGCTCAGTTCGGATCAGGAGGCTCGGATCCGAGGTCTTGTATACCTGCAGACAGTCTAGGAACACCGGGTTTGGTCCCGGTGGCAGACCCTCCGACGATCTAGTCAGCTACTGAGAGAGTATCAGTAACTAGGGTTTTGAGTGGGAAAAATTCATTACCTGGATAAAGAGTAGGGGGTCTGGTATTTATAGGAGAAGCCAACCGGGTCTGGACCCGTTTGGGGTCGGGTCTGGACTCGGTTGCCCGTGGGCCTGACGTGGTAGAAGCCCAAGTGGTATAGGGCTGACGTGGCGTAGGCCTGGGCGGTTTCTAAGCTGACGTGACAGAGGTCTGGACGGTTTTGGTGCTAAGGTGGCGGATTCGGATGATCCGGCGGTGCACACTTCATGAGGAGATCCTGTGGCCCAGGAGGGGCCACGTCCTCTGACCCATATCAGAAGCCCCCCACTCCTGGAGGGCTGGGTGATCCAGCCGTGTAGGAGTGGTTTTTTGCCTCTAGAGGAAGAGCGAAGTGGCGTGTACGGCGAGGAATAGGATTTGTTCCGTCTAGAAAAGGCAGGGGGTAGGATGAAGGGATCCCCTATTGGAGTCATGCGGGGTGCTGGGCGCAGGATTAGTCGGAGCAATGCTTGCCGAGCCCCTAGGGTTGGCCGATGAGCGTTGAGGGTCGGGGGTCGACCTTCGAAGGTCGGCAGACGATCTCCTCGCTAGTTGGAAGAGCGGGGGGGGGCAAGGTCTGTTGAGTTGGAGCTCGGCTTGCTGAGCGTCGAGGGTCGGTAGGTTAGTGTTGAAGGTCGGTGGACGAGCTTAGAGGGTCAGCAGACTATCCCCTCGCTAGTTGGAGGAGCAAGGGGATGCCAAAGTCTGTTCTGCTGGAGCTCTGCTTACCGAGCATCGAGGGTCGGCAGACGATCCCCTCGCTAGTTGGAAGAGCAAGGGGATGCCAGTCTGTTCTGCTGGAGCTCAGCTCACCGAGCGTCGAGGGTCGGCAGACGATCCCCTCGCTAGTTGGAAGAGCAAGGGGATGCCAAGGTCTGTTCTGCTGGAGCTCGGCTTACCGAGCGTCGAGGGTCGGCAGACGATCCCCTCGTTGGTTGGAAGAGCAAGGGGATGCTGAAGTCTGTCTAGCAGGGGTCTTCTTGCCGAGCATGGGGGTCGGCAGACGAACCCCTCGTTTGTTGGATAGAGGAGATCTTGGGGCTCGCGGTGCCATCCGAGGTCCGAGCCTCCGGGACTCGCGGTGCCATCCGAGCTCCAAGCCTCCCCTGAGATAGGGGAAGATTTTGGGGCTCGCGGTGCCATCCGAGCTCCGAGCGTCTTATGAAAATAGGGGAAGATATTGGGGCTCGTGGTGCCATCCGAGCTCCGAGCATCCTATGAAAATAGAAGAAGATATTGGGGCTCGTGGTGCCATCTGAGCTCCGAGCCTCCCTTGAGATAGGGGAAGATTTTGGGGCTCGCAGTGCCATCCGAGCTCCGAGCGTCCTATAAAAATAGGGGAAGACTTTGGGGCTCGCGGTGCCATCTGAGCTCCGAGCCTCCTATGAAAATAGGGGAAGACTTTTGGGGCTCGCGGCGCCATCCGAGCTCCGAGCATCCTATGAAATCAGGGGAAGATATTAGGGCTCGCAGTGCCATCCGAGCTCCGAGCATCCTATGAAAATAGGAGAAGATATTGGGGATTACGATGCCATCCGAGCGCCGAGCCTCCCTTGAGATAGGGAAAGATTTTGGGGCTCGCGGTGCCATCCGAGCTCCGAGCGTCCTATGAAAATAGGGGAAGACTTTGGAGCTCGCGGTGCTATCCGAGCTCCGAGCGTTCTATGAAAATAGGAGAAGATGTTGGGGCTCGCGGTGCCATCCGAGCTCCAAGAGTCCTATGAAAATAGGAGAAGATATTGGGGCTTGCGGTGCCATCCGAGCGTCGACCCTTCCGCTAAATAGGAAAGGAATTTGGGGCTCGTGATACCACCCGAGCGTCGAGCTTTCTGACTTGTCGAAATAAAGTTTGTTGGAATAAGGCCTGGGGGCATTAGGGTAATTTAGTGCCAAGTGCTGACGTCATGTGTGCAAGAATCGAAGCGACTGTAGATCTTAGTGGCCGTTAGATCTTGATGATTAAGATCCAATGGCTAGATCTGATTGCGAAAATCGAGGAGTCGCTCTCTCCGCTATAAATCTCCCCCCTCCCCACTTTCATAATGTACTAGTCAAATATTCCACTTATGATAAAGAATTATTAGCGATAAAATTAGCGTTAAAGAGTTTAAAAATATATCTGCTATATCGCACTTTTTGTATCGAAACAGACAACAAATCAGTTGCTCAGTTTCTGAAACGAAAAACATACAATAACCCTGAAGAAAATCTAAGAAGAATTAGATTAGCTATGTATTTAGAAATCTTTTCTTATGACGTTAAATACATTCCTGGCTATACTAATCATATTGCTGATTTTCTTACCAGGCCATGAACGACGATGATTTTAATGAAAAATTCTTCAAGCTACTCGAAGAAATGAAGCGTACAGAAGGCTGGCAACAAACAGGGTCAAAAAAGACCCAGAGGGTGAACTCGAAGCTTTTTGATCTTAATCAGCATTATAAGGGGGGCAGACGATCCCCTCTTGGGCGGATAAGAAGAAAACTCTGATACTATCGATTTCTCCGTTTAACTCTTTTTCTTGTAAATGGAGAAAAGCTTCATAATAGATTTTATCTACGTCATCTATTTGTATAGTATTCCTTTCTAATGTGGAATACTTTACCATATTAATTCGTGGTGTTAAACACGATAAAGATGAGTTATTCGTTGCTCTTATTATTGGTCTTCCTTGTTGAGGGATAAGGTTCTTAAGGTTGTTGACCTCAGTTTTAATATCTTGTAAGAGGTCTACTATGTAGTTGAAGATCCCTGCATTTAAGGATCCATGTGTTGGAAGATGGACATAGTGTTCATAGTCTTCCTCATTTAAGTGATGTGGACAGTGATGTTGATCATTTAAAATGATCGGGTTTCTTCTGGATTCTTCCATTATAGGTAGAAACATATTCTATAGGTTACTACTAATTCTTTCTGATTAATTCGTATTCATCTTAATCTTTCTTTCTCTTAGTCTAGTTAGAGTTCTCTTAAGCTAATGATATTTCTAACCGTGGATTTATAGCTAGAATTAAGCCTCGAATGAGCCTATAGCTCCTTACAACCCAAACACCCATGGTGTTTTTTTTGTTTCAATACCACAAGCTTTTATCATTTAAGAGAACTAAATAACTCTAGTGAGAGAGAGAGTTAAAGAAGATTACATTTTAATCACGAAGAATGAGTAGCAAACTATAGGATATGCTCCTATGGATTTATTCCATAATTATTAAAAGAAGTAACTTACAATAATTGGGGGCGTAGGCGCCGCCTTCCAGCTTACACACTTATTTACAACCAGGCTCTGATACCAGATCTTGGGGGATCACACAAAAACAGAAAAAAAGTACAAAAAACGGGAACTGAAAGAAGGGAAACTCAAAAGCTCACAAAAGAAAGGGGTTTACATGAGATTTTTGCCCAGATAAATCTCATGTTTAGATAATATGTATGATATGCTCCTATGGATTTATTCCATAATTATGGAATAAACCCAGACTTCGCACAGACTGGCATCCCCTTGCTTTTTAGATAATATGTTTTAATTATGGAATAAATCCCCCAAGATCTTGTTTTTTCAACTACATAGTAGACCTCTTACAAGATATTAAAACTGAGGTCAACTATGTAGTTGAAGATCTCTGCATTTAAGGATCCATGTGTTGGAAGATGGACATAGTGTTCATAGTCTTCCTCATTTAAGTGATGTGGACAGTGATGTTGATCATTTAAAATGATCGGGTTTCTTCTGGATTCTTCTATTATCCATAGGAGCATATCCTATAGTTTGCTACTCATTCTTCGTGATTAAAATGTAATCTTCTTTAACTCTCTCTCTCACTAGAGTTATTTAGTTCTCTTAAATGATAGAAGCTTGTGGTATTGAAACAAAAAAAACACCATGGGTGTTTGGGTTGTAAGGAGCTATAGGCTCATTCGAGGCTTAATTCTAGCTATAAATCCACGGTTAGAAATATCATTAGCTTAAGAGAACTCTAACTAGACTAAGAGAAAGAAAGATTAAGATGAATACGAATTAATCAGAAAGAATTAGTAGTAACCTATAGAATATGTTTCTACCTATAATGGAAGAATCCAGAAGAAACCCGATCATTTTAAATGATCAACATCACTGTCCACATCACTTAAATGAGGAAGACTATGAACACTATGTCCATCTTCCAACACATGGATCCTTAAATGCAGGGATCTTCAACTACATAGTAGACCTCTTACAAGATATTAAAACTGAGGTCAACAACCTTAAGAACCTTATTCCTCAACAAGGAAGACCAATAATAAGAGCAACGAATAACTCATCTTTATCGTGTTTAACACCCCGAATTAATATGGTAAAGTATTCCACATTAGAAAGGAATACTATACAAATAGATGACGTAGATAAAATCTATTATGAAGCTTTTCTCCATTTACAAGAAAAAGAGTTAAACGGAGAAATCGATAGTATAGATGTATTTTCTTATTATGAAAAACATGAATCTGCTATTAATTATTGGTTATACAAACATTTAGAATCAGATAATGATTCTGAAACTACCTCTCAACTAGAGGAAACAACCTCACAACTTGAGGAAAATCAGTCCGACACATCGGACAACATTCAGTACGCTATTCGTACGAATACTGACTCTCAACTAACTGTTCATGATCCACGAACTGTTAGTGCAAGTCATCAAATAAATCAGCAATTACCTGAACCTACACCTGCAGCACCTGCAGCATCAGTTGTAGATGAAGTTATGTCTCAAAGATCAAATATTCAAAACCATGCCACCCGACAAGAATGGAGTCTACAGGGTTCTTCAGGACCCGCTCATTCTGGGTTAACACTAAATATAGATAAACTTCCTCATCGGAAGATAAAACCTTACTTAAGAAATTGGTTACAAAAAATAACTGGTGTTATACATGTTCTACCAGTTATGAGTATACATGATTTCTTACAATATGCAACTAGTTATTGGGAAGGCGATGCCCTTCATTGGCTAACTAGTTTAGAAACTACAAATAAAGTAGTATTAGACAGCATTATAGCATCAACCGATGCTAAAACTGCACTTACAGATCTTATAAATATATTATCAGCCGATCTTACCGGAGAAATATTACTTAGAGAATATGAATCCGAGCAACAACTAATGAAAATGCAATTATGTGATATTTGCATGTTAGAAGAATTTGTTGCTAAATACATTGGCTTAATATTTCATTTACCTAATATAGAACAAAAACTGTTTTGGATGAAAGGATTTTTTTCAAAAATTCCGCATCCATGGAGTAAACTTATCAAAGAAAACTATGAGCAACTAGTTGCCATAGCACCTAGTACTAGAAACGCTCAATCCACGGGTAACCTTAAGAAAGCCTGTATGGATACAATGGAGCAATTCTGTGAAAAGGCGAAAGCCCATAAATAAATTGAAAATAAAATAAAACATTCTAAATTAGGCCAAGCCTGTTGCTCCAAATATAATGAAGATATTAACCTCCAGTATGGATGCAAACCAGAATATAAACAGAAATATAATCGATTTAGAAATAAATCAAATTATCGGAAGAAACCCAAATTCCGAGTTACTAGAAAAAAATGGAAGCCAGAATTCAAAAGAAATTTTCGAAATGAGAAGAAATTCCCGGCACGAAAATTCATCAAAAAACGAACCTTCAGAAAAGGTTGCAAATGCTTTAAATGTAGCAAAGAAGGACATTATGCTAATGAATGTCCAACCAATATCAAAACTTTAATTCTAGAAAACTTAGAAGAATATGGAATTAATCTTGGTACATTCGAAGATATACCAAGTGACAATAATTCTTCTATTTATGAAATCGAAAGCATTTATTCTACTTCATCTACTGAAGAAGATGAATTCTATGCTCAATTCAAGTCAGTTAACATCAACATGTTAACAATAAATAAAACAATGAATGCAATAAAGATTATACTATTATCCGAAGATATTATGTTACCTCACAAGGGAAAACTATACGCCGCAGGCTATACAGTATTCTCTAGTAAAACATATTATCTAAAAAGATATAGATCAACACTTATGCATTTGGAAATGATCATCCAAATACCTCTTGGATACTATGGTATCATCCATACGGCTCCAAGACATGCCCAAAATAATATCTTTATCACTAGCGGATTAATAGAACCTATGGCTATCGAGAGACCAGCCATAATCATTAAGAATACGAGTCTTAATGACCAAGATTACAAAATAGAGAAAGATGACCCAATTGGATTACTAGTAATCCATAAATATGAAGATCTTCCTATTATCAAAGAAGATCAACCATCATCTTCTCAAAGTTCAAATAAATATCATGCATCAAGCTCTAGTTCTAATCCAAAAGAACAAGAGACTCATTTTGAATATAGAATATATATGAATACACTTACAACTCCTGATGAGATAACATCTGAAGAGGTAATTAATACAAGTATTCAAGATAGCATGGGTGAACAATTCGTCGTTACTGACGAAGAGTTAGAAAAACTAAAAGAGGCAATTCCTCATTCAGATAAAAAGGAAATATATAAAAATCCTTCCTTTAAGTCTAGATTTTTAAATCAACATTGCTATGTTTTCGAAAGAATGCAAGGCAATATCGAACTAAAAGGAGATGAAGATTTTTCTTCCGTAAAACTCCTCGATGTTCACAAAATAGATAAATTGAAGAAAAAATATCCTAAGATGAAGTATCTTCATATAGGATTAATCCAAATCAAAATCACAGGGCTATTCCGGTCTGGAATAGATACTCCTATAATGCTAGTTAGCATGGATGAACGTATCATCAATAATCCTTTAAATAGTATTATTGGCGGTGCTAAATCCAATCTAGCACATAGATTATTTGGAGTAAATATACATCCTGATTTTTGTATAAGCCTAGAAGATAAAAATATCAATAAAGCTTGTACACTTTCAATCAACCTTCAAGGTATAGAACTTTTACCTGGATCTAAAGTTTTAGGTATACAATGGGAACATTGTATGGCTTTAAATGATACATCAACATTTAAATCCATTACACCTAGCGGTTTTATCAAACTATTCGAAGTTGGAATCGGTAAAACAATTCAACCTCGCCTAGTTGATATCCGGCATCTAAAATTAGATCAAGATATGAAAGTCTTTATTAAATCTTTGAAGCCAAAGATTCCTGTTCCAACAGAATACTTTACGGCTTCAGGAAATACAATATCAACAACAAGAATGATTCTTGATGAAGGCTCTTCATCTACCCCATCTTTACAACGATCATTCTCAACACTTTCAAATCAATCAAATATATCCGATTCATTTGCCCCAATACCATCAAGATCTAGTGTTCAACAAGAACGACTAGCACCACTTGAAGGTAGCACTAGAAAACTCATTCAACAACGCGAAAACCAACGCGACGATGAATCTGATCACCATCAGACTCTTAAAATCCCTTTTTTCCAACTTCATAATAATGATTCGCTCTCTTGATTTACGAAAGTCAGCTCAGTTACACATATACATTCCAATTACTATATGTATCCCTGAATTTCAAGAATTTACGCTTCATGCTTTAATAGATACTGGAGCAGAAGCTAGCTTGTTACAAGAAGTGTTCATACCCCCTCAATATCGAACACCTTTAACAAAACAAGGCATGTTAAATGATTTTATGGGCAAACAATGTCCCATTACCCATAAAGTCGTAGGACTTCAAGTCCAAATTCCTGATATTCACAATACTATGGAAACATATTCGTTCGACTTTGGTTTACTCCCAAATGTCCTCGAAACTGATTGTCTCATTGGTATGGTCATTGGTATGGATAATCTTCGCTTATTTGCACCATTTGACAAACAGTATCTCGAACTCAACAATCGTTTGATACCTCGGGTGCCTCTTACGGCCCCCCTCTCCTCTCATTTTCAACACACAGCACAGCGTGGTGATAATTCTGTCACTTTAATTCACCATCAACATGTGCTTCAAGCGGAACAGGTCAATACCAATCCCCTGCATCCTGCAAACAAATTCGAGACTCTCATCCATAACATGTTAGAACCACTCTATTCTAACAACCTCTTAAAATGGTTTGAAAAAAGTCCTCGTTATTGTAATCTCGAGTTATTAGAAGAATACCAAGATACTAAAATCCGAGTCAACAGTATCATGGTTTCTCCTACTGATAAAATCGAGTTTGCAAAGCAAATTCAAGAGCTACTAGACTTAAAGCTCATACAAAAAAGCTTTAGTCCCCATTCTTCACCAGCTTTCCTTGTAAGAAATCATGCAGAAATAAAACGAGGAAAAGCCAGAATGGTTATTAATTACAGAAAGGTATATAGCTGTACAAAATTTGATGGCTACTTCATCCCATCTGCTGAACAATTAATCAAGCAGATACAAGGAGCAAAATACTATAGCAAGTTCGATGCGAAGTCTGGGTTTTGGCAACTCAAACTCCAAAACAAGTCTTCAATAGAACTCACAGCTTTTAGTTGTCCACAAGGACATTATGAATGGTTAGTAATGCCTTTTGGATTAAAGAATGCCCCTCAAATATTCCAGAAATGGATGAATTCTCTATTTGGACATCTACCCTTCGTAGTAGTCTATATAGATGATATTCTAGTCTTCTCGCCTTCAGCAGAAGATCACAAACAACATCTGTTACAAGTAGCAAAACTACTACTACAACATGGTGTTATTCTTAGTCCTAAAAAGATCGAGCTTTTTAGAACAGAGATCGAATTTCTAGGAAAATATATCAAACAAGGAACAGTTGAACTTCAACAATACATTTATGCTAAAATAAAAGATTTTCCAGAAACCTTTTCCACCCTAAAGGAACTTCAAAGTTTTCTTGGATTATTGAACTACGGAAGAAAGTTTATCCCAAAACTCTCTTCAAAGGTTCAACATCTTCAACAAAAACTTAATGAAGAACAAGCTAAGCATAAAGCATCAACAGGTGAACAACCGAGAAGATGGAATACCGATAAAATTTCCATCACTTTATCAGATATGGAAAAAAAGGAAATCTCAGAGATTAAACATTCTGTGTTAGATCAAAAGATACTTTATTTTCCTACTGATCAAGAAGTAATTACACTACAAACAGATGCTTCTGATAATTTCTGGTCCGGAGTACTTGTTGCTAAACACAAAGAAATTATAGCTTATGCCTCCGGAAAATTTGACAAAACACAAGTCAAATATTCCACTTATGATAAAGAATTATTAGCGATAAAATTAGCGTTAAAGAGTTTAAAAATATATCTGCTATATCGCACTTTTTGTATCGAAACAGACAACAAATCAGTTGCTCAGTTTCTGAAACGAAAAACATACAATAAACCTGAAGAAAATCTAAGAAGAATTAGATTAGCTATGTATTTAGAAATCTTTTCTTATGACGTTAAATACATTCCTGGCTATACTAATCATATTGCTGATTTTTTTACCAGGCCATGAACGACGATGATTTTAATGAAAAATTCTTCAAGCTACTCGAAGAAATGAAGCGTACAAAAGGCTGGCAACAAACAGGGTCAAAAAAGACCCAGAAGGTCTCCACAGAGGCCGGAACCACATCTACTCCCACAGGAGTAGACGCAGCCCGAAAGGGCAAACAGGTCCAACAGACCGAACTTGCTCCACAGAGCAAAAAAGTCTCCACAGAGACAACACCAGCCTCCACCGAGGCAAAAAAGACCTTTGTACCATACAACAAAGGAAAAATGGTTCCAACTGAACCAAAAAAGACTTTCGCCGCTTCCCTGGTGAAAGACTGGTATAATATGGAAATGAAAGCCCATGATCCTCAGCTCTATGAAAAATTTAATGGGTGCTTCAGAGCCCTACAGTCTACCGATTACAGGACGGTAAACTTCTGGCTAACCAAACTTGAAGGCGACTTCCTAGCTATCCTGCGAGAACTCCGCCAATCCCAAACAAAACAAAATGAGACCCATAATCTTTTACTCAAAATAACACAGTTTTCGTCAACCTCAAGATCAGCAGCTCTTGATCAACGAGAAGCAGCCTTGTTCACTGGTAACACTCCTGAACAAAGGAGTTTACATGAGATTTTTGCCCAGATGGACACAACAGATCTGGTAAATCTAAGAATTCAAGATTTCTTAGAATTATTAAAATCTCTGAACATCAATACTGCAAAAACAAAAGAGTTGGAAGCAGAAATTATGGTACAAAACATGCTCTCCATGTACCAGCAAAATCTGCTCGATGATTCTAGCCTTCTTCAGTTTTTCAAAAAACTAGAAGACACTGACATCACCTCCTTCTTCACAGATGAAGACATAGTAAAGAATACAAATGACAGACCACGACTCATTGTATTTTTCAAAGACATTCAAAAATACCAACGGCACATCCGAAAGGGCATTGTGCATGAAATCTATGTCAACACAAATAATCCAGAAGAGTATGCCAATTGCATACCAGAAGTTTGCCAAGTTAAATTACGAGACTATGCAAACAGGTTTCAAAACATTTTCATGTTCCGAATTTGGTCCATATGGGAAGAAAGACTGTCAAATTATTCTCTGCAGTCCAATTATGGGAACTTGAACGAGTCACAGAGGAACCTCGCCATCAATTTACCAAGTTCAACAAAAAGGAGTTTTCAGAAGATCAAGAACGCCTTCTTGCAGCTCAAGAATTCTTTGATCATATTACTGAAGCATCAACCCTAGGAACACACCCTATACATGAAGGAAAAGCAATCCTGCTCATAGACACACTGTCTACAGCTCCCCTGGAGTCCTCGACCCTCCGACATCAAAAAGCACACTCCTTCCTCACCTCCCTAAAACTAGGCCGCGCAGGAGAAACAGCGCAAGAAGAATATCTAGTGCACTATGCTAGCATGCAACGAGCTCTTGACGGATCTAATTCCGTAGATTCAGAGATGTTTGGTGACTAAGCAAGCACGGATTAGAAGCATGGTGGACCCCACAAACCACCACCAACCGCACTCAAAAGATTCCTTCTTATCAGGATAGACAGCTCACCTGATAACGACAGCGCACCAACAATGCCAGCTCGAGCTCCACTCGCTAAAGTTGATTGAGACAGCCAACCTACTTCCAGCTGTCACCCACCAACTTTAGGAAGATGCTTTTTTGCTTCCTCCCTCCGCTATAAAAGAACGGCCTCACTGCCTTGTAAAGACATCGAGTTTTCATGTACTCAGTTTTTTCCTTTCTTTTGTGAGCTTTTGAGTTTCCCTTCTTTCAGTTCCCGTTTTTTGTACTTTTTTTCTGTTTTTGTTTTTTCTGTTTTTGTGTGATTCTTCATTTCGTTACTCTCGCTTTCCAGTTTTATAAGAACAGAGTCTTAATTGCCGTCGGCGACTTTTTCCGGTGATCACACGGTACACATTTCAGGTTAGTATTTCTTTTTAGTAATGTCGCGCTCCCAGTCCGGATCTGAGGCCAGCTCCTCAGGCCGCTCTGCGAAGGAAGCCGAATCAGATACGTCCTCGTCCCTGAGCAAATATAAGGTTAAGGAGGAGGTTCTGACCGACCCTGGATCAGATGGCGACGGTGATGTGGTTTTTGTCGTGTCGCCGCTGAGATCCCGAAAGTCGGGGAAGGAGCCCGTGGATGAGGGCAAGGAGGAGGAAGAGGAAGGTCGGGATGTCGAGGATGATGAGGAGGATGAGGATCAAGAAGATCAGGATGCCGAGGATGAGGGTGAAGATGAAGGGGAGCTCGCTCAGGAAGGTGCTGGCGAAGGCACAGCAGGAGGGGCAGTCGGTGTGGAGGACGACCTTCCGCCTCTGCCACCTTTGTCGACGCCGTCTCCCGAGAGGAAGGCTCGCCCTCGTCGGAAGAAGAGGAAGTTAAGCCTTCCGAATAGTCCCCCTCTCCCGGACAAGTATGCCCCCAGATCGGGGTTCGAATTCCCCCCGGTCTCCTTTAAGAATTCGGGGTCGATCAGGATGTACCCCGACGATGTCAAAGATATCGACCCTCTTCCTCCCGTACTGGGCAAGGAGAGCAGGGTGAAGATTCGGATGGACAGCATCCAGTGTGTTTTGAAGGCGGACTACCTTCACATTTTGAGGCGTATCCTACTTCATTCCTCGGGAGTTCGAAGTCTTTATTCCGAGCCCCGGCATTCAATCCACTACAACCCTTGCACTGGGCTATTGCATCTTTCCCGAGGACGTCTTTGTCTCGGGACTGAGGCTGCCGCTGCACCCCTTCGTCAAGAGGGTTTTTAATTGGGCGAAGCTCAGCCTGATGCAGTATGGCCCAAACTCTTGGAAGCACTTGATTTGTTTCATCTTGAAGTGCTAGGAGAAGGGCGTGAAACCAAGGTTGACCTACTTCCGGACCGTCTTAGGGATCAGCTCGCTCGGCGATGCGGAGGGAATTTTTTACTTCTTGCCTAGGCCCCATAAAAAGGTGATGCACGGCCATCCGGATTCCATCAAATGGTGGAAAAAGAAATACTTCGTGGTCCGGAGCGAAACGTCTTGGGAGATTCCGACCTCCTGGAACTTCTTCAAGCCGAACCACTAACCTCCGAAGCGGAGTGACTTGTCAGAGAAGGAGTAGAAGATGGTTGAGAAGATTGTTCGGGGCACAGCATAGCGTGGCCTCGAGTGACGGAGATGCACCTGACCCGGGGTGGACTGAGCCCAGTCGACCCTAGTATATTTTCATTCTGAATTTTTGTATCTTTCTGCCTTCGTGTTAACATTAGGCTTTCTTTTATTTTTGCAGAGATGACGTCCCAGCAGGTTGATGACAGGCGTGCCTTGATTGCGGCCGCCGGGAAGAGGAGGACGGAGAAGGTGAAGGAGGCGGAGCAGGAAAAGCTTGCTGCCCAGGGTGTGGGGTCCGGGAAGGGACCAAACCCGGTGGCTGAGGGGTCTTCGCCCGCGAAGAAGGCCAAGAAGCACCACCCCCATACGCCGAGGGCGCCTCGGGATGCGGAGGCAAGTTCTGGCAGCAAGAGGACCGTCGAGGCCCCGGGACAGAGGCTTCCCTTTCCTCGGCCCTCCGCCGAGGAGATGGTGGGGCAACAGGGGCTGCGGCCCTTCGCTCCTGATTGGTCGATTGTACAGGGGGACTCCTTGCTCGAGGGTCTCGTGGCCATCGAGTTCGTCAGGAAGGTTGCCACCGAGCGGGATCGGATGGCGCTGGCGACGCAGACGTCTGAACAGGCCTTCATGCGTTGTTCTCAGGCATCGATCTCGGTAAGTGTTTGAGACTTTTTAGTATTTGATTTGGGTACTAGAATTTTTCTGATTTTTTCTTCCTCGGACAGGTGATGCTTCACGGACAGCACTTTCAGAAGTGCTTGGAAAAGGAGATCCTCATTGAGAAGAGGAACGCGGAGAAGTATCTCCGCGAGCTGAATAAGGCAACGGATGACCTGAATGAGGCGAAGAGCATGGCAGCTGTCCACGAGGCCCAGATGGCCTCGCTCATGGACCACCACAAGAAGGATGTGGAGAGCCTTGAGCAGAAGATCGAGGATGAGGCGAAGAAGGGGAGGAAGGCCCTGGAGTGGATGGAGATCGTCTCGGCGGATGCTCTCATCATGGCGCAGGACGAGGCCTTCGATCTTGCCAAGGAGCATTTTCGGAGGATCTATCCGGACTAGAATGTCGACCACCGGATGACCTGAATGAGGCAAAGAGCATGGCAGCTGTCCACGAGGCCCAGATGGCCTCGCTCATGGACCACCACAAGAAGGATGTGGAGAGCCTTGAGCAGAAGATCGAGGATGAGGCGAAGAAGGGGAGGAAGGCCCTGGAGTGGATGGAGATCGTCTCGGCGGATGCTCTCATCATGGCGCAGGACGAGGCCTTCGATCTTGCCAAGGAGCATTTTCGGAGGATCTATCCGGACTAGAATGTCGACCACCTCCACTACAACTGGCAGCCGGACCTTCCGCCGACACCGGGTGGTGAGTAGATGGGTGACGAAGAGGTGCCACCTCCCCCCAAGAATAGATTAGGTTTTTCTTCTTTTTTTTGTAGATCCTTGCGCGGACTGGCCACCGCAGTTTTGTAGCAAATTTTTGAAAGTAATGAAATATAGTTTTTTGGCCGAGGCTTCGTAACTTGCACAATTTTTAGTCTCCTTTGTGATTGGTTGTCTTCTCTCATCTTTTTGGTAGACGCACGAGGTCTTGGGTGCCAACCCTGTTTTCGCCGAGGAATCCCCGGTCTGAGCGGGGAAGGAGGCCATGGAGGCGTCTCTGGCTCGTCAGTGAAAACAGGCTCGGGATCGAGCGGCCGCCGTGAACTATTTCATGAACAAGTCTAGGGAGCTCGGTCTGGAGGTGGCTCATCTGAAGAAAGCCATAGCCGATCGGGACTGGTGGGTAATCGAGACGGACTGGTCAATCTCGGATGCCTCGAGTGGGCGGTCGGCTTCGGAGTCTGCTCTTCGCGAGGCTGTTGTCGAGAAGGAGTTAGAGATACGCAGGCTGAATCTGGTACTGGGCACAGGCTTGATCGAGGAGGCGAGCAACTCGGTACCGAGGTCTCCGACCTTTTTATTGGAGGGGCCCCAGCCTGACGATGGGGGAAGCTCGGTGGCTGGTGTGACTTCCGTGGTCTGTCCGGCCGAGCGTGAGAGGAAACCCGAAGGGAGCGCCGAATTCGAGTTTTAAGCCAAGCGCGAGTGAGTTGTAAGCTGTTCATTGTATTTGTACTGCCGTTACTGGCGAGCGATGAGTAATAATAAGAACATTCGATTTTCTGAACTTTGATAGTCTCATTGGGCGAGAATTGTACGCTGAACTCGGCATGAAGGAGGTCGCCGTCGAGGTGACCTGGTGCAGTGGGCGCATACGCAGTGGCGTTTCGCCTTTTGATAGTCATAAATGGCGACGTTTTGCCTCCCAATGAGCATTAATGGCGACGTTTCGCCTTCCGCCGTTTGGGGTTCCCAGACGCAATAACTGCACGTCTCAGGGGGCTATATAACCCCCACTCCCCCTTGCTGGTTTTCAAGAAGTGTGTGTCTGATCTCACTTGACTTGGGTGCCTGCCGAAGGTGGGCGCCCCAAGATTAAAATTTTTCCGAGGGTTCCGGATTGGAGGTTCACCAATCACCCTCGAATAATTCAGGGTTTTGGCCTTGAGGGCCGTAAAACCTCGGGTTGTCCGTTGGTGAGTGGTGGGCCGACCAATTGGTTCGCAGGGTAGGAAAGAACCGAGGGTCGGTGGCTCCCCTATCGTCCTCGAACAGTTCGGGGTTTTGGCTCACGAAAGCTGCAAACCCCGAGTTGTTCGCGGGCGAGAGGAGGATCAACCAATCGACCTGAGGCTCGGGGCGTCTGCCGAAGGCGGACGCTCTAAACCTTAATGAAAATTTTGCTGAAGTAGTCGTGGCTGAAGATCGTCGCCGAGCGTAATGGTCGGGGTTCTTTGAAGAAAGCCTCGGCTTTGCTTGGGGTCGACGACGAGCCCCCACACTTGTTCTCAGGAAGATGGTACGGGCGTGGCTGGCGGTTGCCGCCGTGCGCATGGGTTGATCGGTTTGAAGAAGCCTCAACCTATGCCAGGGGCAGATGCCGAGCCCCCACACTGGGGAAAAAGCCGGTAATGGGCGTGGCTGAAGGTCGTCGCCGAGCGTAATGGTCGGGGTGCTTTGAAGAAAGCCTCGGCCTTGCTCGGGGTCGACGACGAGCCCCCACAGTTGTTCTCAGAAAGACGGTACGGGCGTGGCAGACGGTTGCCGCCATGCGCATGGGTTGATCAGCTTGAAGAAGCTTCAACCTATGCCAGGGGCAGATGCCGAGCCCCCACACCGGGGAGAAAGTCGATAATGGGCGTGACTAAAGGTCGTCGCTGAGCGTAATGGTCGAGGTGCTTTGAAGAAAGCCTCGGCCTTGCTCGGGGTCGATGACGAGCCCCCACACTTGTTCTCAGTAAGACGGCACGAGTGTGGCTGGCGATTTCCGCCTTATGCACAGGTTGATGGGCTTGAAGAAGCCCAAACCGTGCTAGGGCAGATGTCGAGCCCCCATACCGGGGAGAAAGCCGGTAACGGGCGTAGCTGAAGGTCGTCACCGAGCGTGTCGGTCGAGGTGCTTTGAAAAAAGTCTCGGCATCGCTCGAGGGCGACGACGAGCCCCCTTACCTGTTCTCAGGAAGTCGGTACAGGTGTGGCCGAGCGTCGAGCCGTAAGCTTGTTAGGGAAGCTTTTCTGGCTCGCGATGCTATCCAAGCGCCGAGCCGTAAGCTTGTTAGGAAAGCTTTTCTGGCTCGCGATGTTATCCGAGCGCCGAGCCGTAAGCTTATTAGGGAAGCTTTTCTGGCTCGTTATGCTATCCGAGCGCCGAGCCGTAAGTTTGTTTTTTAATGAGAACTAATACGAAGCCACAAACTTGTTTTAAGAAAGCTGGCATATTTACAACATATTTGAACTTTACACAAAACGAGGCACGACGTGCCGATTACATTTTTCACAATTTACATGGGACGGAGGCCAGTCCTCTCCTCCTAGGAACTTGATGAGGTGCTCCGCATTCCAGGGCCTCTCGATGGCCTTGCCTTCTGTGTTGGTTAGGCGGTACGTTCCCGGACGCACAACCTCAGATACTTTTTAAGGGCCCTCCCAGTTTGGGGCCAATTTCCTTTTCGGATCGGGATTGGATACAGCCAACTTCCGGAGGACGAGATCTCCGAGTTTGATGTCGGTGGGACGCACCTTCTTGTTGTAGAACCTTTCAATCCTTTGTTGGTAGATGCTCCTTCGGATGGCGGACTTCTCCCTGACCTCGTCTATGAGGTCCAGGTCAGCTCGCAGCTGTGCAGAGTTGCTTGCTTCGTCGAAAGCCATGATCCGGGGCGAAGGGATCCCGATTTCCAGTGGAATGACGGCCTCCGCACCGTATGTCAGATTGAATGGCGACTCCCCCGTGGCGATTCTCTTTGTTGTCCGGTGGGCCCAGAGAACGCTTGACAGCTTATCGACCCATAACCCCTTGGCCGAGTTATCGAGTCGTTTCTTGAGGCTGTCGAGGATTTGGCGGTTCGTGTTCTCGGCCTGACCGTTTGACTGGGGATGGCATACCGAGGAGAAGTGCTGCTGGATCCCGAGATCTTCGCAGAACTTTCGGAAATGCTTACCCGCAAACTGAGTTCCATTGTCTGTGGGATCCCGAACCGACAGACGATGTGTTTCCAGAAAAACTGTTGGGTCTTTTGCTCGGTGATTGTTGCTAATGGCTCTACCTCGATCCACTTTGTGAAGTAGTCGATCGTCACTATGAGAAACTTTCGTTGGCCCGTTGCCTTTGGAAATGGGCCTACCAGATCCATCACCCACATTGCAAAGGGGGTCGGACTGGCCATGGAACGGAGGTTTGCTTGCGGAGCCCTCTTCACTGGGGAGAACCGTTGACAGGGACTGCACCTCTTTACTAGGGCGAGGGCGTCTTGCAGCATAGTGGGCTAGTAGTACCCGTGATTCAAAGCCTTCCGCGCGAGCGAGCAGCTTCCCATATGGCATCCGCCGATCCCTTCGTGTAGCTCCTTGAGGGCATACTTTGCTTCATCAGGGGTCAAGCAGCGGAGGTAGGGTCTGCCATCTGTCGTTGTGTAGACCTTTTAAAAAGTGTTGCGTCGATTACGGCGAACCTTTCTGAACGGACCCTGACCCGCCTTGCTTCGGCCCGGTCTTCGGGGAGTTCTTTCTTGATTAGAAATTTCTTGATAAGAGTAGTCCAGTCGTCGGGAGGAGCTTCATTTTCAACGCAGAGAGCCTTAGGGATGTCGGTACTTGGCTTCAATATGACTTCAATTAGGACGGTTCGGTCGAGGCCCTCAAATGATGAGGAAGCTAACTTTGACAGGGCATCGGCCTGGACGTTCTGCTCCCTGGGGATCCTTAGGACTGCCAACACGTCGAAGGACGCTAATAGTCGTTGGACCACGGCCAGGTACCTGATCATCTGATCGTCACGGTCTTCGTACTCTTGTGATCTGGTTGACCACAAGTTGAGAGTCACCAAATGCCCTGATCTGTCTGGCGCCGGTCTGATGAGCCAGGGTGAGCCCGGCGATCATGGCCTCGTACTCAGCCTCGTTGTTAAAGGTCGGAAAGTTGAAGCGGAGTCAGTATTGAAGGAGGAAGCCATCTGGACCCTACAGAATGATGTCTGCACCACTCCCTGCTTCGCAAGAGGAACCGCCGACGTAAACTTCTCACGTCTGGTCGGCTTCCTCGCTTGTCGGTTGCTCGAAGATGGTGCATTCTGTGATAAACTCGGCGAGGGCCTGTCCTTTTATGGTTGTCCTCGATTGATAGCCGATGTCGTACTGATTGAGCTCGATCGACCATTTGACTAGTCGTCCCGAGCTCACGGGCTTATAGAACACGGCCTTCAGAGGTTGGTCCGTAAGCACCTGGACGGAATGTGCCTGAAAATATGGGCGGAGCTTCCGTGCGGCCATGACCAGGGCGTATGCTATTTTCTCCATCCTGGAATATCTGGTCTCGGCGTCGAGCAGGACCTTGCTCATATAGTATAGAGGGTTTTGGACTCCTTCCTCTTCTCGAACGAGGACGGCGCTGAGCACGGTCTCCGAAGCCAAAAGATAGAGCCAGAGTGTCTCACCTGGTTCGGGCTTGCTGAGAAGAGGAGGGTTGGCGAGGTACTCCTTCAATTGGACGAATGCCTCTTGCTGCTGAGTACCCCATTCGAACCCTCCGGTTCTGCACAGTGCCTTAAAGAACGGAAGGGACTTCTCTCCGGATTTGGAGAGAAAACGGCCGATGCCCGCCAGTCTTCCCGTCAGCCTCTGGACTTCTTTGATGTTCCTGGGAGGGACCATGTCTATTATGGCTTGGATTTTTTTGGGTTTCACCTCGATGCCGCACTGGCTGACGATGAACCCGAAGAACTTTCCCGAGGAGACGCTGAATGCACATTTCGCCGGGTTGAGCCTCATATTGTGGGTCCGAAGGACCCCAAAGGCCTCTTCCAGGTCGGCGACGTGATCCTGTCCCTGCTGGCTTTTGACGAGCATGTCGTCAACGTACACCTCCATGTTGCGCCCAATTTGGTTCTTAAAGACTCAGTTAACGAGCCTCTGATAAGTTGCACCGACATTCTTCAGCCTGAAGGGCATAACCCGGTAGCAGTAGAGCCCTTGGTCCGTGACGAAGGACGTCTTGGCTATGTCGAGAGGGTACATTTGGATCTGATTGTAGCTGGAGAAGGCGTCCATGAAGGACAGGAGCTCGTGACCCGATGTGCCGTCGATCAGAGCGTCGATGCTAGGGAGAGGGAACGGATCTTTGGGGCACGCCTTGTTGAGGTCAATGAAATCTATGCAGATCCTCCAGCTTCCGCTTGCCTTTTTGACCATGACGACGTTCGCCAGCCACTCCGGGTAGCTGACTTCTTGTATGAAACGAGCAGACAAGAGTTTGTCTACTTCTGCATTTACCGCCTGCTGTCGCTCCGGGGCGAACTTACATCGCTTCTGGACGACAGGCTTCGAACCGGGATCACGCTGAGTTTGTGCATGATGAGATCCTCGGAGATATCGGGCATGTCAGAGGGCTTCCAGGCAAAGAGGTCGACATTGCGGCGGATGCAGCTGATCAGGGCAGATTTGAGGTTGGGAGCGAGGGAGCAGCTCACTCGGAAACACCTTGATGCGTCCCCCATCTCGAACAAGACATCTTCTAGCTCGTCTGCCGGTTCTGGTTCCGGTTGGGTTCTCTCGGGCTACAGCTCGACAGCATCGAGGAGAAATACCCTGCCCCGATCGCCGTCATGTAGCACGATCGAGCTGCTTCTTGGTTTCCTCGGACAACTCCGATACCAGTGTTGGTAGGGAACTTCATCTTCTGGTGGTAGGCCGAGGGAACCGCCTGGAGGGAGCAGAGCCCGGGACAGCCGAGTATGGCGTTGTAAGCTACCTTGACGTTCACGACCATGAAGTCCATTAACTCGGTCATTCGGTGTGGGGTCGTACCCGCTGTGACGTCTAAAGTGATGATCCCCTCTATTGCCACCGGGACGCCGGAGAATCCATGCAATGTGTATCCGGCTGGTTTTACCTTATCTCGGGAGAGCTTCAAGTTCTCGAAGGCTTCTAGGAAGATGATGTTTACCGAGCTTCCATTGTCAACGAAGATGCACCGGACCTCGAAGTTCGCCATGCTGAGGCTGACAACGAGTGCATCACAGTGCGGGGGCTGAACTCCTTCCAGGTCTTCCCCCGAGAAGGAGACAGGGAGTTGCTGGACCTGGGGGGAAAAGGGGCCCTGGACGGCGTTGACATCCCAGACGAACGCCTTGTGGAAAGTGTTGGACTCCCCTCCCATCGGCCCTCTGTGGACGCAATGTAAGATGGCCTGACCCTCGGGTTCTTCAGGCTCCTGGTCCCGCTCGGGGCGCTGTCTGGGCGCTCGAGGAGGAGGGGAAGCCCTCCTGTTCCTCGTATTCCTCTGGTCACGAGCGTCTTGCCGTTTGAACTCCCGGAGGTACCCTCACTGGATGAGGGCCTCGATCTCGTCCTTCAGGGCACGGCAATGATCCGTGTCGTGCCCGTTGTCCCGGTGGAAGCGGCAGTAGAACCGTTGATCCCTCTTCTTGCTGTTGTTGCTGTTTGGCCGAGAGGGGAATTGCACGAGGTTCCTGTCTTCGATCGCTAAGAGAATGGTTGACACGTTCTGTGTCAGCAGAGTGTATCTCTCGAAGCGAGGAACCGGAGGAACCCTTTTCGTGGCGCCCCCGTCTCTTGGAACTTTCTTCGCTGGCTCGACCTCGTCGGCCTTGCGTTTTTCCTTCCCGGGGATTTCTTTTGAGTCCTCTAGATTCAGGGCCTCCTCGGCTCGGATGTACTTTTCGACCCGATTGAGGAGGTCGAGGAAATCTATAGAGGGCTTCTTCGCCAGGGAGGCCTTCAGCTGTCCATGACGGACGTTGTGCCGGAATGCTGCCGAGGCGACCCCTGGGTCAAGGGAGGAGACCAATCTTGCCTCAGTGGTGAATCTTCGGACGAACACCCGGAGCGACTCCCCTTCTGCTGGAGGCCAAGTAGGGACACACTTGTCCTTTCGGCCTTTCGGCTGGTCACAAAGTGGGCGAGAAAGTTGCCCTCCAATTGGTCGAAAGAATAGATGGAGCCGGGGGCGAGCTTGGAGAACCATTCCCGAGCCGGACCCCGGAGGGTGGCAGGGAAGGCGCGGCACAAGAGGGGATCCGATGCGTTGTGAATCATCATGAGAGTTTTGAAGCCCTCCATGTGATCAGCCAGATCCCCCTCCCCGTCATAAGTCTCGAATTGAGGTGGGCGAAAGTCCCGGGGTATTTCCGCCCGCTAGATGGCGGCAGAGAAAGGAGGTCGGATGGGCCTGTATCCCTGGGCCGGCCTCGGGCTGCCGTCCCCGAAGTGGTTGAGGCGGTCTTCCATTTCTTGGAGGCGCTTCAAGATGTCATCGTCATACTCCGGATGGACTGTCGGGACGCAAGACACGCTGGCCTCGGCATCCGAACGGGAGTGAGAGCGGCGGACGTCTAGATCGACGGGAGTTCCCCAGATGGCCTCCATGATTTCTTTTCGGAAGTCTTGGAACTCCTGGTGGGTGACCGGGACTCACTCGGCCCGATTTTGCTGAGCCGGTGGGCGCCGGCCGATGCGGCTGAGTGCCGGCCTCCGTCCTTGGGACGGAGGTTTGGGATGGTTCGGAGCCGAGTTGGAAGCGGCCCCTCCCCTACTCTGGCTTGCCTGTCGATTTTGGATTACCCCCCGCAGGTCGGGTTGGATCGGACGGGAGACACCTGGTTGGATTCCGTGACTAACCCCCGGGTTGTTGGATGCATGAGCGTCGATTCCGTGATTGACCCCCGGGTTGTTGGATGCATGGGCGTCGGCGTCGACGCCCTGTGGAGGCACGTCCTGTCGACGCGCTGAGGTGACAGCTCTCGTGGCCTTGGGCGCCATGTGAGCTCGGGTTGACGGGGGTACCGTTGATGGCTGAGCTCGGGCCGGCGTCTACACTAGGAGAGTTTCCTACAGACGGCGCCAACCTGATGAGGTTTGTTTTTGGGAGGCGTGTGGATGCACCGGGTGTGAGTTCTTACTGGATTTGTATTGGTGGAGGAAGTTCCGGTGCGAACGACCCTCGGCCGGGCAAACGGTAAGGATGTAGGCGGGAGTGAGGTGGAGGCTGGATGCTCAGTTCGGATCAGGAGGCTCGGATCCGAGGTCTTGTGTACCTGCAGACGGTCTAGGAACACCGGGTTTGGTCCCGGTGGCAGACCCTCCGACGATCTAGTCAGCTACTGAGAGAGAGTATCAGTAACTAGGATTTTGAGTGGGAAAGATTCATTACCTGGATAAAGGGTAGGGGGTCTGGTATTTATAGGAGAAGCCAACCGGATCTGGACCCATTTGGGGCCGGGTCTGGACCCGGTTGCCTGTGGGCCTAACATGGCAGAAGCCCAAGCGGTATAGGGCTGACGTGGCGTAGGCCTGGACGGTTTCCAGGCTGACGTGGCAGAGGTCCGGGCGGTTTTGGTGCTGACGTGGCAGATTCGGATGATCCGGCGGTACACACTTCATGAGGGGATCCTGTGGCCCAGGAGGGGCCACGTCATCTGACCCATATCAATATTAATATACAATTGGAGCAAGAAAACTCCAATGCACATATTTTGAAAGGTCCTCTCCCCTGAATAAACAGCTTTAAGTGTTGCATTGAAATTCATTTCTGTTAAGAAACTTGTGGTTGTTAGCATATTTACAGTTTCTTGCTCTAGTTTCGCAGATGTGGCCGAAGTTTGTATGCGAGAAAATTTTCTGAAGGAGAAGGCCAAAACCTGGTAAGGTGAAAGTGCATTCTCTGAAGGTGTTTCATAATGAATTTTCAGTTTTCTGTAAAATGATTAATATTGAGGGTCAACAATGGTGACTATTGGCCGCCAATGTTCTGGCGGCTGATGGGGGCCTAGCGCCTATATCTTGTAAGCAGGCCTTAAGCGACTAGACCCTAGGTGGTTTTATTTATTTATTTATTTGAATATTTATTTATTTATCGATCTTTTGGTTTTGTTTTGTTGTTATCCATTCTTACTCTTTATTACTACCCATTCCTTGCAAGTGCAGAATGAGCTTTACAAAGTGTATTATTGTATCGGTGAATATGAAAGAACACCCATCCAAGATTACACCTCCTCTTAAAGGACTGCAATACCTGGAACTACTACTAATTGTATAATTAGCCAAGATATTGTTATTCCTGTATTTTGAATTCATCATGTGTTCGTTCATTATCTCCCATGAATAGTGTGAAGAAATCTTTTCCAAGATTTGGTTTTAAGATCATGTATGTGAATTGAAATTTGTATGTTAGTCAGATCGCTATCAGATCGCTATCACAGATGAATGCGAAGCACTTAAAACTTGACCAAGAATAGTGTGAAGAAATCTTTTCCAAGATTTGGTTTTAAGATCATGTATGTGAATTGAAATTTGTATGTTAGTCATATCGCTATCACAGATGAATGAGAAGCACTTAAAACTTGACCAAATTGAATTGCATCGAAGAGAAGAGAATTGTACAGTCATTAACCTAGGCTAGCCAATCTTGTATCCAAGCATCAGTAGTTAGGTGAGTAGTTAGGTGTTTCTATTTATAATGGTAGTTATTAGAAGCCTCATTTATCCACTCAATGCATAGAGATAATTGTCAATTTCTGATGATGCTTAAATACATCAAGTTCGATACCGCTGCCTTGTCAATGAAGATGACCTTTGTGCCTCGAGCTTCCTCTTCAAGTCCATTGAACAGCATGCTTATGGAAGCAATGTGGTATGTACTTCTGCCCCCCTTTTTTTCCATCTTCTTATGCTTTGATTGTGCTCTGATACGTTCTCCAAATTTGGGTCTATACAGTTTTGTGGGAGTTCAGTCAGCAATAGAAATTGGTGCTCATAGAATTTAGTCTGTCATGGACCAGGAGACTGGCATTAAAAACCGTAGAGAGCTTGTTGAAGATCCAACAGAAAATTCTGATGGGCTTTTGGAGCGCTGGAACCCACAGTTTCCAGATGAGCTTCCTGATGTCTTTTATTGTATATTTTCAAAACTTTCTTCTTTGGTGAGATGGTATGCTGCACGCATACTCATAACCTTTTCCTTTTGGAGTTTGGTATGTGGTTGAACTATAGTTTTAGCACACATGCGTTCACACCTGTTATGCCAAGTTTCAATTCATGTAGTTTTAGAGAAGATTCAGAATGATCTACAAGACTACTACTATATTTTTGTGCATTCAAATGGATTTTGCATGTTTGCCCCATTGGCCAAAGCGCTCATATTTTCTTACCACGACATTCTAAAACCCAAAGGCCTCAGTTTGTGTGCGTGTTTAATTGACAATAAGTTTCCGCTAATTTGGTACCCAGTTTGATAATTTTACTGGAAAAAATATTCATTTAGCTATGTCAAAGGGTTGAAAATGAAGTTTTTTTTTTTTTTTTCTTCAAAGGAATAACTGGGATGGAATTTAAAGGCAATTTAAATCGTTTATTGACTGGCAGACAGATTTTGCAAACTATTTTTTATTGTATATGTGGAGAGACATGCATATGAATAGATCCACTTGTGTTGCATATCCGAATTTCAAACTTTTTTGGGGTCAATTGGATCCATGTCCCATGTAGCCATTTGCTTGCGTTGGTTCTCAAATGTACTGTATTGTTCTTTTTCATCGCCGACCTACAAATCTTCAGATACATAAAATGCGAGCTTCATACTCATCTTCAAATCCTTTACTCTTTGCAGTGTTTTATTTTGGGAAGTCCTCTTTAAGTGTTATGCTCTGTGGATATAATAAGAATTATATAATGTCATAACTCATAAGACAGACATGTGGACAGTACTACTGTGTAATTTGCGGAAAATGTTACATAATGGTATTATTTATGTTTCTTTTAGCTATTAACTAAGTGAATTTAATAATGGTGCTACTTAATTTCCCCATTGTTTGTTACATAATGTTCTGGTCTATTTGAAGTTTGTTTGCAAATCTCAACTTTGTAAATGCATTATTTCTGTTTAGGAGGTTGTATTGGTTATTTTCATATGATGTCCTTCGTTATGTAGAGAAGAAAAAGCTACGACTTTGTGATGTGCCGGATGACTCTAGGGCCCTAACAGTTATCCATTAGGGGCTTTACACTGATCCTATAGTATTTGATGATGTTGAGAAGTACTCAAGTGTTTTTGAAGATTTTGATTATATCTCAACATATTTTGGTATTAATATGTTTTGGAACATAATACAAAGGTCTTTTGATGTATAATAGGTTCTTAAAAACTTTATTTTTTATATATGCACATATTTATGTTCAATTCGAAGGAATTCATCAAAAAACTATTTTTTATCAATTCAAAGTGGTTTTGATTGATTTTGTGGACTCTTATATACTCTACAAGTCGTATTTGATCATATCAAAAATATACTTTTTATAGATTTCATTTTTATAAAGTAAATCTTCGTATCGGTTGAAACATGCACAATCCAAACTGCAGTCTGTAGGTGTGACAGTCGACTGGTATGTTTCGACAGTCGACCGTCACTACCTGGCTGCTGTATTTTCTCGTTTTCTTGAAATTTCGTGCGGACTAGTCGACTGACCCATTTTTTCAGTTGACTGTCTTTGCTTTGTTTTGATGTTTTCTCGAAGTTTTGGATTTTCGCTCTGGACAGTCGACCGATGACTTTTACAGTCGACCGTCATTACTTAGAATTATTTTTCTTAAAAATGTTGGATTTTCACTCTGGACAGTCGACCGATGACTTTTACAGTCGACTGCCATTACTTAGAATTATTTTCTTAGAGTGCTGGTTTTTCGCTCTGGACAGTCGACCGACTTCGGTTTACAGTCGACTGTTATTGATGTTCCTTGAGTTATTTTGATGTTCTTTGAACGATTGATTCTTTAAATGTTTTGGGGATCTATAACTTACTATTCTAAATATTATCTTTGTACAGAATATATATTTTCAAGATGCTTTATTGTCGGGTTTGGATAGTTGAGTGTGAGTCTCTAGAGGTTGTGTGGGACCCTAGTATGCCGGCAGTTGAGTTATTGTGTTTTGGGCCTGTTGAGGCATATTTGTTCATCAGTTGTTGAGTTAAGTTCGGTAGGGTACACCATCTCTAGGAGGTTCGAAATTAAATCAATTAACTTAAAAAGATAAGGACAGACACTAGTGGTGATATGATGAATGCGAACGTGGGTTATGGATCTCAGTATGGTTTGAGGTGTGAGATAATTCCCGGAATTATCGAGGTGTTAGTGAAATAGTTTTCGAAATTACCTGTGGTGTGGGATTGATCTCCGAAATTATCGGGGTCGAAGTGACACTCATGTGGTATTCGTGTGATGAGGTGTCATAGCTTGCGGTGTGGGGTATTCTCGAAGATTCCCAGGTGTGAGTGAAATAGTCTCCGGAATTATCTGTAGATAGAGTTTGACCTCCGAAATTTTCGGGGTATGGGCTAATACTCACAGTTTACCTATATCTCGTAGTAGTCATCGTGGTAAGATTAGTTGCATGGCAGGAGACTAAACCCTATAAAGTGGACAACGTTAAGGGCTTGCACCGGACCTATGTAGAGTGAGATGCATAGAATCCGACAAGTACGCATTAGAGAGTCAGCATATAGTAATGTGTTTTCTTGATTTGGTTTATGCATGTATTTTTCTGTTTCTTACACTTGACACTTAGTCTAGCTACACTTGATGTTTTTCATGTTTCATTGTTATTTCTTAATTCATTTATTCTTGTCCTTATTACCTGTTGTTTAGGATTCCATGTTTCATGTTCTATTTATGTTGCTTTGTTTTTATGTCATTCTCACCGTTATGGCTGACCCCTATAGTTTTGGGGGTTAGGGTTATCTCTAGCCTCATATTTTACAGGTGATTATCTATAGCATTAGGATTTGGATGCATGAGATAGAATGATAATAAAGCTTATGAAAATTGTAAAGAAGGTGTTGTAATGAAAAGACTGTAATTCAAGGTGTTTGTTTTTTCGCTGTCTTTTGTAATGAACTGATGTAATAACGGTTGAAAGAAAAATTAATCTGTATTTTTGGCTATGTTTACTATTATAATTGAAGTTGATGCTGAGAATTGTGCCACATATTTCTGAGATATCATATTGAAAATTCAGGGCGCTACAGATATGGTGGAAATTCCGAGTCAGGTAGAAGACTTTTGGGGTAGCTGGAGATCAAAAAGGATTAGAACGGAGTGTAGGGATATGTGGGATATCACAGTTGCGGTTAGTGTATGGACCCTATTGCTAGGCAGAAATAATTTTTGTTTTCTTGATACTAGATGTTGCTTTAAAATGATGTTTTGTAAAACTCTGAGTCTTATTAATGTATGGGCAGATAAGTTGGGTGTCAGGAGGAAGCTACAACCAGATCTGCAAGACTAAAGAGGGAAGGGAAGCCAATGGATTTGTCACTGGGGACAGATCGGTTTAATTTACTGCGTTATGCATTATGTTGTTTTTTTTATTTTCGTCTTGATGTAATTTTGAATCTAGAAGGGGTATTGATCTAGAGTGAACTTTATGAGTTTGTAATATTTTGATTGGACTATGTTTCTTTAAATTCTCATTAATGAAACAGGTGACTGTTTGGGTCACTTTTTACTTCAAAGAAAAAGAAAAAAAAACCACTTTGATTTGGTTGCTTGTTCACATTCGGAGATGGTAGAGGAAGGGGTTCATCATTTTGAAATGACGAGTTCTAAGTTTGGGATGGTGCTGACTTTTGCTCATTACTGGTGTTTGGTTGATCTCTTTGTTCGAGTTAATCGCCCTTAGAATGCATTGAGGGTGATTCAGAGGATGCCTCTGGATCATCTGTCTTCTATATGGGGTGCGATTATTGGGCTTGCCAAGGAAGATGGTGATATTAGTACAAGGGAGTTTTTTGGGTTTTGGAGCTAGTTATGGTTGAGATTGGAAGGAGGAGAAGGTAGAATAAGATTAGCTGCTTCTTTTTTGTTCCATTTTGTGAGTTGCCGATATTTCCAATAGCGGCAACTGCTTATTGTTACCATTATTTGAAGATAGCGGCATAAGTTATAAAATTTTCCACACTTCCAATTTTTTCCAAGTCAAAGAGCCCTTAATTAGATGTGAAATATACCTATGACATTGCTTTAAATAATGACATCTTAAGAAAAAAAATTACAGGTGTCACTATTGACTATAGCCACATCAAAATAATATATGTCGTTCTTATCAATAGTGTTTTATGATGACGAGTTCAAAACTGAATCAGTTTGGTAATATCTTCAAAAGGTGGGTCAGTACGAAAAAATTCCAAGACTTACGAAGGGAAGAGTGTTTTGGTTGTCGGGTGCGGAAATTCTGGCATGGGGATTGCTTATGATCTTTCGCATTTTGGTTCAAGGACTGAAGGACCTCTGTTTTTGTTCGAAGTCCAGTATGTATAAATATCATTGACCCCTCTTTTCTCCTCATTTAATTAGTAAAATTTATGTCTTTGACCCCTTTTTTCTCCTCATTTAATTTGTAAAATTTATGTCTTTTGGATGGGTAAAAGAGATATGAGCACCTTGCTTATTTAGTAAATGAGCAATTACTTATGTGGCATGCATGTGATATATTGGACAACTAACCTTTTTAAGGCTTTTCCAATCACATGTATGTCACATCATCAATTGCTTATTTACTAAATGAGCAAGTTGCTCATACCTCTTTTTCCCTTTTTGGATATATTTAACTATACGTCTCTTTAATTTGAAATTATTTTTATCTGAATTGTTGAAAAGTGTCTTTTCTATCATCATGGCACAAGTGTTGCTAATAAATAATCAATGTGCAGTTTCATGTGATGACTAAGAGCATCCGCAGTCATTGTCTAAATATTCAAAAAAATGAATAAAAACGTCAGCAATCGTTCTTCTATTTATTCATTTTTTAGTATTTGGTGTGGCTAGAGATAGGATTAAATCGGGACCGTTCACATCGGACACGAATCTTAAAACTCAGGGGTAAAACGGTAATTTCACCTACTAACGGGTCTGAAATGGGAACTGGGTCTTTCTTCACGACCCAATAACCCACAAACGGATACACCTCAACTGGGTACGGGTCCCAACCCGAAATAAACCCGGTCCTGCATGATAGAATTAGGGTTCCTGATTAGTCCTAATCAACAGCCCTGATTCACATCTATTCTTTCACTGGGAATTAGGGATTACAATCCTAATATGATCACAGGGATTACATTTCTAATCTGATCACAGGGATTACATTCCTAATCTGATCCCAACGGTGGCTATAAATACCCCCCATCCACCACCATTAAGAGGTAATCAATTTTTGCCAATTTACGCTCTCATAATCATTCCTGATTACTGACTTGAGCGTTGGAGGGTGCGTCGCCGGGATCAACCCCGGTGTCTCGCACTTTTTGCAGGTGAACGGCGGGAGTTAATGGTCAAACTCCGGCGGATCAGGTTTCAGATTTGCTATTCAAGTTTTTCTAAGTATCCACAAATACTGTCTGTTTACCCCCACACCAGATTTAGCAGTAACAGATTGGCGCCGTCTGTGGGAAACAAACGAATAGCAGCCTCTCCTCTTCCCATTGGTCAGATCTTCTCCAGCCATGCCTCCTAGGAAAGTGAGATCTAGAGGGTCTAACCGTGAACCCAACCCCGATCAGCAACAGGAAATCCCCATCCAACCCGCTCAGCAGCAGCGGCAACTTCCTCCTCAAGCTGAGGACCCTCTCCAACAGGACCAGCCTCCTCTTCAGAATCAGCAACTCCCTAAGGGTCCCCCCGGTCCTTAGAATGCCGGTGCAGGGGCCTCGCGTCCCAACCCGCAGAAGCAATCTCTCCATCAGGACCACGTCTCCATACACAACCCTTCTTCCGATTCTATGGCATCCCATAATCCCCAAGCTTCTGATCTTCGCAATACCATCCTCAATCGGCAGAAGGAAGAGGATCTTCGCCGCCGTTTGGATGAAAGGCGGGCCCGAGAGGGAGCCTCCCGCCAACAACGTCCAAATGAACGATCTCCTCATCGCTGAGACTACGGAAGGTCCCCTACTCGAAGAGGGCGAAGGGAGTCCCCTCAGCGTCATCGGCGGAGAACTCATTCTCCAGTAAGCCGAGCCACACATAGGGATCGCCAAGCTGGAGAGGTACCAGTCACAAGGGCAAACCTTCAAGACTTCCAAGCGACGGTCTTACGGGACCTCAATATCACCTCAAAGAGCGACCAGAGGCCACCTACTCATGAGCCAACTAGGAGCCATCGCATTCACACTCTCATTCCTCGTCCATCTCCAAGCTACCATCGCCGCAGCCCCAGTCCACCCTCGTACGAAGATGAGTCCCGGGGCTCGGCAAGGTATGATCAAAGAGAAGACTCGGTCTACCACCGTCTCCAAGAGATGGAAAGGCGCCTCGGCCGAATTGACAGGGAAGAAGAGCAACGGGCGATAAACCTCCGCCCGAGCAGACCTCCATTCTCCCACAACTTGCTATTCTTAACAACGAGTTCAGAGTCCAACACTTGGCTCGATTCCGGTTCAAATAACTTGCTCTTAAGCGAGTTAGAAGTGGTTCGCCATTCGGAATTGCTCCCACAACCGTTGAATCCCTTTAACGACGAGTTCGGAGTCCAACACTTGGCTCGATTCTGCTTCGGATAACTTGCTCTTAAGCGAGTTAGAAGTAGTTCGCCATTCGGAATTGCTCCCACAACCATTGAATCCCTCTAACGACGAGTTCGGAGTCCAACACTTGGCTCGATTCTGCTTCGGATAACTTGCTCTTAAGCGAGTTAGAAGTGGTTCGCCATTCGGAATTGCTCCCACAACAGTTGAATCCCTCTAACGACGAGTTCGGAGTCCAACACTTGGCTCGATTCTGCTTCGGATAACTTGCTCTTAAGCGAGTTAGAAGTGGTTCACCATTCGGAATTGCTCCCACAACCGTTGATAATCCCTCTAACGACGAGTTCGGAGTCCAATACTTGGCTCGATTCTGCTTCGGATAACTTGCTCTAAAGCGAGTTAGAAGTGGTTCGCCATTCGGAATTGCTCCCATAATCGTTGAATCCCTCTAACGATGAGTTCGGAGTCCAACACTTGGCTCTATTCTGATTCGGATAATTTGCTCTTAAGCGAGTTAGAAGTGGTTCGCCATTCGGAACTGCTCCTACAACCATTGATTCTCTCACTTAAATAGCGAGTTCAGAGCTCACAACTCTCTCCTAGAGTTGCTCCTCAAACTCGTCTTCCAAATGACCCTCCCCCAGAGCCGAGCTCTTCACTCTGCTTGCCTCCAAGGCGGACCTCTTCTCAACCAGTTCGGAGCTCACAACTCTCTCCTAGAGTTGCTCCTCAAACTCTTCTTCCAAATGGCTCTCTCCCAGAGCCGAGCTCTTCACTCCACTCACCTCCAAAGCAGACCTCTTCTCGACGAGTTCGGAGCTCACAACTCTCTCCTAGAGTCGCTCCTCAAACTCATCTTCCAGATGGCTCTCTCTTAGAGCCGAGCTCTTCGCTCCGCTCACCTCCAAGGCGGACCTCTTCTCAACGAGTTTGGAGCTCACAACTCCCTCCTAGAGTTGCTCCTTAAACTCGTCTTCCGGATGGCTCTCTATTAGAGCCGAGCTCTTTGCTCCGCTCACCTCCAAGGCGGACCTCTTCTCAACCAGTTCGGAGATCACAACTCTCTCCTAGAGTTGCTCCTCAAACTCTTCTTCCAAATGGCTCTCTCCCAGAGCCGAGCTCTTCACTCCGCTCGCCTCCAAAGCGAACCTCTTATCGATGAGTTCGGAGCTCACAACTCTCTCCTAGAGTTGCTCCCCAAACTTGTCTTCCAGATAGCTCTCTCCTAGAGCCGGGCTCTTCACTTCGCTTACCTCCAAGGCGGACATCTTCTCATAGAGTTTGGAGCTAAAACTCTCATAGAGTTGCGCCTCAAACTCGTCTTCCAGATGGCTCTCTCCTAGATCCGAGCTCTTCACTTCGCTTACCTCCAAGGCGGACATCTTCTCAGCGAGTTCGGAGCTAAAACTCTCTCATAGAGTTACTCCTCAAACTCGTCTTCCAGATGGCTCTCTCCTAGAGCCGAGCTCTTCGCTCCGCTCACCTCCAAGGCAGACCTCTTCTCAACAAGTTCGGAGCTCACAACTCCCTCCTAGAGTTGCTCCTCAAACTCTTCTTCCAGATGGCTCTCTCTTAGAGCCGAGCTCTTCGCTTCGCTCGCCTCCAAAGCGGACCTCTTCTCGACGAGTTCGGAGCTCACAACTCTCCCCTAGAGTTGCTCCTCAAACTCGTCTTCCAGATGACTCTCTCCTAGAGCCGAGCTCTTCACTCTGCTCGCCTCCAAAGCGGGCTTCTTCTAAAGCGAGTTCGTAGCTCAAAACTCTCCCATAGAGTTGCTCCTTGCACTCACTTCAAAGAATGGGTCTTCCCATGGCTCTTACGAGGATCTTCCTAATACCTCTTCTCCACCACTAAGGAGTGGAGCTCCTCTTCAAAAATCTCCAAAACCAAACAGCACATCACCAAGCTTCGAAGCTCTTCACCTCTCCCATATGGCGACCCCCTTTACTCATCAAGCTCCGACCCCTCTACTACACTGATCTACCAAACTGCAAAGTGGCAAAAAATGTGACTCAAAATCCGTGCTCGGATTCACTGAACAAGCAAGCAGATAAAGAAGAAGAAAGAAAAAGAGGCTAACGGGTCGGGGTCGGATCCGATACCCACGGTCCGACCCATACCCTTCTTAGCTCCTTCATTCTTCTCCTTCTTCTTTAGTCTTCCCGCCAAAAGTACCCAACGCTTCTCCTCTTCTTCACTGTGCGAAAGAACAAGGCAGAGGAGAGAACCCGAATGCCTCTCCTCCCCTTCCTCTTTCTTCTTAGGGCCGAGCTCTGCCATGGCTGAGCCACCGAGCCGAGGTGCCGAGGTACCGACCTCCACATATGGAGAAAAATGCTGCTGAGCCAGTTTCACCGTCAGATTGTCTCAAAAAACGTGTTAGAACAGGATGAACGACTCAGATCGTGCCACGTCTCCACAAAACGACAAGATAACGTTTTCTCGAAATTTGAGCCTCTTGTCTCGTGATTCGCGCCACGATCGTGATCAACCGTCCAGATTGAGCCACGTAGCTCGGATCTCAAATCTGAGCTATCGAACTACCGAACTGCAAAGTGGCAAAAATGCACCTCAAAATCCGTGCTCGGATCTGCCGAACAAGAAGCAGCTGCCGAGCAGCAAGGAAGAAGGAAGAGAGAAAGAAAAAAAAAGGCTACAGGGTCGGGTTCAGACCTGTTAAGGGATCCAAACCCGAACCCCATAACCACTTCACCTTCTTCTTCTTCATCCCTTTTGGCGCCAGAACCAGAGGAAGAAAAAAACCCAACGCTCCAACATCTCTCCCTCTCGCCGAACACGTCACCAAGCTCACAACACGAGCTCTCCTCGCCATGGTCGATAACAGCTCCTCGCCGACCACCACGTCGCGAGTCCCGACCTCCTCCAAGCACCAAGCTCTACTCCGCCTCCGAGCTCTTGTGCCGAGCTCCATCACCGAGCTCGACCCCATCGTCGTGCCGATCTCCTCTATCCGCCGAAGCCAACAAACGAAGCTCCACCATGGCCTATCTCCAAACTCCGCCATGGCTGACCACCTCCACTCCGAGCTCCGATGCCGAGCTCCACCTTCGTCTCCTTCGCGAGCTTTACTCCACCTCCGAGCTCCAATGCCGAGCTCACAAAGCTCCGAAGCATCGAGCTCTTTAATATGCCGAAGCTCCAAGCTCCAGTATGTCAACCCCCTTCGCCGAAGCTCTGTTCCAGTCGAAGCTCAAACCCTTCGCCAAGCTCCGACTCCTTGCCGAGTTCACCTCCTCGCCATCGACGAGCACTGCGTAGACGATGCTGAAGGAGAGGCAGGGTCGAGTCGGCACGAAGGAGAAGAAAAGAGCCGAAGAGAGGATTCGAAGGAGAAGAAGAGAGCCGAAGAGAGGATTCGAAGGAGAAGAACAGAGAAGGAAACAGAGCAAGAGGCGGAAAAAAAAGGGCATTGCCACGTGGCGGTCAACGCCCCCGTTGACCATGCCACATGGCATCTTCGGAGGGGTCGGCAGATCCAAGTCGCCGAGCCGAGGTGCCGAAGCACCGACCCTGTAATTGGAGAAAAAACCCGCCGACCCATACAATCCTTCCGATCTTCTCAAAAATCGTGCCACGACATGATCGACGCACAGAAACGCGCCATGTGTCCAGAACGTGATCTGCTTTGCGATGCGCGCACATCTGATCATGATCAACGCTCAGAAACGGGCCACGTGTCCAGAGCATGATCTGCTTTGCGATGCGCGCCATCTGATCACGATCAACGTCCAGAAATACGCCACGTGTCCAGCTAATATTTAATTAATTAATTAATTAATTAATTTGTTTTAATTATTTAAAAAATCCGAAAAAATATTTAAAAATCGAAAAAAATTAATTAAAAATTCTAAAAATAATTATTAATTCAGAAAAATTATTTTTTAAATTCTGAAAAATAATAATTATTTAATTAGAATAATTAATTAATATTTTTGATAATTAATTATTTAATTCGGAAAATGAATAAAAATTCAAAAAAATGAGAAAAAATATAGAAATTTCTGAGAATATTTTTGGATATTTTACAAGCCCAGAATAACACCGTTACACCCCGAGCAAGATCCAAACTCCCTTAAGAACACCGATAAAATCCCGTACGCCATTAGAACAGTAAAACTACTCCTCAAAGGCTGATCAAACTCAGTCATCGGGAGAGGGGGGCTCGTGATATGGCTAGAAATAGGATTAAATAGGGATCGTTCACATCGGATACAAATCTTAAAGCTTAGAGGTAAAACGGTAATTTCACCTACTAACGGGTCTGAAATGGGAACTGAGTCTTTCTTCACGACCCAATAACCCACGAACGGATCCACCTCAACTGGGTACGAGTCCCAACCCGAAATAAATCCGGTCCTGCATGATAGAATTAGGGTTCCTGATTAGTCTTAATCAACAGCCCTGATTCACATCTATCCTTTCACTGGGAATTAAGGATTACAATCCTAATCTGATCACAGGGATTACATTTCTAATCTGATCACAGGGATTACATTCCTAATCTGATCCCAACGGCAGCTATAAATACCCCCCATCCACCACCATTAAGAGATAATCAATTTTTGCCAATTTACGCTCTCATAATCATTCCTGATTACTGACTTGAGCGTCGGAGGGTGCGTCGCCGGGATCAACCCCGGTGTCTCGCACTTTTTGCAGGTGAACTGTAGGAGTCAACGGTCAAACTTCGGCGGATCAGGTTTCAGGTTTGCTATTCAAGTTTTCCTAAGAATTCACAAATACTGTCTGTTTACCCCCACACCAGATTTAGCGGTAACAGTATTCGATAAACAGTAGACTGCTATATTTGGCTGTGAAATTGGCTTTATACATATTATGGAAATCAGAAGATGATTTACCATCTATATGTCGGACGGCATATGATATGCCGTCTGAGAGAAATTTTTTAATAGCGAAATGAAGAGACGGCATATGATTTACCGTTTGGAAAAAAAAATTATTAAAAAAAAACTTAGTCAACAACTCTGTTGACATTTGAAGAAAAAAAATTAAAGGTTGTTGGACGAGAGATCAGCATCTGATCTCCTGTCCTTAGAATTTATTTATTATTATTATTATTTAATTCATTCACACACTGCACAATATTAAAATAAAAAAATTATTAAAAAAATAATATTGGGGTAAGACGGCAAATCATATGCCGTTTGAGAAAAAGGAAAAAAATTATAATAAATGTGTCGGATGGGAGATGATCTCCCGTCCTTCACAAAATGTTTAAATTTTTTTTCTTTCATCAGACGGCAGAATATCTGCCGTCCCACGAAATTTTTTCTTCCTCTTTTCATCGACGGTAAATCATTCTCCCTTTCATAAAAAAATCCAATTTTTAGGTTTTGACGACTGCAGTGCTACCCCCTAATTCCTATTTTTATATTTTCCATATACCAATTTTTTAACAAAACGAGTGCAGATGCTCTAAGGAGTTGATTCACTTGGGAATGACTAGCGCCGAGACTCCCAATCAAGGTGGTAGATTTCATCATTCTCATGTTGAATAAGATGTTCTATGGGAACCTCTCTAACTCTAAGTACGACATTGATCGAACTAACGAACATGGGACCACTCGCCCTCAAGTCGGCAACCGGTAGATGTGCAGGTATTGATGTAGATACAGTTGAGAAGTTTAAGTCTGTGGAGATTCAAGTAAATTCCCCCTCCTACAAGATGTTCTATGGGAACCTCTCTAACTCTAAGTACGACATTGATCGAACTAACGAACATGGGACCACTCGCCCTCAAGTCGGCAACCGGTAGATGTGCAGGTATTGATGTAGATACAGTTGAGAAGTTTAAGTCTGGAGAGATTCAAGTAAATTCCCCCTCCTACATATCTATATCATATAGTAACAATGAAAAGAATACTACTAACATTTTAATTTTCTCTATTTTGGGTCAAAAAGGTTGTCCAAGAAATGTTGAAAATCAGAGGCAATGAGGTTGAGTTCCAAGATGGTACGACTCAACATTTTGATGCAATGATTTTCGCAACTGGTTATAGAAGCACTACAAAGTGTTAGAAAAGTAATGGGCAGAAACTACCCCACAACTAAAGTGAAATTGAGAAAGTGAAAATAAAGTAGACACGAATATTTTATGTGGAAAACCCCCAAAGAAGATGGGGGTAAAAACCACGGGCAAGGTAGTGGAATTTTACTATTGAAAGTAGGGATTACAACATCTTTCCTCTAAATGTAAGGAGAGTACAATTTTCACTCTCTATTATAATAGGAGAAATACTCTCTCACAAATTTGAGAAAAAATATAAGTATACAAATTATCTCTAAGGGAACACAATTTTATCCCTCCTGAGAACACTCTTATATTGCTCTATTTTACTTAATCTTTCACTCTTTCTTTTCCTTTAATCCTCACTTTTTCTCTGCCGCATCATAACCTCTTCCTCCAACCTCAATTCATAGCCGGAGAGGAGAGTTTGGTTTTGACCTGGGGTAGGTGGTCTTTGACAAAACGAGGGGTTGCACCATTTTCCACACAGGGTTGGTGGCCCTGCACCATTTTTCCACACAGGGTTGGTGACCTTCTTTTGCCGATATTCTTCCACTTTGAGACTTTGATTGAGGATTAATCATGTCTTCACAAAATCATTTCTATCTTGCCATTCTAATGCTGCTTACGTTTCTCCTAGGCTACACGAAGCTCTACACCATTTAAACTTATCAGTGTTGAGTGGTTTGGTCATAACATCTGCTAGGTTCTTGTCAGTGTGAATCTTGTGCATATCCACACTTTTTTTCTCCACTACTTCTTGAACGAAGTGATACTGGACTCTTATGTGTTTTGTCCGTGAATGAAAGGCTGGATACCTTGCGATGTGCAAGACACTCTTACTGTCACAAAACATAACAATCTTTTCATGTTTGTGCCCGAGCTCCTCCAATAACCTTTAAATCCAGACTGCTTATTTGCAAGCTGTTGTAGCCGCCATGTATTCTACTTCTGTTGAAGATAGAGCCATAACAGTCTGCAGTTTTGAAACCCAGCTTACAACTCCTCCTGCAAGTGTAAACACATAGTCCGTAGTGGATTTACTTTTGTCGAGATCTCCTGCAAAATCTGAGTCCACATAGTCTCAACAGTTAATTCTGATCCTCCGTAACATAATGCAGCATCTGAGGTTCCTCTGATGTATCTCAGAATCCTCTTCACTGTGCTCCAATACTCTCTACCAGGATTCTCCATGTATCGATTAATCGCTTCCACTGCTTGTGCAATGTCTGGTCTTGTACAGATCATAGCGAACATCAAACTTCCCACTGCTGATGCATACGGTACTCGAGACATCTCATTCCTTTCTGCTTTATTGCTAGGACACATCTTGGAGGATAACTTGAAATTAAAGGAAGTGGGGTAGAAATTGGCTTACAATCTTGCATATTAAAGCGCCGTATAGATTTTGTTGAAGTAGCTCTTCTGGGAAAGCCAAATCTTCCTGTTACTTTTGTCTCGGTGAATCTGCATCCCTAGAATCTTGTTTGCTGGTCCCAAGTTCTTCATATCAAACTCCCTAGCCAACTGTGTCTTCATTTCTTGGATTCGATCTTTGTTGGGGCCTGCTACCAATATGTCATCCACATACAACAGTAGGATAATGAAGTCATCATCACCATCAAACATTTTGTAGTACGTACAATGGTATGAACTGAGTTTGTTGTATCCAAGGCTAATAATAAATGAATCAAATCTCTTGTACCAACACCTCGGCGCCTGTTTCAGACCGTAGAGAGATTTGTTCAACCTGCAAACCAAGTTCTCTTTGCTTGTTTCGGCAAAACCTTCTGGTTGGAGCATATAGATTTCTTCTTCAAGATCTCCATAAGGAAAAACATTCTTCACATGTAACTGCTCTAGATGTAGGTCAAGCGTAGTACACATCACTAAGACTACTCTGATTGTCGTGAGTCGAACCACAGGTGAAAATATTTTATTGAAGTCGATACCTTCTTTCTGAGCATATCCTTTCACCACCAATCTTGCACGATACCGCTCCACTTGGTCATTTCCATCGCACTTGATCTTGTAGACCCATTTGTTGCCGATGGCCTTCCTTCCTTGTGGTAGCGTAACAAGATCCCAGGTCTTGTTCTTGTGTAGAGCTTCAATTTCTTCCTGCATTGCTGTCATTCACAGGAATACCTCTGAGCCTTTGATTGCCTCCTGGAAGGATGATGGCTCCCCATCCTCTGTTAAAAGACAGTATGTAGCATTGCTCTCCGTAACATACTCCGAGTGTCAAGCTGACGGTCTTCTCTCACGAGTTGATCGACGAATTTCTGGAGCCTCGGACTCGATTGGTTCTTGTTCATTGTGCTCTGGTGCTGCTTCAGAAGAAATTGAATCTTCATCTGGCTTATTTTCTACCTGAACTATAGTAGTCTCTAGATTCTTCTTTGATGTGTTATCGCTTCCATCTTTCTTCAACTGATCTTTGACAAAGATCACATCCTTGCTGACAACAACCTTGTGGGCAGTGGGATCCCACAGGCGATACCCCTTCACACCGTCAGCATACCCCAAGAACATGCACTTCTTGGATTTCGGATCCAGCTTCATTCTTTCTTGGGCATTGTACATCACGTACGTGGGACGTCCGAACCAATGTAAAGTAGAGTAATCTGCCGGCTTTCCAATCCACATCTCTATCGGTGTCTTCAGCACAATTGCCGTTGATGGCGATCGATTTATAACATAACAAGCGGTTTTGGCTGCTTCTGCCCAAAATGAGTTGGGCTGCCCTGCAGTCCGCAACATAGCTCTCATCCTTTTTGCAAGTGTCCTATTCATCCGCTCTGCCACGTCATTTTTGCTGAGGTGTATATGGGACTGTGAACTGTCTTGTGAAACCTTCTTGCTTACAAAGTGCAAGAAACTCACCGTCTGTATACTCCCTTCTATTATCTGTCCTCAAGCACTTGATCCTTTTCCCAGATTCAAGTTCCACCTGTGCTTTGAAGTCTTTGAACACTGGAAACACATCTGACTTTTTCTTGATTGGATACACCCACAATCTCCTGGAGTAATCATCAATGAAAGACACAAAATACTTTGCTTCTCCTAGGGACATTTCCGGTGATTCCCAGACATCAGAATGAATCAAGCCTAGGATGCATTTACTTCTGGCTTCAGATCTGGTAAACTGCAATCTATGCTGCTTACTAGTAACACAATGCTTACAAAATGGAAGATTCACCGATTTGAGTCCTGGAAGCAGCTTTTGGTCGGAGAGAATCTTCAAACCGCATTCAGACATATGGCCTAATTTGAGATGCCACATCATTGTCGACTCTTCTTCCTTGCTGGTCGATGCGACATACCCATCAGCTTCCTGCAGTGTTTTTCCATTAAGCATGAATAGATTTGCTGTGATCTTTTCTGCCTTTATGACCACAAGCGCGCCTCTGACAATTTTCATGATCCCATTTTCTACAAGGGTCTTGCATCCAAGGCTATCTATTTGTCCCAAAGACAATAGATTCCTCCTTAAGCCCTTCACATGCCGTACCTCCAGGATGGTGCGAAGTGTACCATCAAACATTTTGAGCTTGATAGTACCAATACCAGAAATTTCCAAAGCATGATCATCACCCATGTGTACAGAGCCTCCCGAGATTGGTTCGTATGTGTGGAACCACTCTCTCCGAGAAGTCATGTGCCATGTTGCTCCTGAGTCCAGTAACCAGACGTCGGAGAACTGCTTTCTGCCTCCAACCACCGTTTGTTACCTCGCTGTATAGAACTTCACCATCATACCGGGTACTTGCCACATTCCCTTGAGCATTTGATGACTCAGGGTCTCCACTCTTCTTCTTGAACCAACAATCCTTCTTGAAGTGCCCTTTCCTGCCACAGTTGTGGCACTTGTAAGTTTTCTTACTTTTGGAATTTGATCTACCATGATTCTGACTCCCACTGGGGCCACATTCCGTTGATCTTTCTCTCATCACCATCAAAGCTTCCACTTGCTGCGAACCTCCCTATCTGTCTTCCTTGTTCTTGCGCCTTGTTTCTTCTTCCAAAATAGCAGCTGCAACTTCGTCGAAGACTAGATAATCCGTCAGGATATTTTTCGTCAGGTTGATGATGAGGTGATCATACGAGTCAGGTAGACTTTGAAGTAGAAGCTCCTCACATTCAATTGTCTCTATATTGCAACCCATTGATGTAAGTTGTGAAAATAGAGTATTCAGGGTGGTTATGTGGTCGGTCACTGATGTCGATTCCGCCATTCGAAGAGTGTACAATATTCTCTTTAAGAATATCTTGTTGTGAAGTGACTTGGCCTCGTATAGTCTCGTCAGAGTATCCCAAATCTCCTTTGCTGTCTTTTTCTCAGCCATGCTGGATAACACACCATCAGTTAGTGCCAAGTGTAGATTGGCAATAACATTGTCGTCCATCTCGTTCCACTTGCCGTCGTCGGTGATCTCCGCGGGTCTATCTCCGACTGCTGCCAAGAAATTGTCCTTCCTCAAGATCGCCTTAATTTTCATTTTCTCAACGAGAAATTACTCCCGTTGAATTTCTCAACATCGAACTTTGTTGTAGTCGACATTTCTGCTTCACACCCCGCAATCAAAGCTCTGATACCACTGTTAGAAAAGTTATGGGCAGAAACTACCTCACAACTAAAGTGAAATTGAGAAAGTGGAAATAATGTGGACATGGATATTTTACGTGGAAAACCCCAAAAGAAGACGGGATAAAAACCACGGGTAAGGTTGTGAGATTTTACTTTTGAAAGTAGGGATTACAATATCTTCTCTCTAAATATAAGGAGAGTACAATTTTCACTCTCTCTTATAATAGGAGAAACACTCTCACAAATTTGAGAAAAAATATAAGTATATAAATTATCTTTAAGGGGACACAATTTTATCCCTCCTGAGAACACTCTTGTACTGCTCTATTTTACTTAATCCCTCACTCTTTCTTTTCCTTTAATCCTCACTCTTCCTCTGCTGCATCATAACCTCTTCCTCCAACCGCAATTTATAGCCGGAGAGGAGAGAGTTTGGTTTTGACATGGGTAGGTGGTCTTTGACAAAAGGAGGGACTGTACCATTTTTCCACACAGGATTGGTGACCTTCTTTTGCCGAGACAAAGGACTGGCTCAAGGTATGATATGTAACTTATCTCTTCAGTATCTATAACTTCTTTTTCCATGTGTTGTGACTAATGGAAACCTCTAATTCGTGGTGTCAATATAGGACAATGATGAATGGCTACTTAGAGAAGATGGATTTCCCAAAGAAAAATGCCCGAATCATTGGAAAGGAAGGAATGGATTGTACTGTGTGGGATTAGTGAGAAAATGACTGTTCGGAATATCAATGGATGCCCAAAAAACTGCAAATGACATTGCCACGATTTTAAAGAAGCATTAGCGAATATAAATGCCATGTTGCAGAAGTTTTGCCAAGATTGTCACGATCTGAAAGAAACAATAGTAGATATAATTCCATGTTGTAGAAATTTTGCCCCAATTTTTGAAGAAGCAACAGTGTTTTAGATGTTGCGGACCATTTACATTGACTTGTAATCTCGACCCGACATGAATATTATTAAGCTTAGGGGGCGTTTGGTACGCGGATTGGAGAATTTCCAGGAATTAGTGGATTTCCAGGGATATGAGGGTAGGAATGAAGATTCCCGGGAATGTTGTAATACTGTGTTTGGTATACGACATTACATGCCTGGGAATACTTTATTACCGTGTTTGGTATAGAACAATTCATTCCCATCAATCCATCTCTATAGTAGACATTACCGAAAATACCCTTTTGGTTTTATTTTAAAATAAATAAATATAAAAGTTATCTAATTTAGTAATTGATGTATATGCATGCATGTGCAAAAGCAATACTAATATATATCTTATAAAACTTTAGTAAATTAACAAATAAATTACTAAAAAAAATTATACTATGATTCAAATATATTTCAACCAGTTAGATGAAGAACATAACAAAAAGAAAAAATGAAATGTATTTATTAACACGAGACATAGGTACTTAAATATATACAAATGAAACAATAAAGTTCATAGAAGCAAATTTCAACTCCACATATTTCAACAAGTTTTAAATAAAAAATAATATAAAAGAATTGAACTCAGAATATGCTAGGCAGTTGGACATTTGCACCTCCATGCCAAATAAATAAATAATATAGATTCATAAAGGAACCCAACACCTAGATATAAAAACAGCACGTGCAATATACGTGCAAAAGAGCCCAATTTAACACAGCACACAAAGAGACAGCAGGGACAGCAGCCAAACAAAGAGGCAACAACAATAGCAGCGGGGGGGGGGGGGGGGGGGGGGGGGGGGACGGCGACGCTGGCGTCTACGACGGCGGCGCGACGGTTGAAGTGTAGTATATTATAGAGCATAGTTCGTGGATTACGAACTTTGTCACTAGCTAGTAACATGTTCTGAACTCAACTTCATCAATTGTATTGGTTGACTTATGTAATGTACATTAATTGTCCAAGAATTATCTAACCTAGCATGGTGATTAAATCACTCAGCTCGATGCAACATATATAACATTTTCCTCTACTTCTTTGTATGACGTTCTATCATTCTTCATTGTTTATGGGGATCTTTCTTAATTTTCTTACGCCATGGAAGCAACATTACAAATATGAGTATTTGAAATAACAACTCTATTGCAGTTTTCGAGAGAGACTCATGACAATAGACTGGTAGTTGAACATGAGGTAATTCAGTGTAATATGTACTAGTCTGGAGGGTGTTTTGGGTATGTAATAATCTCACTCATTTTTTATGTGGAGGAATCCACAAATCCCACCTTTTTCAAGGGGAATGTTTATCCTTCTGCTGCCGCTAAATCTGGTGTGGGGGCAAACAGATAGTATTTGTGGATTCTTAGGAAAACTGAATAGCAAACCTGTATACCTGTTCCGCCAGAGTTTGACCGTTGACTCCCGCTGTTCACCTGCAAAAAGTGCGAGACACCGGGGTTGTTCCCGGCGACGCACCCTCCGACGCTCAAGTCAGTAATCAAGGAAGATTATGAAAGAGCGTGAAAACTGGAGAAAGATTGATTACCTCTCAATGGAGATGGATGGGGGGTATTTATAGGTGCCGCTGGGATCAGATTAGAAATGTAATCCTCCTGTGGTTAGATAAGGAATGTAATACCTAATCCCCAGTGAAGGGATAGATATGAATCAGGGCCATTGATTAGGATTTAACCAGAAACCCTAATTCTATCCCTTCTGAACCGGGTTTGCTGCGGGTTGAAATCCGCACCCAGTTGATGTGGATCCGTTTGCGGGTAAGTGGGTCTTCGGGAAAGGTAACCAGTACCCGCTTCAGACCCGTTGGTAGGTGAAATTACCGTTTTACCCCTAGGCTTCAAGATTCGTGCCCAATTTGGATGGTTCCGATTTAACCCCAGTTTTAGTCATATCACGAGCCCCCCACTCCTAAAGACTGAGTTTGATCAGCATTTGGGGAGTAGTTTAACTGTTTTAATGGCTAGTGGAGTTGTATCGGAGCCCAAATGGAGGGTTTTGAACCTCGAAGGGGGTAGTGAGGTGATTTTTGAAGCTGTAAGCTGCTCTTGAGTTTCTCTGGTCATTTGGTGATTTCTATCTATTTTTTTCGGATTATTTATTTAATTTTGCGATGTGTTAACTAGTTGTTCGGGGGTCTTAACAACACATTCTAGGTAATAATTGCTCGTTCAGGGGCTCAAAAACGTTCCCCTGAATTTGTAATTATTTTCCAGAATTTTTAGTTAATTTTTCCGAATTTTTAGTAATTTTTCACAATTTTTAAGTAAATAAAATGATTTAAATAAATAAAAACTAATTTTTAATACCGATTTATGGCGTGGCACAATCTGGGCCCTTGATCAGTGCCGAGCGCAATTTTCTGGGTGATCAGACGATCCGCGCTCCTCGGCAGATAGTTTCTTCGTATATGAGGGTCGGTTCCTCATCCCTTCGGCTCGGCGGGTCGGCATATGGCTCGGAATCAGCCGAACTACGTGGCGTGATCCTAGACGTCCATCTCAGCGCGTATCCCCAAAAAATGCTATCTTGTCGTTTAGTGAACGTGGCAAGATCTGAGCCGTCCATTATGACGAGTGCGTTTTTTGACAAGATCCAACGGCTGAGGAGGGTCGGCGGAATTTTTCTCCATATACGAGGGTCGGTTCCTCGTCCCCTCGGCTCGGCAGATCGGCACGTAGCTCAGAATTAGCTGAACCACGTGGCATGATCCTGGACGTCCATCTCAGCTCGTATCCCCAAAAAATGCTTTCCTGTCGTTTAGTGAACGTGGCAAGATCTGAGCCGTCCATCATGACGAGCACATTTTTTGACAAGATCCAATGGTTGAGGAGGGTCGGCGGATTTTTTCTCCATATACGAGGGTCGGTTCCTCGTCCCCTCGGCTCGACAGATCGGCACGTAGCTCGGAATTATCCGAACCACGTGGCATGATCCTGGACGTCCATCTCAGCGCGTATCCCCAAAAAATGCTATCTTGTCGTTTAGTGAACGTGGCAAGATCTGAGCCGTCCATCATGACGAGCGCGTTTTTTGACAAGATCCAACGGCTGAGGAGGGTCGGCAGATTTTTTCTCCATATACGAGGGTCGGTTCCTCGTCCCCTCGGCTCGGAAGCTCGGTGCCGATAGCCGAGTCATGGAGTTAGACGTTTTGAAGCATCCTGGGTTTGAAGCGTCGTCGCCCTTCAGCTCAGCAGCTCGGCTGCTTAGCCAGGCTGTTCAGTAGCTCGGCTAGGCGAAACGGTGGCGTGCAGCTCGGAAGGTACACGTGGCCAGATCTGGAGCGTCCATCATTGCTTGAATCACGAGGGTTGGGTTCAGATCACGAAAAAATATTATTTTGTCGTTTTGTGAGCGTGGCGCAATCTGAAACGTCCGTCGTGTCTTGACACGAATTTTGGAGGGATTTGACGGTGATTCTGCCTCAGAAGAATTTTTCTCCATATATGAGGGTCGGTTCCTCGTCCCCTCGGCTCGGAAGCTCGGCGCCGATAGCCAAGGCATGGAGTTGGACGTTTTGAAGCGTCCTAGGTTTGAAGCGTCGTCGCCCTTCGGCTCGGCAGCTCGGCTGCTTAGCCAGGCTGTTCAGTAGCTCGGCTAGGCGAACCGGTGGCGTGCAGCTCGGAAGGTACACGTGGTCAGATCTGGAGCATCCATCATTGTGTGAATCACGAGGGTTGGGTTCAGATCACGAGAAAACGTTATTTTGTCATTTTGTGAGCGTGGCGCAATCTGAACCGTCCGTCGTGTCTTGACACGAATTTTGGAGGGGTCTGACGGTGATTCTGCCTCGGAAGAATTTTTCTCCATATATGAGGGTCGGTTCCTCGTCCCCTCGGCTCGGAAACTCGGCGCCGATAGCCGAGGCATGGAGTTGGACATTTTGAAGCGTCATGGATTTGGAGCGTCGTCGCCCTTCGGCTCGGCAGCTCGGCTGCTTAGCCAGGCTGTTCAGTAGCTCGGCTAGGCGAACCGGTGGCGTGCAGCTCGGAAGGTACACGTGGTCAGATCTGGAGCGTCCATCATTGTGTGAATCACGAGGGTTGGGTTCAGATCACGAGAAAATATTATTTTGTCGTTTTGTGAGCGTGGCGCAATCTGAACCGTCCGTCGTGTCTTGACACGAATTTTGGAGGGATCTGACGGTGATTCTGCCTCGGAAGAATTTTTCTCCATATATGAGGGTCGGTTCCTCGTCCCCTTGGCTCGGGAACTCGGTGCTGAAGCGGACTCAGTAGCTCGGTCGCTTAACCAGACTGGTGGCCGAGTCGTGGTCTTAAGTGATTTGAGGAGTCTTTGCTTTCGAAACGTCGCAACTCTTCGCTTGGCGCTTTGGCTTCTTAGTGGGCTTTTTAGATTCCCAAGGAGGCCCAACATCATACTGGGGTTATAAGCTCTCACTCCCCCACCCCCAAGTTCATTTCACTTTTTACTCCAAACTTTTACTTTCACTCTCTGCGCTTTCTGCTAGCGGCGATTTTTGCTCCAAGGTGGTGACGTTAGCTATCGCGTGGGCCAGGCAATTTCCGGCGATCTTATTCCGACCGTGAACGTCACTTTAAGGTCATTTTACTTGCCTTAGCCTTTTTTCTAGAGATGTCAAGAGTGAACTCGGGGAGTGAGGCCTCGTCCTCAGGCGATAATGGTGCCGAGGAGAGGAGGCAGATGGAGATCCGAAGGAAGGGGAAGCAAGTAACCGAACCGTCTGTGGCCGAGGCGAGGAAGGAGAAGAAGAAGAGGGGGGTAGTAGCCCAATCTCCCGTGGTCGAGGTGATTGTGGAGAATCCGAGGCAAGCCCCTGAGACGGGCCGGTACCCTTGCGTACTGTCTGGGCATGCTGGGGTTAGGCAGTACGAGTGTGACCTCTTGAAGAAGGCGGTCATCGGTCAGTCGGAAGTATACGAAGAGAACAACCCGGTTCTGACCACCGAGGCGGACGAAATTGGAACGGTGCTATCCGAGAGGGATCTGCTCTGGATCAGAAAAGGGTTTGCCATCCCTTCGGAGTACAAGTTAATTCTCCTCGGCGTCGGGATGCGAGCGAACTCCAAGCTTTCGTCGTCGGATATGTGCATGTTCGACTATGACTCTCTGAACGCCGGACTGCGCTTTCCCCTGCATCCCTTCATTCGTCTGGTCCTCGGGTGGTACTGCCTCGCACCGACCTAATTTATGCCGAACACGTGGCGTCATGTGAACGCCTTCCTGCTCCAGTGCCGCAACGCCGAGGTCGAGCCGGACCTGACTGTCTTCCGAAGCATGTATCGGATAAACCGGATGCACAAGACCGAGCATCGATACTACCTGGCACCGAGGAAGGGTGTTCGGATTATAGAAAACCCGGACTCGATCAAAGGCTGGAAGGAAAAGTTTTTCATATTGAGGGAGCCATCGATGCTGCAAGTTCCGAGCCGATGGAAATTAGAGGTGCCGAAGTTAGCGAGGGCCAACCCGGAACTGACTGCGACCGAGGAGGAAGTGGCGAGGAAGATAGTGGCCCTCTCGATGTTGAGTTGGAGGGAGATGACCGAGGAGGTGTTATACGGGTCAGGCCTTAGTCCGATCGACCCGAGTACGCTCCTGACATCTCGTATATTTTTTTTAAGTCTTTAGCTCATTTCGCTAACTCTTGATTTGTTTGTCGTTTGGTTCAGAAGTGCCGAAGATGGACTTCACGGCCATGATGAACGAGAGGGGTAAGGTGGCCGATGGAAGGAAGAGGAAGAGGCCGAGCATGACCGCCTCGTCAGGTCGGCCTACAAAAGTTGCTTCGGCAGTTACTCCCCCTCCCCCTTGTGAGGTCCCCTCGTCGACGGTGGTTGTTGTCGAAGAGCCCTCAGTTCCTGTCACTTCTACCCCAGTCGGCGAGGCGTTCGACATCTCGGCGGCATTGTCGCTTGAGGCTCTGCCATTGACTGCTCAGGCCGAGGTGATCTTGACCGAGCAGCATAAGCAGCTGTTCGTTCCGAACTGGCGAGTCAAGAATCATGATGGATTCCTCGAGAACTCGCAGATGTCGATGCTGGCCGTCAAACATTTGGCGACCCCGAAAGACCGAGCCGCGCTGACGGCGGGGACGGTCGGCGACGATACTTATGAGGTTGCTCGGTCGCTCGTATCGGTAAGTGTCTTACGCTCTCTGAGAATTTCTTCAAGTTCGCCATTCGGCTGTTACTTTGTTCTCACTATCTTTTCGTTTTGGCAGGCCACTTGCCACTTTAACCATCTCCTCGAAGCGTTCGCCGAGTAGGAGAAGGAGCTGAAGGCCGCCAGTGATAAGGATAGGGCAGACAAAGTGAAGGCGGTTCGGCAGCTCGAGGCTGAGCAGAGGCGAGCCGAGGGCCTGGAGGTCCAGGTTGCCGATCTTGTGGCTGACCTGGAGCGAGTAAAGGGGCGGCTCACTGAGGAGTCTGCCAAAGCCGCCAAGGCTACCGAGGAGCTGGCGATGACAGCGAAGGCACTGGCCGAGGTGAAGGCGGAGAAGGAGGCCTTGGCAACGAAGATCAAGGCTGAGGTCGAGGCCGAGGCGAAGAAACACATGGCCTCGAACATGGAGAAGTCCTACCAGAGGGTGCTCGACCATGTTCAGGACCGCGTCCCTGGCTTCGAGCGGGTTGGCTATAGGCTGTGGCCCGGGTCCGCATCAGACGGCGAGGAGGGGGAAGGCGAAGAGGAGGAAGGTGATGGCAACGGCGATGACGAGGTGAATGCCGAGGTGGATGTGACCAACCCCCAGGTCGGGGTGAGAGATGAGGGGCCATCTGGCGATGCGCCTGTGGTTGAGCCGACGACGCAGGTGGACCCCTGATCTCCTCGTCTTTTTGTAATCTTTTTCTTTCTTCGTTTTGTTTTCCTTTCAAAAATGTAACGCCTTTTTTGTGGACTGGCCACCGCTTCATCTTTTTATGAATGAAAATTTTTGTTTTAAATTTGTACAAGTGTTTGGGTCGGTCTATAGTTTCCTTGTCGTGACGTCCTTGTATTTCAGATCCTCGAATATGCCCCAAATACCGTAGCAGCTCGGCGTCGCGCCGAGCTGTTTAAGCAATCTCGCGAGGCTCGCCTCGTGGGTGAAATCGAACTCACCAGGAGGTTGATGTTCAACGTGGAGAAGAAGAACAGCGAGCTTCTGGCCGAGGTGCACCATCTTCGGATAGTCGAGGAGGAGCTATCGGCGAAAGAGGCAGAGCTAGCCTCGGTGCTGATCGAGCGAGATGAGCTCGAGAAGAAGGTCGAGCAGCTGCAGAGGGTCACGGTCGACAAGAGCATCGAGGTGACCAACCTACGTCGCATCATATCCGATAGCGCTGAGTGCCCCGGTTCGGCGAAACTCCCTCAATTCAAGATAATGGGGAAGTACGATACTTTGAAGGATAGGATCGTTGAACTCGAGGAAGAGGTGGCTCAACTGAAGCCTCAGCCAGTGAGGGCTAATGTCCGCAGCACTTCCTGCACTCGCGAGGAGAGAGAATGAGGGATCACCTTTTACGAGCTAGCGACTCGCGGCCAAGTTATTGGTCGGATAGCAGCCGACACACAAAGCGGAGTAGCTGTTAGCTCGAGTGGAGCCTCGGTCGGGGCCACCGTTAGGATTAGTGGCGAGGCGGCGTCACAGTTCGTCGGCCTAGAGACAAGCTCGGAGATAAAAAGATAGAAACCCAGATTGTCTTTTAATCGGAACGTCCCTATCCCCAGGAGGCACTGAACGAGTTGCGTCGAGCCTTTTACTTCTTGCAATGCCTCCTGTTGTTGTAATAACATGCCTTGTAAATTTATCTAGTTGCTTTCCTGCTGTAACTGTCTGACTTGTAAAATTACCAAGTGTTTTAATAAAATCGAAGTTGCTTCGTTCATTGTTGTGTCGTGGTTGCTTTATTCTTGACACCGAACCCTAAGGACCCATAGTTGTCTTTTTTGAAGGTTTCAGCCGCGGAACTTTAGTTTTTCGGCTTGGAGTATACCGAGGTGTGATAGCTCAGATTTCAGACGCGATCCACGTGGCTCAATCTATACGGTCGATCATGATCGCGGAACGCATCACGAGGTGGGAGGCACGAATTCCCAAAAAACACTATCTTGTCGTTTTGTGGACACGTGGCACGATCAGATCAGTTCATCATGTTCTAGCACACATTTTGAGATGATCCAACGGCGAAATTGGTTCAGCAGAATTTTCTCCATATACGAGGGTCGGTTCCTCGTCCGTTCTGCTCGGGGTTTGAGTGAGCGCAGTTGAGCCAAAAGATGGACTCCGAACCACCGTTAGAGTTGCTCGACGGTTGTGGGAGCAGTTCCGAACGGAGACCTACTTCTAGCTCGCTTACGAGTGAACTTGCGAAGTAGGATCGAGCCGAGTGTTGGACTCCGAACCATCGGTGGAGTTGTTCAACGATTGTGGGAGCAGTTCCGTATGGCGACCTACTTCTAGCTCGCCGAGGAGCGAGCTTGCGAAGTAGAATCGAGCCAAGTGTTGGACTCCGAACCATCGGTTGAGTTGTTCAACGGTTGTGGGAGCAGTTCCGAACGGCGACCTACTTCTAGCTCGCTTACGAGCGAACTCGCGAAGTAGGGTCGAGCCGAGTGTTGGACTCCGAACCATCGGTAGAGTTGTTCAACGGTTGTGGGAGCAGTTCCGAACGGCGACCTACTTCTAGCTCGCTTACGAGCGAGCTTGCGAAGTAGGGTCGAGCCGAGTGTTGGACTCCGAACCATCGGTAGAGTTGTTCAACGGTTGTGGGAGCAGTTCCGAACGGCAACCTACTTCTAGCTCGCTTACGAGCGAGCTTGCGAAGTAGGGTCAAGCCGAGTGTTGGACTCCGAACCATTGGTGGAGTGAAGAGTAAAGGCAGAGAGATGTAAGCAATTTTTACAAGTAAAATATGAAAAAACTTTCTTTATTGACGACTAATGGCCGGCTACTTCTAAAGTTGCGAGCCGTTATTACAAGAGTGAAATAAAGAAAAACATTACAAGTAATAGGAGAGGGACGGTTCGACACCTCGAAATACTTAGAGAGGCGTTGGTGCTCTCTCTTGGTATTTTAAGAGATGGTCCGCATTCCAAGTCCTGGGGATCTCCCTGCCTTCGAGATCTTCTAGTCTGTATGCACCGGGGCAGACTACTTTGGCGATCCTGTAAGGTCCCTCCCAATTTGGGGCCAATTTGCTCTTCTGACCTGGGAATGAGATGACCAACTTTCTGAGGACCAGGTCCCCTTCTTTGAGGTCCATGGGGTGGACTCTCTTGTTGTATGCCAACTCGATCCTTCTTCGGTAGCTTTGTTAACGAATGGCAGCTCTTTCTCGGATCTCATCTATCAGGTCTAGACTTGCTCGGAGCTCTCTGGCGTTTTGCTCTTCTTCATAAGCTATTAGACGAGGAGAGGGTATTCCGACTTCTAGGGGGATAATGGCCTCGGACCCATAGGTGAGATTAAATGGGCTCTCTCCTGTGGGGGTCCGTTTTGTGGTGCGGTAGTTTCACAGCACGTTGGGAAGCTGATCGACCCATAAGCCTTTGGAACATTTATCCAACCTCTTCTTAATGCCGGAGAGGATCTGTCGGTTAGCATTTTTGGCTTGGCCATTCGACTGGGGATGTGAGACGGAGGAGAACCTGTGTTGGATGGCAAGGTCTTCGCATAGAGCTCGGAAGGTGGCCCTGGTGAACTGGGTTCCGTTGTCTGTTATCAGGACCCGAGGGATGCCGAATCGGCAGATCATGTTCTTCCAAAAGAACTGAACAACCTTGTTCTCGGTGATCGTGGCCAAGGGCTCGGCCTCTATCCATTTTGAAATGTAGTCGATCGCCACGACTAAGAATTTGAACTGTCCGGGAGCTGGTGGAAATGGCCCTAGTAAATCCATCCCCCACATTGCAAAGGGGACCGGACTTGATAGGGAAGTTAATGGAGCTTGTGGGAGGCATCGGATGTCGGAGTATTTCTGACAGGAGCTGCATTGCCGAACATGTTGTTCGGCGTCTCGTAAGAGAGTGGGCCAGAAATATCCGTAATTCAACACTTTGCGGGCCAAGGATCTGGATCCCGAATGTGCCCCGCCGATGCCCTCGTGAAGTTCTTGCAGGGCATAGTCGGCCTGCTCGGGGAAGAGGCATTTCAGGTAAGGCCAGCCGTCTACCTGTGTGAAGGAGCGTTTATATAGGATACCTCCGATTAGTATGTAACGCTCAGCTCGAGTTCTCACTCTTCGAGCATCCTTGGAATCCTCGGGGAGGAGTCCATCCCTTAAGAATTCGACGAGGGATTTCATCCAGTTGTCTTCGAGCAGGACAGGTAGTGACTCCATAGAGTCGGGGGTTTCGTCCTCTATACTCGGCTTCAGAAGGACCTCTATCAGGACGGTCTGCTCGAGACCTTGAAGGGAGGAAGAGGTTAGTTTGGAGAGAGCGTCGGCCTGAGCATTTTCTTTTCGAGGGATTCGCTCTATGAGGGCTTCTTCAAATTAGGCCATGAGGCTTCTGACCTTGGCTAAGTACTTAACCATCCGGTCGTCACGTGCTTCATATTCGCCTAGGACCTGATTCACGACCAGCTGAGAGTCGCTAAAGATCCGAAGGCGTTGTGCCCCTGCATTGCGGGCCATTCCAAGACCGGCTATAAGTGCCTCGTATTCTGCTTTGTTGTTGGAGGCCTTGAAGTTAATACGGAGGGAGTATTGGAGGATGAAGTCATCTGGGCCCGCCAGAATGACCCCTGCTCCGCTTCCCTCGTTACAGGAGGATCCGTCCACATAGACTGACCAGACCGGTGGCCCCTTCATTGCTTGGCTAAACTCGGGGACGATACTTTCAACTATGAATTCTGCCAGGGCCTGAGCCTTGACCGCGGTCCGAGGCTGATAGGTTATATCATGCTGGCTCAGCTCGATTGACCACTTCATAAGGCGATCCGAGGTCTCTGGCTTGTGGAGGACTTGCTTCAGCAGTTGGTCGGTAAGGACGACCACCGAATGAGACTGGAAATACGGGCGGAGCTTCCTCGCAGCCATCACCAGGGCATAAACCATCTTTTCTATTCTCGGATAGCGGAGCTCGGCATCCTGAAGTACCTTGCTCACATAGTAGATGGGCTTTTGAGCCCGGTCTTCTTCCCTTACTAAAACGGCGCTGAGGGTCTGCTCGGAGGCTGCCAGGTAGAGGTAGAGGGGTTCGCCAGGGATTGGTTTGCTGAGGAGGGGAGGATTGACGAGGTAAGCCTTGAGCTGGTCGAAGGACTCCTGTTGCTGTTGACCCCATTCAAAACCTTTAGCCCCCCTGAGGGCTTTGAAGAAGGGGAGGCATTTCTCCCCGAACTTCGAGAGAAAGCACCCTATGGCGGCTAGGCGGCCCGTTAACCTCTGAACTTCCTTAACATTCTTGGGAGGGGCCATGCCTAGTATGGCCTTGATCTTTTCAGGGTTTGCCTCAATTCCTCGTTGGCTGACCATGAAGCCGAGGAACTTCCCTGACGAGAGACCGAAAGCACACTTGTTCGGATTGAGTCTCATGTTATGCTTTCTCAGAACATCAAATGCTTCCTGGAGGTCGGTTACATGATCGGCACCTCGGATGCTTTTTACAAGCATGTCGTCAACGTATACCTCTATATTACGGCCGATTTGAGCTTGGAAAACCTTGTTGACGAGGCGTTGATATGTTGCGCCTGCATTCTTCAGACCGAAGGGCATAACCCTGTAGCAATAGAGGCCCTGATCGGTCACAAATGATATCTTCGGGATATCCGGGGGGAACATCCGGATCTGGTTATAGCCTAAGAAGGCGTCCATGAAACTGAGGAGTTCATGTCCCGAGGTGGCATCAATCAGAGTGTCAATACTCGGAAGAGGGAAGGGATCCTTGGGGCAGGCCTTGTTGAGGTCGGTAAAGTCGATGCAGATCCTCCAAGTCCCATTGGACTTCTTCACCATTACTACATTCGACAACCACTCAGGATAGTTTACCTCTTGTATGAACCGGGCCTTCAAGAGCTTGTCCACCTCCTCTTTTATAGCTAACTGGCGCTCGGGGGCAAACTTGCGTCTCTTCTGCTGAACCGGTTTGGACCCCGGAACAACGCTGAGGTGGTGGACTAAGAGCTCTTCAGAAATTCCGGGCATGTCTGCAGCTGACCAAGCGAAGAGGTCTCGGTTCCTTCGGATGCACTGTACAATGTCCGAGCATAGGGGGGACGGGAGGGTCTTGCTAACAAAGAACTTTCGGCTCGGATCCTGCTCAGAGAAGAGCACTTCCTCCAACTCGTCCACCGGCTCGGACGTTGGCCGGGCAGCGTCTTGGGGGATTTCCAGAGTTTCTAGGGAGAGGACTGGACCGAGGGTAGAGGTCATATAGCACTTGCGGGCCGCTTCCTGATTGCCTCTTACTTCCCCTACTCCGGCCCGAGTGGGAAACTTCATCTTGAGATGATACACCGAAGGAACGGCTTATAGGGCTGCTAGGTCAGGTCGGCCTAGGATAACATTGTAAGCTGCAGGGACATCCATAACCATAAAATCCATTGACTCCGTTCGGGTAGTAGGAGTTTTGCCAGCGGTTACATCGAGGGTTATTACCCCTTCAATAGTCACTGGCACTCCCGTGAACCCATGGAGTGTGTAGCCGGCGGGCTTAAGTTTTTCTCTTGACAGCTTGAGGCCTTTAAAAGCGGTGAGGAAGAGGATGTTAACGGAGCTGCCGTTGTCCACTAGGATCCTCTCCACTTTGAAGTTCGCCATGTGGAGATTGATGACGAGTGCGTCACAGTGAGGGGTGCGGACACCTTCAAGATCTTCGTCTGAGAATGTGACGGGCACTCGGAGGCCTTTGGGAGGAGGGGTGGCGCGGACTGAATTGACTTCTCTAATGAATGCCTTTCGAGAGGAGTTTGAGGAGCCCCCCATTGGGCCCCCATGAATGAGGTGCAGGACACGCTCCTCTTCGAAGTCGGGCATTTCATCGCGCTCCGGACACTTATTAGCCCCACGAGGCAGGGGAGGAAGGTCGGCTCGGTCATTTCTCACGAATCTGGTTAGCTGCCCCCTCTGGATGAGAGCTTCAATCTCATTCTTCAAGGCTCGACAATCATTGGTGTCGTGGCCATGGTCCCGGTGATAACGGCACCACTTTTCTTTATCCCTTCTTTTGCCAGGGGTGTTCATTTTTGGAGCAGGGGGTATGATTCCTTCTTTCTCAACTTCCATCAAGATGGTAGAGACATTGGTGGTGAGAGGAGTAAATTTCTCGAATCTGGGGGGAGGTCGGCGCTGGCCGACATTATCCTTCTGGATCTTCTTCGCTCCTTCTTCTTCTGTTCCCTTTCTCTTAAACCCGGAGGAAGACCCCTCCAAGTTAGGGCGGTGCTCGGCTTCTTCGGCCCGAATATACTTTTCACTTCGGAGGAGGAGGTCAGAGAAGTTCTGTGGGGGCTTCTTGGCGAGGGAGGAGCGGAGGCTGGAGTTAAGGACATTGGATTGAAATGCTGCTGTAGCGACCGACTGGTCAAGGGATGCTATTGACCTGGCTTCAGCTGTGAACCTCTTCACATAGTCCCTCAACTTCTCACCCTTCTTCTGGTGGAGGTACAATAGCGAGATGCTGGTCTTCTCAGTTCTACGGCTACTTACAAAATGGGTGACAAAGAGGGTTTCGAATTGCTCGAAGGAGAATATTGAGGATGGGGCAAGGCGTGAGTACCATTCTCGAGCTGGACCCTTGAGAGCATCGGAAGAACCAATCGGAAGCTTGATGGATGAGCATTAGGGTCTTGAAGTTCTCGATGTGATCGACGGGGTCAGTCTCCCCGGAGTAGGTCTCAAATTGAGAAGGCTTGAAGCCGATTGGTACAGGTGCATCCATTATGGTTCAGGAAAAAGGAGGTCTGCTAGGACGGAGAGTCCTTCCTCTAAGTTCTTCTTCTCGGTCTAACTGACCCAAGTGCCTCTCCATCTCATGGAGACGGCGGTATAAAGCGTCATCCCTTCGTCGATAATCAGGCAAGCCTCTAGACTCGTCTTCGTACGAGGGAGAACGGGGGCTACGACGACGGTAGCTCCTGGAGCGGCGAGGACTTTGCACATGCCGGGAGTTGCTGGGAGCTGGAGGAGGAGATGGGGACCGTCGGCGAGGACTTCGGACCGGAGGAGGAGATGGAATCCTCGGAGCATTGGTGTTATTAGGACAGAGGTTGAGAGCTTGTAGGACGGTTGCTTGGAACTGCTGGAACTCGGCACGGGTGATGGGAGCCTCATCGTTCCTAGGGTGTTGCCAACCGGCAGGGAAATGCGGTCGCCTTCTGCGATGTTCGGGGGACTCTCTCCGCTCCCTCCTGATCGGGGACCTTCTGCAATCTTGGCGGTGGGGGCTTCGCTCATCCGGACGTTGTTGGCAGGAAGCTCCCTCTCGGGCCCGCTTCTCATCCAGACGGTGGCGAAGATCCACATCTTTCGGCCGATTCGGGACTTTTTGTTGGAAGTCAGAAGCTCGGGGGCTATGGGAAGCCATAGAATTCGAAGAGGCATTGTGGATGGATACATGGTCCGGATGGAGAGGCTGTTTCTGAGGGTTGGGACCCTTAGGTGGTTGTTGATTCTGAAGAGGAGGAGGAAGGTCCTGTTGGAGTGGGTCTTCCGCTGGGGGAGGAAGTTGACCCTGCTGTTGAGTAGGTTGGATGGGAATTTCTTGCTGCTGATCGGGGTTGGGTCCTTGGTTGGACCCTCTGGATCTGACTTTCCTAGGAGGCATGGCCGGAGAGGATCTGACCAACGGGAAGAGGGGAGGCTACTATTCGTATGCTTCCCACAGACGATGCTAATCTGTTGCCGCTAAATCTGGTGTGGGGGCAAACAGATAGTATTTGTGGATTCTTAGGAAAACTGAATAGCAAACCTGTATACCTGTTCCGCCGGAGTTTGACGGTTGACTCCCGCCGTTCACCTGCAAAAAGTGCGAGACACCGGGGTTGTTCCCGGCGACGCACCCTCCGACGCTCAAGTCAGTAATCAAGGAAGATTATGAAAGAGCGTGAAAACTGGAGAAAGATTGATTACCTCTCAATGGAGATGGATGGGGGGTATTTATAGGCGCCGCTGGGATCAGATTAGGAATGTAATCTCCCTGTGGTTAGATAAGGAATGTAATCCCTAATCCCCAGTGAAGGGATAGATATGAATCAGGGCCGTTGATTAGGATTTAACCAGAAACCCTAATTCTATCCCTTCTGGACCGGGTTTGCTGCGGGTTGAAACCCGCACCCAGTTGAGGTGGATCCATTTGCGGGTAAGTGGGTCTTCGGGGAAGGTAACCAGTACCCGCTTCAGACCCGTTGGTAGGTGAAATTACCGTTTTACCCCTAGGCTTCAAGATTCGTGCCCAATTTGGATGGTTCCGATTTAACCCCAGTTTTAGTCATATCACCTTCCAAACTAATTATTTTGATAATTCTGGGAATTTAAGATTATTTACAAAACTATACCTATGTCTTATCAAACAGGTAATCAAGAGGGTAATCTTAGATTCCCTTATATATTACCGCGTACCAAACACCCCCTTAATGATAAGTTTCTTTACGAAATTAATTCTGGGTCATGGGTCTTCTTCTCCTCAACATTTTTTCTGAATGTTCCAAATTACACATCCATACAAAACAAGAAGAGCAAAGGGAAGCCCACATATTTAGAAGAAAACTTCATCATTTAGAGTGGTGGTACACAAATTGTGAGGCTTTATCTGAACAATTCAAACAATCGTTCATTAAATTAATTATGTCATAAAATATGTATACAAAAAATCAAGCAGTTCATAGGCTTCTTTCCCATGATGCCAATTTGTTTAATATTGAAAAACCATCCATTTTACAATCACTTAAAGTATGGAATAAGCGATATTAATCATTTGATATTTTATACATATTATGACATAAAAAATAAAGTGAAAGATGTCGATTATTCGTGGCCACAAAATAATTACAAGTATGAGGCTCTCTTTTCTCAACAAATAAGGCTATGTTTGAATACGGAGGTTAGTGGAGGTGACTTTTCTACATGTGTTATCTAAACTTTGGTTTGTTTGGATCATGTTTTGGAGGTACGCTACCTTCTTTCTTCACCTTAAAGTTAAGATAAAATGAAAATTGTGGTAGATATCTAAACTACAGTCCAACCAAATTAATTTCTAAAGCCAAAATGGAGGTACAGGTATGCAACAACCCACGGGAGCAAAACTCTACATTCACTTAAAAATTATCTATTGGTATCCTACCTTTGTATCTGACATTGGTAAAAGTCACAGCAAATCAGTGTCGTACGATGCGGACACACATCTTAAAGATCCGAGAGACAGAACAATAATTTCACTGCAACTGCAGGCCTACTAGAGGAACTTGGGCCACTTCCAGACCCTCAACTCAACCATGTCAGTCATCTAGGCTCATTTACGACCTAAGCAAAAGGGGGGTGTCAACCTATTAAGGTTGTCATTCAAAACCCCCAGAGTAAAAACTTCTATCTTTACACCAAGAAAAGGGTAATCGACTCTATCTTTTCAAGAAGAGAGGAGCAACTAACTCCATATCTTCAGGAGAAAATGCAATTTTTGAACGTTTGTCTCTTTAAACTAACCCCAATGCTATAAATATCCTCCACCTCCACTAGGCTCAGGTAACAAATATTTTAGCGACTAAAACTCTCCTATTATTCTGAATTACTGACTTGGCATCGGTGGGTCAATCGCTAGGATCAACCCCAGTGCTTTAGGCCTCTTGCAGGTTCGCCGGCAGAGCTCTCAGCGGTCCAAAACCCAGAAGAAGTGAAACCCTCTTATTCATCAGTACGTATTCTTCTACGTATTTCTTATTTCGGTTATCTACTATATTTTTTCTTCTTTTCATTCTTTTAGACTCATTAGCATGCACTACATTTACCTATTCATGTGAAGGCCCAGACCCTTTAGCCCATTCTAAAGTATTGAGTAAAAATTTGTGATTTAAGCTCAACCTTTCGATTCCAAAAACCTAACCCAAGATAATTCAACCCTTTACTAACCCACTCCACTCCCGTAACTACCCTACTAAACCCACTTATCTCTTTAGTAACGAAATCTTATTGTCATCATATAACCCCCTAATCACATCCATCCCCAACATCCATTCGATCCCAAACTCCACTTCCATCCTCTTCATCCTGAAATCCATCTCAATTCAAATCCGAACCCATCAACGCCTTGCCTCCATTCAAACCTAACACCTGGCCTCCATTCAAACCCGATACCTTGCCATTGTCATTGCTTCTTTTCCTCTCTTTCCGATGGAAACCAAATCCACCCCCGCCGAATACGAGTTTGAGCACAAATCGAAGCACAAGCAATGAGCTGCGGAGTTCCTACGTACATGAAAAATTTTGTCGAAACAAGGCACACTTCCTATTCTTTTCCCTTGACTCATAGCAAGTAGTTCATCATTGTTATCAAATTATCGTATCATCGAATTCTATTCATGGTTCCCTTTCACGCCGTATTAATCTACTCCAATCTTGAACCAAGTAATACATTCATGTGTTGATTAATTTCCTTATTGATTTCTCTCCTAAATTGATATTTGTAGAAAAATATCTACAATCTTGCTTTTCCATGATTATCATATTTCATATACAAGTTCATAATCACGAATCTAGATGAATATCATGTCATAGGATTTACCTTAGAATATATAGGTGTGCATTGGTATAGTTGTTGAATATTTAGAACTTGATAAATTCAATGTTTGTAGATAATGATTTTAACCATGTTATTGTCTTAGTATAACAACTTAATTTATCAGTTATTTTGTAGCGTATTGTAGATTGGGTAGAGAACTATAAATTCATAATTGAGACCTTTGGATATTTTCTATTGGAATTTAACATGATTATAACAACAAAAAGACTAAAAGAAAATATTTCAAATGGTTGGATTGAGAATTGAAATTTTAGAACGTGAAGTACTTTACATTTTCCACCCTACAAATGACTGGTTTTGTACTGAGGTTAGACCGAGGTTTCTGTAGTCAAACTTAGACTTCCATATATGCATACTGTATCTTTTCGGTTGTACAATCCATAATTTTTTACAATTTCACAAACCGAGTTGTAGTATGTGAGATATTGAGGATTTAATGCAGGTTCATCTTAATTTCCAGATTGCTGCATAAAAGTATTATCCTGGTAAATCACATGAGATGATAAACTCTTGGTGGAATTATGATTTAAGAAAAATCTGAATTTTACTAGACATCATTAGGGCTAGATTATAATTTTTGTAATAATCAATAATGGTATTTCAGTGGATTTGTAAGCGTTAGAATATGACCCTATGTTGCTGCATGTGTGCTAGACCTGTAAAGAACGAATTGGTAGGCATAGCTACAAGACTTAGAATTTGTCAGTGAGTAGGAACTGAATTCGGAAGAAATTATACTTTCTAGATCCTCTCATAGAATTAGATTTGCATTTCCGTAGCAGCAGAAAAGTAACTTTTAGTATAAACGGTTTCTACCATCCAGATTCGTAGTTGGTGTTCTTTGACTATATATATATATATATATATATATATATATATATATATATATATATATATATATATATATATATATATTACTGTTCTTGTGCTAATGACTTGTATCAGCATAGTAGGTCGATGGATTTCCTCTATATCATGTATTTACATTCATCTTTTGATACTCTCTTGATTACCGCCCTTGATACTATCGTTCCCACCACCGATTACACCAACCGCATATTCATGATCAACTATGATAAAAGAATGACAAGTCGGGGTCATAAAGGATACGACCTAATAGTGAACAATATGGGATAGTGTACTTGAAGGGGCCCGTGTTTTCCGTATTACTGATTACTGATTACCGATTGCTACTTACCGATTACCAATTACTGTCACTAGAAGACCCGAGTAAATAATCCGGTAAACTTCACTATTCAAGTCTGAACATTCATTTGATTGTTATTTTCTCCGAACCAGTGGTACGTGACACAAGATTAAGTGCAATAGATAAGTTAATAAAAACTGATAGACTGAGGATATGATTTACACTGATCATTGACAAAGATACCGATTACCGATCATTGATACATATACCAACTATTGATTACCGATCACTGCATTACCGATTACCGATCGATTATACTTTCTATCATGATTTCATTTTCTTACAGTCACCATGTAGGCATTTGCATTGTGCATGATCATACATTTCAATGCTCACATTGCTATTCCTTGCTTCCTTCCACATCATATTTTAATGTTTTATTATCGTACTGATTGATGCTACTTGTTGTCTGAAGCTTGCTCTAATGGACCTTCCACCACCCCAAACTTGGTGAGCAGACTTTCTAGACAACCATGATGGAATTGCTCGTGTTATCTTTATTTTCTAGTCGCTACATTATTTATCTAGACGTAGTGAACCGTTTATGCATTGTATTTCTTTCAGTAGATTATGTTCTCAGGCATTTTAACTCGATGTTTATGTATCTCAGATGATGGTTATTTATGGAGAGTTTATTTCTATTCATGTTCATGTGATGACTACTATTACTTGCGTGGATGTGCATATATACCTTGTTGAGCTTATGAGCATATGGATGATGTAAGTTGGAATGCTTGTATCATTTGCTGGGACTTAGTTGCTTGCCCGTGATTTCGTATGTTGGGAAGCAGGGCGTAACAAGAAGGTGCAGTCAACCGTCACGAACTCAGATCCGGTCAAAGGTTAGAACTCTTGTTTTTCCATTTAAAGAACTCATATATTTGTTTGCTTCCACACAGAAAACAAGCAGCAACAGATTCACACCGTCTATGGGAAGCTGCAGATCTACTTCTATGATCAGATCTCACTGGAAAAAATCACTTTTTTTAGTCATCCCTCCCAAGGGGTAGAAGGCGACGACCGCCAGCCGTCAACCCGAAGTTCCTTTTCCTCCTCCTCTTAGGCAGCATCCATGCCCATCGTCGCATGCCCTCCTTCTACCATCGTAGCCTCCCCTTAGCAAGATCGGGTTGGTGGGCTCCCAACGATGTCGCTCTGAACACCACTCTAAACCTGGCCCCGAACCTCACCCGGTTGAGGACTGATTCTCCATCCATACAGCTTCCTTTCCTACGATGCCCCCTGTGGTGCCCCTGACTCCACTTGATCTCTGCATCGTCATCAATAGTCGACAGCAAAGGAAAGACCTCCGTTAATGCTTAGAAGAAAAGTGTACCTGATATGAGGTCCCCCGCTCAGGGTGCCAAGGAAGCAAGATAATTCCTTCTCTACGCCAACAACAATTCCGATGATCGCCCTCACCATGGGGGCGAAGAAACCATAGGAGCCCAACTCCATTCAGTCGATAGGCTCCCAAGCACTGCAGAGAAGAGGATGCACCCATCACTATGGCCGAATTTTGAGACTTTAAGGATGAAACCCTCCAAGCCTTCCAAGTTACCTTGAACAGGAGCCGAAAGACAAGCAATCACACACCTTCAATTGTGCAAAGAGCATAGTCTATGGGTCAACCCGATCCGAGAGATGAAAAGACCCATTCCTACGTCATCTCCAAGAGATGGAGGACCGCTTAGCCCGAATCGATCAAGAGAAGGATCGCCGTAATAGAGCATACTGCCCCTCCCGACCTCCCTTAAGCAGGTCCATTCTAGAAGCCCTTGTTCCAGAGAACTTCAAAGTTCCTCACTAGCACTGTTAGATTTACCTGATACCCAGACCCGATCCGAACCCAACATTGGACTGGAACCGACCCGATCTATATGGATCCGGATCCGAGTCCGGATCCTAAAATAAGACCCGATCACTAACAGGTCCGAGTCCGGGTCCAGGTCTGGGTCCGCTCAAAATAGAACCGACATGGACCCAGACACGGACCCATTAAAAAATACCCCAAAAATATGGAATTTGAATAATATGGTTATAGGGATATACATATAAAAGTAGTTGTTGATGATAGATGTGTAAATATAATATTTATACATGTACTTAAGTGCAAAAATTGTTAGAACTGTAGGGTATTGGGTACAAAAATATTTAAGTGCAAATATTTATTTCCCGCTATCGGACCCAACGGGTATATTTTTTTAACTAGGACCTGAAGCCGGTTCTTAAGTCCGGGTCTGGATCCAACTTTTGGACTCATGAGATACCGAGTCCAGGTCTAGGTAGTGGAGGACCCGACCCGATAGGACCCGATACCTGCTCTACTCCTCACTTCGACCTATATAACGGTGACTCTAATCTAGCAAACCACATCAAGAGTTTTAAAACTCTTATGAAGATCAACCAAACCCACAACTCGCTTCTCTGCAAAACACTACCAACAACCTTGAAAGGATCAACTCGGGAATGATACTCCCGACTTTTTTTAGAGTTGATTTTCTCTTTCGACTAGCTTGAGAAGCTTTTTCTAGCCCACTTTGTCACTAGCTGCAAGACTAAAAAGACAAATTCCTCCCTACCCGAGTTAAAGTAGAAGGAAACAGAGATGCTCAAAGACTTTGTCAAGCACTTCACAGCCGATGTCAGATCCATCTCCTTCCTTGATTCAGCGATAACGGCAACTGCCTTTCGACATAATGTTACCCACAAAGAGTTCAAAGCATCCCTTTTTAAGAGGCCTCCTCAGGACTTCACTGACCTCCTCAAAAGGAGCGATACATACATCCGAGCTGAAAAGACCCTTCATCTCGAGGGCCAGAAGGAGTCCCCCTTGGGGAACAAATAGAAGAACACAAACAAAGGACCCAAGAAGTTCCAGAAAAATAGTTCTGGACAACGTCGCGCTCCTCCAGTTAATCACTTTGACAAGCTCACTCCCCTCAATGCCAGCATATCAGCCATCCTCATGGAAATTGAGAGAGAAAGATTGTTGTAGAAGCCAAGTAGAAGAAGAGACAAGAACTTATGGTACCAATTTCACATGGACCATGGCCATAACACCGATGAATGCCGAACCCTCAATGAGGAGATCAAGGCCCTGATCCATCGAGGTTTCCTCTCCAAATTTTCCCAGAAGGACAAGACCACCCCTCCTCCAACTCGGAGGGCTAACAAGCTCCTAGAGAAAGAGCCTGAGTCCCCATACTCGGATCACATGGTGGTCTTCGACTCTATCCATGGGAGACCTATGGGTGGAGAATCTAACTCCTCCCAAAGGCGTTCGTTCGAGAAAGAAACTCGGTGTATAACTTTCCTCCTACCAAAGGCTCAGGAGTGCCGGTAACTTTCTCTGACAAGGATCTCGACGGTGTCAGAACACCCCTACTGCGACGCATTGGTAATCAGGCTCTACATGGCAAATCATGATGTACGCCGAATCCTTGTAGACAACGACAGGTCTGCCAACATCCTCTTCTTGGAAGCCTTCGAGGCCCTTAAGCTCTCCAGGGACTGTCTCAACGCATCAGATACACTCTCCACTAGTTCTCTAGGGTCCCCATTCATATAAAAGGGCTAGTCACACTTGAGTGACTGCAGGGAAGACTCTGGATACCCAGACAGAGGCCATGGACTTCATGGTTATCAACGTGAAAGCTGCCTACAATGCCATTCTCGACCGCCCCAGCCTAGCAGCACTTCATGCCATCCCTTCAGCCTTCGACATAAAGATGTAGTTCCCAATAGCAGCCAGGGTGGGAGAAGTGAAGGGTATTCAAGAAGTGGCTCAAAGGTGCTAAATGGCTACAATGGGGTGCTCGAGATTCCCACTCGAAGCATTATAACTTCCCCAAGAAAGGAGTCAGGCCAACTCTGATCCCATGAACGACCTAGAAGAGATCCTCTTCTCCAAAGAAGATCAGACCAAGTGCTTCCGAATGAACCAAGCTCTCCCTTACCGAGTCCGAAAATAACTTGTTACAAGGTCTCCAAAGCAGTCCGCCCAGGAGCTTACCAACTTGAAGACCTAGGACAATGAGCTATCAATAAAGCATTAGAGGAAGTTCCACAAGGGTGCTTTACACCTTTCACTAGTAGTAGGTTTTTCAATTTCCAATAAGGCCAATGTTTGCAATGGCCAAAGTACGTAGTAAAGGCTAGCCTCCATCAAGGCAGCCACTTAGATTGATTTTTCAATAAATTTAGCATTTTCTTTTTAGATTCTTGTACAAATCTCCCAATGCAAACAACGAGTTCGGTGCTTAGCTCCTTTTCTGAGCTGCACCAACAACTCCTCAACCCATGCTATGAGTTCGGTGCTTAGCTGCTCTTTCGAGCTCCACCAACAACCCATCAACTCAAGTCAATGAGTTCGAAGGTCGGTGCTCAGCTCCGTTTCCAAGATACACCAACAACCCATCAACTTAAGTTAATCAGTTTGGTGCTCCACTCATTGCCCGAGCTCCTTCAAAGACTCATTGAATACATACAATAGTGCGGTGCTCGCGACTCTAGCTCCTCCAACTACTCATTGACTCCAAAAAATAAGTGTGGTGCTCCGTTCGTTGCTCGAGCTCATCCAACGACTCATTGACTCCATAAAGGGAGTGTGGTTCTCCGCTCGTCGCTCGAGCTACTGCAGTAACTTGTTGACTCTAGACAATGATCTCAATGCTCAGCTCCTCTTCCGAGCTACACCAACAACTCATCAACTTAAGGCAAAGAGTTCTGTGCTCAGCTCTTCTTCCAAGCTACGCCACCAACTCATCAACTCAAGGCAATGAGTTCGGTGCTTATCTCCTCCCCTGAGCTACACCAACCTGGGGATGCTCAAAGTGGAGTGGCCGGGACCTCAAGCACGGCTTCTAGCAAGAACCAACACTACCTTTAGGCATGCGAGCTCCAACTCCGTCACATGCAACTTGTTGCATGGATGAGCATGCTCGTCATTCCGAGGGCCTCCTCCGGTATATACAACAATCTATCAATAAAGAGAAGGATGGAGCCACTACAACATTAGCAAACACTAAAGACTTTGACCCAATGTTCAGAAGACTCAGAACAGCAATAGCTCATCAACTCAAAGCAATGAGTTCGTTGCTCGGTTCCTCTTCCGAGCTACAAAAAATCTTCGACTCCAAGCAATGAGTCCCATGCTCCAGTCATCCGAGCTACACAAAAAACTCATCGACACCAAGCAGTGACTCCATACAGTGAGTTTGGTGCTCAGCTCGCCGCTCGAGCTCCTCCAATAGCTCATCGACTCCAAGCAATGAGTCTCGTGCCCCTCTCACCGCTCGAGCTCTTCCAGCAGCTTATTGACTCCATGCAAATGAGTTCGGTGCTCTGTTCCTCACTCAAGCTCCTTCAATGACTCCATTCAACAAGTTTTGTGCTCAGCTCGTTGCTCAAGCTACCCTATCAACTCATTCGATCCCTATGATGTCACGCCCTGCTTCCCAAAAATACGAAATGCATGCACATGACCCGGCCTAGCGAATGACTTGTGTCATCCATAGGCTGTTATTGATCCAACTCAACAATATAAACAAGAAATAAAACAACTACGCATGCAATAAAAGAATAATCACATAAATAACAATATTAGAAATTAAGCATAAGAATAACCAACATCCAAATAACCCAACATCTGGAAATTTAACAAACAACATTCAGGTCGAAGCCCACAATACAAAGAAACAACATTTGTTCAGTTTTTATTATAGTTATCAAATAAAGCAACATTTATTTGAGCAGCGCAGCAAAATATCTCCTTCACCAATGTTGCTCCCCTAGTCCTTCTGGTAAATCTCCTTGATTACCTGTAAGTTGTTCATCTATAGAGAGGAAAAAGTCCTTAGAGCAAGTCGTGGACATGCAAGTAGAGAAACAGAGAAACAATGATAATGGCGGTATAGTAATGAATTCAATGAATGATGAAATCAATAATATCGAATAGTGGCAATACGATAGTAATACAATATGAAATGACGACGATTTATAACGATAACGATAAACAATAACAATAATGGTAATAATAACGATAACACTGTTCAACAAAGATGACAATATGCAAGGACAATGTGATAAAAGTCTTAAGTCTATTATTCACTTTTAATTCTAGCTAATGCACGTACTACTGTGTCCCCCGTGTTCTGTACCACAGGTTCGATGCATACAATCAATTTTGTTTAGACTAAGGTGGTAGATTCTATAGTTCATGTACTCGCACGATAACAATAGTAATTTCTTACACAATAACGATAACAATAGTCGGCACGATAGGTCCTTAAACAATACAAGATGAATTGGGATACTGCAGCCAGTAATCCAACAATAAATCAATAGCACTAGCCGACACAATATTTTGGGAACAAAGCCCACAATACCGAGTACAATCACTATATTATCAACTACCCTTGTCAACCCTTCATTCCGGCTTGATTAATATTCTTTATTCAATTAACATACAATCATGCGATTAATAAAGAACACTCGAAAGATGACAAAACAACCCTAAGATCATGCAATATACTCTATCCAATTAAATACACCAAATATAACATTATAGATTCAATTATATAGTATTAAACATAGGAACCCAATTCTGGACAACAGTAGGTTGCTGTACTAAAATCAGAATTTCCGTTGCTACAGGATAGAAAATGCAGATCTGTCAGAAGTTCTTGAAACTAGACTCCTGCCCGGTTCCAATGCATATTTAAAGTCTACATTCCGACAACGGTAGCTAGGTGAAATTCAGTGTTCTTTACAGATTTTAGTTTCTGACTGGTTATCAGTGTTGACTAATTTCAGTTGTAAGGACAGTAAATAATCATTGCAAAAATTAGTAAAATTAATTTTTATCACCTTAAGCATGATATCTACAAATCTGGAATTTATCTTGGCCATATTTGATCATTAGTTTACTTAATTCATCAGCCTAGCATGGTATGTACATGAATTTAAAATTACAGCGCAGTAGTAGCAAAAGGGTCATAACTCAGGAAGAACAAGTTGGAATTCGAAAATTCTGGATGCTATTGACATCTAGACACATAGGGATACGTTTCATGTTCAGGAAGTGACTGATTTTAATGATTTTATCTTGGTTGAAACAGCATGACAAGGTTCAGGTTGGCGTAAATTTTCAGGGTGTCAACATGTTCTTTTTGAATAAAACGATTAAAATGTTAAGAACGATGAATTGGGGTTTAACAATTATAAATCACAGCAAGTCATTCCTATGTGAACATGGTATTAAGATATATAATGTCCATAACTATACTAATTACAGTCAACTAATTTATCATTATCAATCACATGAACAATCAACCCTAACATACGATCTACAATAGTTGTGTTTAATGTCATGAGATGAAATGTAACAATAATTCTCTATTCTTATATTCAATAACTAACTACATGGGTGCATGTAAGATCCCTATACATTAGGGCAAAAAGACGGCATGAAGTCAAGATTATCACTTGGATTCGGTCGTGTAAATCCGTGGTATTCCAACAATAGATGACAATAATATTATACGATATTCAACATGGATCTACTTGCGAATTTCAATAAATGCTCTCGAATATGAGACAATACAATTTGAGTAAGATGACTTGCCTTTAGATGATGTTAGTTCCGATAACAATAAGAATCCAAGACACGTGCGAGCTACGTGCCAACACCAAACAGCAAGTGCAAGAACCAAATAGCAAAACACCAAGAGCTGGATCCCTCACTAGACAAAACAGCAAATAGCGGTTTAAAGATCCCCTTGCCAGAACACCAAACAGCAACTTCAACCGCTGGTCACCCTTCTCCTTTAGCCGAACACCAAACAGGGAAAAACGGATCTTCCCTTCCAAACACCATACAGCAAAACACACCAATCCCGTCTCTTTTTCTTCTCAGACGCACCAAAGAGAGAGAGGGGAAGAGAGATCGCGGGAGAGTGCAGCGGCGACTGCAGCGAACTCGGGACTGTGACACCGTGGCAAGGCGGCGATGCGGCTGGTCGGGAAGCAACGGCAGCGCGAGGGCGACGACGACTCTGTTCTCGCACCGAAATAGAAGAGGCGGCGTGACTGGGTTTCGACGGGGCTAGAGATGGCGATGGGGAGGAGACGGGTGGCGGTGGAAGATCAAGGCGGTCGGTGTTGGCTTGGCGACGGGAAAGGCTGATGGATCGTTGGGTTGAAGTGGAAATAGAGAGAGGGAAGTGAGTGGGGATGAACAGTGCGGGGGTTAGGGTAGCACAGGAAACTAGGGTTAGGGTAAAAGACGGCTAGGTATTAGGGTATTAGGTTAGTAATTGATTAAAATAGTAAGGGGGAGAGATTTTGGGGCTTAGTATTTGGGATTGATTCTTCAAATTTTGGGGGTTACAGATTGTGGGGAGTGATTAGGAGGGAACTTAAGGATTTGACAGTTAGGGAGAATTTCGGGGTTGTTTTGGGTTAGGGGGTTTGGGTGAGAGATCCAATAGGAGGTGGATATTGGGCACAATATGGATCAAATAGGAGGACAAATCACAACCCAATAAGACAAAAGCAAATTATGAAATTAAATCTGAATTAGGAATACAATGAGTAGATTTAAAATAATCAACTGAGATTAGGAATAAATTATGAATAACATTAGAATTAATATTACTCAACACAAAATGAGACAAAAAGAAATAAAATAGAATTACAATGGAGATTACAATTGGGATCAATAACAAAAGGGAAAAAAAATGAAAACGGGAGTTACATATAATGAGTTCGTGGTCCAGCTCATCCCTACAGCTACTCCCAAAGCTTTCCAACTCCAAATACAAGCTCAGACTCCAGCTTTTCCTTATAACTGCTCTCAAAGCTCGCCAATTCCAAGTCACAAGCTTAGAGTCCAAACCACTCCCTGGGGTTGCTCCCGCAAACTCATTGACCCAACCCAGTGGGAGGCAACTCAAATAAGACAAAAATACTTGGGAAATTCTTGTCAACCTTCCAGTACATGCACAAAGCTCCCCAGTGGAAAATCTCCTATTCTTAGCACATCAGAGGCAAAGCTGCTCTTTGTAGCTCCTTCGGAGTGAAGCTGCTTTTCATAGCCCCTCAGGTGCGAAATTGATCTTTGTAGATCCTTGATAGTGAAGCCCCTATTCTAAGCTCTTGGTTAAAGAAGTTCCTCTTCTTAGCTCCTCAGCGCACAAAAAATCAAAGCTACCCGTCTGTTCCAACTTTCGTGCCCACCTCCTCAGCACACAAAAAGAAAAAGAAGTGGAATAAAGAGGCCAAGAAGGAGCAAAACAACCACAAAAACACGTGCAAAATGTGTAAAAATACGCAGTACCGTGTAAAACTTGAAAAAAAAAAGTATAAATACACGGTCCTGTGCTAGCACGCGCGTAGCGCGTGAAATATCATGTGATACTGCATTTTCACTCGCGAAGCATTTGTTTATCCACACTACCATGCGACGCGTGGTATAATGCGTGGTTGGGGGCCCATTGGGTGCCACACGTGCCATAACGCGCCGTCAGCGTGGCCCCCCCACACTCCACTAAGCAGCAAGGCAGCTACTTACGTGGGTCCCACCAGGGTCCACATGCTGGGTCAGTACCGCTGGCATGGCCCCACTAGGTCTCTGCCCTCCCGGGTGTGCATCACATTGTCTGGGGAGGCTGGTTGCTTTGAAGGCTCTCGACTGTCTGATTGTTCTAAGATTCATGCTTAGGTTTGAATTTTAATTAAAATTCAATTTAATAATTTAAATTTCAAAAAATTAATTAAAAAATCTAAAAAAATATTAAATTCCTAAAAACTTAAGTAATTTTTTTTAAAAACAATTATAAATTGAAATTTTTAAAAAAATTGGAAAATAATTATTATTTTAGAAAACCTATTTAAATCCTGAAAAATAATAAAAAATTGGAAAAAGTTAATTAAAATTCTTAGAAAAATCTGGAAAAATCCAGAAACATGGTTACTGCCTCCAGAATCTTTGAACAGGGCTCCTTGAATCTCTAATCAACCCTGAAAGTCAAACAAGCTCTATGGAGCATCCAGAACAGCGAGACTACTCTTCGAAGGCTGAGAAATTCACCCTTCGGGAGTGGGGGCTTGTGATATTGGTAAAATCACAGCAAATCAGGGACGTACGATTCGGGCGCATCTTAAAGCTCCCAAGGGCGTAACAGTAATTTTACAACAATTGCATGCCCACTAGAGGAACTTGGGCCACTTCAAAGTCCACCATCTCAATCAGGCGAGCCACCCAGGCTCATCTACATCCCTAGTAAGTGGGGGTTTCAGCCTTTTAGGGTTGTCATTCAAAACCCTTTCAAGAGTAACAAACTTATCTTTACACCAAGACAAGGATAATCGACTCTATCCTTTCAACAGAGAGGAGCAACTAACTCTATATCTTCATGAAGAGAATAGAAACATACTTCAGGAGAAGATACCCTTTAAACGTCTATATCTTGAAAACTGACCTCAAGGCTATAAATACCCTCCATCTCCACCCGGCTCAACGAATATTTTTGCGATAAAAACTCTCATATTATTCTGAGTTACTGGCTTGGGCGTCGGGGCCAACCCCGGTGTTTTAGGCTTCTTGCAGGTTTATCGGCAGTGCTCTCAGTAGTCCAAAACCAAGAAGATGGAGCAGTCAGCCATCACTAACTTGGATCCGGTCAAAGGTTAGATCTCTTATTTTTCCATTAAAAAAACTCATCTATTTGTTTCCTCACATACAGAAAATAAGCAGCAACAGTGTCCAAACAGGGCCAGAAAATGGAAAATAAATGGAATAAATACTGGGCTTACATGACCCGAAGTTGGCCCAGGCCATTTCTGTTAATGACCCAACAAAAACAAGCTGCACCAATCTTGATGAGAATTGATTGCACCGCCGCAAAGCAGCTCACATCTTCCTCCGCCTCCAATTCCATTATCATCATTTTCATCACTTCTGTTTTCGTTCTCTTATTATTATTATATTATTATTATTTCATGTTCACCTCATATTTTAATAAATTAAAAATAAAATATGTCAGTTCCATGGCGTTCTCCTTGCTCTCTTCTTCCTCAACCTCATCTCAATAAGACTGGTCTTCTGCATATTACCCGTTCGTCTTTGAACTTCGAGTCGGATGGTGACGAAAATGATGATGAAAATGATGACCAAAACAAGTATGTAAAATTGCTCTGTTCCTCTTCCGTTATTTCTTGATTTATAGATAATAAGTTATTATTTGAGGCTATTTTCTTTCAGGAATCCCCACAGCTTATTGGTTGAAAGATACCGAGACGGCACTGCGAAGAGGTAAAATTGTACGCATTTAGAGCTAGGGAACAGTTTTTTTTCTTCTTCTTTTTTAATTCTTTATTTATTATTTTCCTTGGGCTATTTTTTTTATTATTTATTTATCCTTGGTGTGTATATATATATATAGCAATGCTGCATTGCAAATTACTGAAGTCATTGTTGGGAACAACGGCCTAGTTTATATCATAACGGCCGGCTTATGTTTATAATCTACGCCGTTTATTGGGAACAAGGCTTAGATGGGATTTGAACTTCCGATCTGTTGCTACCAGCAAAGAGAGGCTTACCACTGGAGCACATCCAGTGAGACTTGCAAAAGAATAGTTATTTGATCTTGAGCTTATGATTTCCTCTACCTCAAAATGTTGACTTATTATATTCATTAAGAAAAGCATGGTTAGATTCTCATTCTTGAGTTACATTGTTCGTTGAGGAATCTGAATGTGTCATTCTCATATCCATAAACAAACATCCAAGCAAAAGACATCTTTGACCAAAAACTAAAAAACACGAGTAATGGGTATTGACCGATCTTTAAGAGAGAAAAACCTATACTTCCGTGGTACAATTGATTGGCAAGATATTGCATCTTGTATATGAGTTTTTTTATTTTTTTATTTTATGTCCAAGCTTGAATGCTATTGATTGGCAGGATATGTTGCATGTTGTAGTTAAGTTATATATTCAAGCTCATATTGAACTCTTCTATAAATCAATTTTGCTAGGAAACTTTCTTTATGTTTTAAATTGTATAGCAAGGGAAATTTGTGATGCATACTTCATTTTCCTTTCTTGGCAGATATGTACTGGATACTAACTCTCAACTACATACTTTTTGGGAGGATCTGGGTACCTCAGTAAGTGTACAGCAGAAGGATAATTTCTCAGACATATCTTGGCTTCCACGTGTAATTACGGAATTCATTCTACCTGCAGGATTTCCAGGTAAATTTAAATCTCCTTTTTTTGGAAGGTAATAAAATTCTATTAAACTAACAACGAATAAATTATATGGGTTGATAAAAAAAAGATTGTCAGGTTCTTAACTTGTCTACTAAACTAGCTGAGAAGAGGACCCTAGCTGTCACTCGACATAGTTAGCCATCAAGCTAAAAGACCCCATGCAAATGATGCTGCCCCACATCCCAATTGTTTAGAATTGTTCCCTCGCCTTCTATAAGTAGTTACAGGAATACATGATTATTTTTATGTTTTCAAGATAGTCTGGGAGAGCTGAATCTTATTGGTCTTCACACCTTAGTTACTTTTCTTGAATCTGTTATTAGATAAAAGGGTGGGGAGGGTTGGGCTTTTGGACAAATTTAAGCTTGAGTTTACAGTCTACTTATTTTCTTAATTTCAAGTTCAGCTTATTAGTTTATCAAGCATGAATTTCAATCTGAGAAATATCAAAATTTAAATCTTTTTACTATGATAACATATTAATTATTCAAAAAGAAAAATAAGTTGAGTCAATTGATTATAACAATTTGTATCTTGTTTGGCTACCTCGAGCCAAATTTCGGTCTGAATGAAAATTCAACTCACACAGGGTCGAGTGCTGGTACTAGACCCTCTGTCACTTGTTGGGCAGTGAGTTCCTTATTGGAGTATCTTTTGGCAGAGTAAGGTCTCATGAAAAAAAGTTGCAACAAGAGAAAACATATCTAGATAAAGAGGAAAATGACAATGTTTGTTACAGTGAATGGATATATCTTTGAAGCACAGAAAGCTAGACGAAACGGAAGCACCATTGTTTTCTAAGTGCTCTTCCTTTTAAGCCTCAGTATCCTCATGATTGGCTAACTATTCCAAGAAAATAATTGTTTGCTGATAACTACATACTTTAATCTACTTGAGAACATATGATCACTTGTACAAACATTGAGTGCAATGTTTGTACAAAACATGGTGTTAGTTCCTTTAACTACTCTCAACCGGCTGGCCTTATTTGGTGAAATATAATAGAAAGCTATTATGAGATCTTGATTCGGATAATACAGTGGGTATCTAAAATATAACTTCAATATTAGGAGATTGTCATCTGGTATAATTTTCGTAATTGTGTCGCTGAAAATAGTTCATGTATTGGTTTTTCCCAACAATTCTTTTGTAGGTGGGGAACTTTGAATTGAGAGGATTTTAGAGGTGTATGAGGAGTTTAAAAATTTTTCACTTCATATAATGATAGTCTTTTAGAATTTCTTCAATGTATCCTGTTTTCTCATGAGTAAAATATTTTCTCTGCACATGTTTCGGGTTTAATTTCTCTTTTCACTCTTATTCCAGGATCAGTTTCAGACGATTATATGGAATACATGTTATTGCAGTTTCCAACTAATGTAACGGGATGGATCTGTCATACCTTGGTTACATCGAGTCTTTTAAAGGTCCTTGTTGCTTACCTGGATTACCCAGTTAAATCAATTCAAATTCACCCATGTAGAATATTATACTGAAGTTGACAGTTTTATCAAATATTGAAAGTGGAAACTGTATGTACTGGGAAGAAACTTCCCTTTTGTATAGGGAAGATAGACAATCTTACCAGTCATAGTTACTGAAACAAAAGTTTTGCAGATTTAACTATATGCACAACAGGTACAGTATCTAATATACATTTCTGATTTGTTTATCCAGTCAGGTAAGTATTTCTTGTATGTTGCAGATATATATTACCATCATTTTTTTTTCTATATGTTGAAAATTCAGTTATAATAATCCAAAACTCTTGTGAGTTTGATCTGAATTACTATCTGTATTTGCTGAAGGTCTTTAACTTTACTAGGCTGTAGGTGTAGGCTCTTTTTCGGGAACTAGTGCTGCTGCATCGGCTGCTGCCATTAGGTGACTTCTTGAATTTTCTTTAACCAGATTATTATGTTTATATCCTGAGGTTTTGAAATTGCTTTGCTTTTCTTATGTTCTATAGTATATTATGTTTTGAATTCTGAGATGCACTTGTACAGAATGCAGATAGATACTGAGATTTATGATACTTTGTACTTAATTGATATGTATGGGGTATTCGGTATTCCTTGGGTTGCAAATTGATCAAATACGAAGCAGATACTAGGGAATTCCATATTCATATTTGTTTTTGTAGTTCGGTTACAATTACAAATACAAACTTTTTCTCGCCAAGAAAACTGTTACATATTTGGAGAAAACGGAAACGAATATAAAACAAATACCAACAAAAACAATTACGGATACAAAAATCCTGTATGCAATATTTTTATACTTCATAATTATGGATACAAATAAATACAATTTGGATCCACATATGGCTTTTGCGGCAATTTACTAAAAATAATTTTGTTATGAAATTTTATTAACATAAGAATCTCAGATCCATCTAAATCCCTAACATAAAAATTATTATGAGGAACAAACTCAAACTAGATTAGAAAATTTTCTTAAAATCTCATAGTTGAAATAATGTCAACTTTATTAGAAGTTCTTCTCTGTCTAAATCCAATGGCTCAAATGGCTCGAATGGCTCCAACAGTCACCAAAATTCATCATCCAAGTGCTCCTGCAATCACCAAATGCCATATCCATAGTATCCGAATCGGGATCTTCGTTGCAATCATTAGCTTGTATAAGTAATTTGTGAAAAAAAAACTCAATAAACTAATTCTTCACACTCAAGAAAAATTAACTTAATTTTTATTATAATGAAAGATGAGTAATACCTTTGTGATAGAAAGCTCCATAGGAGAAGGCTTCTCAAGAAAAGATTGTACTGCAGGAGTAGTCAAAGGGTCACCCCAATAAGTTACTACCTAGGTATCTGTAAAACAGTAGCATTAATAATTATATAATCACATTTTAAGTTAGGAAGAAAAATGTTAACTAAGATTTATCTCCTTTTTTAGCTTTTAACCAATCTTGGGCACACATATCAGTACCTCTAATGTTTCTTCAACTAGGCTGCTTTTGTATTCCAATTCTGAAGTAACACTGGAAATCGGTATGACAAAAAAAATTACGGGCCATTCTTTCAAGTGTTTGCAAACTTTCTACCAACCCAAAATATCAAAATTTCCATTCACCTTTTCCTCCGAGTGAATGACTTTTTCTATCCATTTAAAGATTTAAATATGTTTTTGGCAGTTCACTTTCCATATTATCTATGTACTGAGAAAGCTTACTCTTTCTATTCCCACAACTACCACCGATCTGTTGAGAATGATTAACTGATGCACGTTAATAAAATATAGATGGGACATTAGAAGCATACTCTCCATATAACTTCCTAATTTCATACATAATTTCATTTAAAAACCTTCTATTGTCACCATATATTTCCTTCAAGTATTATGCAGTACAACTAATATAAATCTTGGATATAAAAGAGTTGCAACTACCAAGATTTTATTACAAAGTTTTCAACATTTGTCAAATTAGACCTTCATTGCTTGGATATAGATACAACTTTATTTAGACTCGTAAACCATTCAATAAGTGCAAGTGAATCTGACAAAATTCTTTTAGAAAAGTAAGAATTAATAGTGGGATAAGCAGTACCTAAAAGAAGTTCAGTTACTACATGAAAGTGGCATAAGCAAGTGCTCATTGTTTCAATATGATCCCATTCCATTTTTGATGGACCGTGAATGTACTTTGCATCTTTGAGCTGGAAAGGACTGGCAGCAAACTTTTAAGCAAACATCAAATATGTGGAATTCCAGTGGATGTAACAAGCAAGAGACAAACTCATTGGCAAATCCAAGCTAATTTGTTTTGCAGTTTCATAAAAGTTCTCTTCCAATTTAGGTGAACCTGTCATGTATATGGCACTAATCGGACCTTTGAAATTGTTGTTTCTATCCTCATAAGACCATCTTGCACGATAATATCGATTACATGTGTTGCATAGAATATTCAACCACAATTAAGAGACTTGTAGATGTTCTTTATCTAGTCGAATAGAAACATCGTTACTCCTATCATTATCAACTATAATGGTATTGTAAATAATTTAGCATTATACTTCCAACTAATCATATGTGACATGGATGAAGATATTTATTCTCGTCTGCAAATGCCACAAAAAGTTTATAAATTTGCAATGCTTTGATGACGCATGTGATTAGTTGTAATGATAAGAGTAATCATGTTACTATCAGACTAGTTAATATACGTCTCCAAATGTCTCCTAATTGTGGTGGAATAATCATTCATTTGAGATGTGCAATACATGCAATCAATCTTGTGCAAGATGGCCTTATGAAAATAGAAACTTCAATTTCATAAATCCAACCTAGTGTCAAATACGTTTTTTCTTCTAAATTTTCTAATCTCTAGTGGACCTCTCAGTAGAATTCAGATGAAGTTCTGACCATTTGTCAGTGAAAAAAATAATGAATTGATATTGTATGATTCCCAATAAATTCATCGATTTCTTTCGGAAGCAGATGATTATTTATCTATTTATCACGTTTCGGGAATAGTCGGGACATTGAGGAAGAACCAAAAAGGTATTTTGGGAATCAATCTGATATCTAATTGAACACTTTCCATTTATGATTAAAGGAGAAGATTATTCTTTTTACCAAACATATCCTGATCTTCTAATTCTACTCTAATAAGAGCAAGAGATCTTTCTTTATCAATCCCTTTGCTCCTCATTATTCAAGAATTAGAAACATCCTTTTTGAGTTTGAATTTGTTTGTTAGGAATCAGGGTTCTTCTATTTTCTACTCCTTTTATTTTCCTGACTAGTTCACCTAAATTGAAAGAGAAATTTTATAAAATATTAGAACATATCGGCTTTGGATTTGCTAATGGGTTTATCTTTTGATTGCTGCACCTGCTAGAATTCGAAGTATTGGATGCTTTCTTCTGCCTTAGTAGAAGTCTACTTTCAGCCATTTTCAGCTCATGCAAAGTACATTCATTGTCCATCAGAGGAATGGGATCATATTGAAACACTGAGCAATTGCTTACACCACTTTCGTGTAGCAACTAAACTTCTTTAGATATTAGTTATCCCACTGCCAATTTGTTTTTTGAAGATTTTTGTGAGATTCACTTAGCTTATTGAATGGTTAAAGAGTCTGAATAAAAGTTATTGTTTCTATATCACAAGCAATGAAGGTCAAATGTGACAAAGTATGAAGCACATGTATGGATACGGGGTGCGGGTACGACACAACATGGGTACGAGAATACGTGATGTTATAAAAAAGTAGGATACATGTGCGTTTGCGGGCACATTAAATATAATATATCTTATATTATATATATCAATAAATAATATTTATCTTGTTTAAAATATAAATATTTGAACCATTTCATAGAACTATATGAATACATTATAATTATGAGCATTTTTTGAGAAAAAAATGATAATCTAACTAAGAAACTTTGGGTATACTTGTTTTTTGCTTCAACATAACTTGAAACATCAAGTTTTGAATTACACTAGGTCCCCACATATTTATCTAATCATAATTGTATCCAAAAGTTCAAAAATATAATAAAAAGTTGGATAATCCTTGGATACACACCCAGGAGTACCCAAGGAGTATCGGCACCCGTTACGCACCTGACACGGGTACGTTGGCCATTTGGAACTACCCGTGCATCCTAGGTGACAAATATTGGAAACTTTGTAATAAAATATTGGCTTTTGCAACTTTTTTGGATCCAAGGTTTTAATTAGTTTCTAGTGCATTATACTTCACGGAGATATATGGTAACAATAGAAGGGTTGATGACATTACATATGACATTAAGATCTTACATGTCGAGTATGCTTCTAATGGCCCATCTATATTTTCCCGAAAATGCATCTTTTAATCTTTCTCAAGAGAGTGGTGGTAATGGGCATAGAAAGCATAATGTCGCTCATTTCATAGAAAATATGGAAAGTGAACCACCAAAACTAGTTTGGATCTCCAAATGGATAGAAAGCCATTCCCTCGAAGGAAAAGGTGAATGGAAATTTTGATATTTTGGGTTGGTGGAAGGTAAATTTGGGAAAGTATCCAACGCTTGCAATAATGGCTTGTGATATTTTTGCCATATTGGTTTCCACTATTACAGCAGAATCGACATTTAGCACTGGTGGACAAGTGGTTGATGAATGTAGGAGCAGCCAAGCATAAGAACAGTGGAGGTTTTGATTAATGGCTAATTTTAATTAAAAGCTAAAATAGGATTTACATCCTATTTAATTCCTTTCCCTTACTGAAAATGTCATTTTTGTAATTATTAATGCTACTCCTTTGCAGATAACAAGGTAAGGACTGATTTAGGTGACCCATTGACTACTTCAGCATTAGCGCCTTGGCTTGAGAAGCCTTCTCCTATGGAGCTATCACAGTGGTATCTACTACTATTTTATTTTAATAAAGTACATTAATTTTTTAAGTGTGAACAATAGTATATTGACTTTTTTATTATTATAAATTACTTAAGGTGATGATTGCAATGAAGATCTGGATTCGAATACTAGGGATGATGACTTTTTGTGATTGCTAGATCACTTGGATGATGAATTTTGGTGACTGCTGGATCCCTTGGGCTTAGACATGGAAAACTTAGTAATCTAATGAAATTGATATTATTTTAACTGAGAGTCTATGGTATTCGATTTGGAATAAGGAGTTTGTTTTTCATAATAATTTTTATGTTAGGGATTTAGATGGATATGGGATTCTTACTCTAATAAAACTTTCATAATAAAACCATCTTTAGTATTAAATTGCCGTAACAGTCTTGATATGTATCCGAATTGTATTCATTTGTATCCGTAATTATAAAGTATAAAATTATGTTTACCAGATTTGTATATGTATTTTCTTTTATTGGTACCCATTTTAATTGTATTCATTTGTATCCGTAATTTTATTATAAAATTATGTTCGCTGGATTTATATCTCTATTCATTTTTATTGGTACCCATTCTATATTCGTTTATGTATCGAGTTTCTTGACCGGTAAAAGTACGTATTTGTATTTGGTCTACAAAAAACAAATATGAATGTAGAATTACTACTTACTAGTATCTTCTTCGTATTCGATCTGTTTGCAGCCCTATCCATAGGTCCTAACTTTTTATAATGAAGCAGGGTGGATTTAAAGATAGACGTCTTCTCTAGTGGATTTTAATTCTATGGTTGATCTGATGCAATTAATCAAGCATTGTAAACCAAATGTAGTATCCAACTATCCATTGCACTTGATATTTTAGAGTAGTTCTTCAAAATCATCCCCATGTCAGCATGGTGACATATGAAGCACAAACATTTTTATTTGGTAGCTAGTGTGGTGAACATATGAAGCACAAACACTTCTATTTGGTAGTTGTGTCGTGTCGGACAACAAATCCAACTCAACACTTGATATTTTAGGGTAGTTCTTAAAAATCTTCCCGATGTTTGTGTAGTGAGTCATGTCACATCATGTTCGTGCTTTAGTTTTGTACAGTTAAAACTCCATAGTGAATGTTTCGTAGATGTACCTTACATTCAAACGTAGTGCCAGTTGGTAGACCCGACTTCCTGACCCACCTTTTGTGCTGGTCAATTCACTTTGTCGATCCGTGATTTGAAGTGTTTTCGGGTTTGCTTGGAATTCCATATCTAAAACCTATTCGAAGAGTTTGGGGGCTATATATAGGGATGTTAAGACTCCTATAGGGTTACAAATAGAGAAAGATTGCTTGGGACTCCTAGGGTTTGGTTGAGAGAGCTTGTGTAAAGAAGGAAACCACTTTGTGGCCTTGTGGGAAGAGAGTGGTGAGTCTTGGGTTGAGGGGATGGTTATTGTCCATGGGTGTAGACTACTGTCCTCCATTTATGTACTCTTTTCCTTGATATAGTGGATTTCCTCCGGGTTGAATTCCCATGTTAGATTTTTTGTTTTCTTTTCTTTTTTTGTTGGTTGATTTCTCTATAATGATAGTTGTCTGAGAAACCCAAGTCATTAATTCGTCTCCACTTATTCTCCTCGGCATCAAAGGAGTTGCCTCTATAAATCTTCCATCATCGGAGGGGCAATTTTCCCAACAGAATTCCCATGTTAGATCTTTTGTTTTGTTTTCTTTTTTTGTTGGTTGATTTCTCTATAATGATAGTTGTCTGAGAAACCCAAGTCACTAATTCGTCTCCACTTATTCTGCTCGGCATCAAAGGAGTTGCCTCTATAAATCTTCCATCATCGGAGGGGCAATTTTCCCAACAATGTCTTTGTTTCGGGCTTTATCATTTATTAAGGTTTTCATATTTCCTAATCTGCCAATTTATATGGCAAGGACAATGCAGATATTTCAAACTTCACTCGTGCAAATTGGGTGAGTAGAGGCTCTGAGTCTGACTGCTAACCTGTCAACTGCAATAGTCCGATTGGATTATGGACAACAGCATGCTTCTTTTAAACTCATCCACAACATAGTCTACAATTATGCTATGATCCTTAATTATACCGAATCACTTTGTTAAGAGAGAACTACTAACTTTGGCAATTTTGGGGACAAGAATTGCACTAATTTGTTAAACCCGTTTGGAGATGTGATTTCTATTGTATCAGGAAAAAAAAACCTAATTTATTGATTTCTTTCTCTTAGATGGGTCTCAAAGGATGGTCTTGGAGCCATCGGACGATTACTTATCGGTATGGAAAATTGTTTAAAACGAAAGTTATTAGTTATTTGATCCAGCTAACACACTTCCTGTTTCCTAGGTGGCCGCTTTGGAAACCTTTTTGATGATGATCCAAAGCAGTGGCGAATGTATGCAGATTTCATTGGGAGTGCTGGAAGGTATGCCCAACAAATGGTTGGCATATTAATCATCAAATTTTTTGAGCCTATAATAACGGGCCAGACATCTTCATGTGCAGTATTTTTGAGCTCTGCACACCATTGTATCCAGCATATTTCCTCCCACTTGCTTCTCTAGGGAATTTCGCAAAGGTAGTCAAGTCACTTTTCTTTTTCTTTTTCATTTTCTTGTTAGGAAAGATCTTTCTGTAATATGGAATAAGCACATAAGTTGATGATATCATGTCTTCGAGGAGGCAAATAGGGAAAGCTTGGACAGCCATAGGTCTCTAAGGTAATGGTGCACATTCGGTGAATATTTGAAATTACTTTGGTGTGTCATTCGGTGAGTGTGGATTGTTGGCATCATTTAAAGTGATTCAACTTGACCATTATATATCTGCTGAGCAGCTCACTTTTGAAACCCTCTTGATTCTAATTCTATGTCCTCTGATTTCATCTGTCATTTTCCCCCACAGTAGAACTTTCCAAGTTTATTACAATTAGAAGAATATCATGAGCACAGCAAGTTGTAGGTAAGCACATCAATGATCTTTTTTGCAAATAAGTGCATCTTTAACTAAAATTTAGCATTTTTATTTTAAAATTTAAAATTATTTAAAATTTATTTTATTATAATACCTTCTATGGGACCATGAGAAACATACTTCGAGAAAGGCAAAAGTGGGACATGAAGTGAAAGATTAAAGTTGAAAGTCTATCTGTTAATGTTACAGATGCATTTATAATGGCTCAGCTTCTACATATTTCTCCGATATAAAATAAAAGAATGTTTTGTTTTGTCAGAAAGTTGTTATCATGATAAATTTCTTATGTCAATTTGTTCTATCACTACAATGATCTTAAATGTTGAATCTTCTTTTTTTACTTTTCAATATCACATGCACAATCTGATTTAAGTACAAATAATGAAACCCACCAAGTCGAAACTATTCAAACTGACCACATTTAAAGTTTCAAAAGGGGTCTAAACTTAATATAGTAACTTTGTTTTGAACCTTGGTTTATACATGATGTGTATAGGATAAACTGAGAAGCTGAGTGCTCTGTTTTTTTACTCTTATGGTGCTAACTTTGGCTTCATATGCAGGCTATTGCAAGAGGTCTAAAAAATCCTTCCTTTCGTGTAATCCAGAATCATTTTGCTATTGCTGAAAATCTTGGGGAGGTTGCAGCAAAGGTAATTGGTTTAAATCAGAAAAGAAGAATCTGTATGAACTAATTTGTTGAATTTCTTTAAGGATCACATGTTCTGTTTGGCATTTGGACATTGTCCGTTACTTAGAGCTTGCTGTCCCTATTCAAACTTAGCAATTTTCCATTTTCCTTATCCATCCAAGTCTAGGAGGATTTTGGAGGGTCTAATTTTCTACTTGAATTTAAACTACATGATCAATTAGGTTGATTTTTATGTGCCAGGTAGCCTTTTAGTCTTTATGGTACCCCCCGTCAACGTTCGTAGTTTCGTTGGCTAGGGGTTTGGCATCAGTTTTGAGGGTGGAGTTTAGGCTGATAAATGGTCGCAGATTTTCTCAAATCATACATGGGCCCTATCCCCTTATACCTTATTATAATACGGAAAAAAGGGCTATCTGTCTAATACTAAACTACAATTGGTTTGTTATGCACATATTAAGTTAGCAAGTCATTCTGCTAGTAAGTTTAGGTTGTACGTCTTCTCGAAAAATGACTTTAAATGATAACTATGCTTGTACAATTCCTGACTATATAGCATTCAGTCTTTGCTGCAGCTGTCTGGATTGTCTATCCAGACTTCTGCTTTGCCCAAAGCTTTCAGTTATTCTCTAATCTGATTTCAAATTGATACTTCTCTTTCACTTCGATGCACCTTAATCTCATATCTCTATTGTTTATTTTCTTATCTTGATCCCAAACCCTTGTTTCAGCTATGGTAATTTGCATCTTCCATAATTGCTCGACAATCTGATTCATAAAACATAGATGTTTATAGCTGTCTTATAACATTTCTTCTCAACTGTGTGAGAATTATGCTTTCCATTTCCTTTCTCTATTTTGCAACATTAACTCTTCTGGTATACGAGTATGAATGGACCATTGCGTTGGCAAATACATGTTAGATCTCGGGTATGACATGTGTTGTCATGCTTGCCTTGTGGTCACGCACTCTCACTCTACTAGTGTACTGTAAATATGGAGAAGAACATAAAAGCAACTGAAGGGTGCATTATAGGAAATATAAGACAAAGCAGTCCAGTAAAAGAAAGCATAAATAAATACTAATGGGCCAGCTTAACCCATTAACATATGGAAAAATCTGTGAAACAGAAGGTTGATGCATGAAAATAGTGATGTAATTGGTGACATCCATTTATAGACAAGAATATTACAAAAGACTCTGTTCCATAGTTTCGACGAACAACACGAAGGTTTGGAAATTTCGCCGTCGACAAGGAAGACCAAAAGTGTGCAATTTAGCTTCAAGAATGTCATAAAGTTTATTACAATATTTTTGGCTAAGGTTTGAAGTCAATTGGAGTTTTCTACAGAGTTTTATGTGAAAATTACCACTTGGACCAAAATGCAATTTTTTCCCAAAAGTTCCAGGGACTAATATGAAAAATTACAGAAATTCTTAAATCTCTGGGTTATGGTGAAAAGAGTAATGCTACACCCACTACCAAATTCTGAAATCTTTAGGTGACACACTATTAGTGGAGGTTATTATAGAGTAGGTGTAGAGTAGTTGGTAGAAACCTCCAATAGTAGTGTGCCACCTAAGCTACTAAAGAGAAAGGTAATAGATTTGCAAGTGGGAGTAGCATTACTCCGGTGAAAATTAGAAGTTGGTTTTGGCACTTATGCATGTAACCCCCTCTCCAATTCCCTTTTACACTTAAAACCCCATAGGGCCCATACTACTCAATCTCTACCCCACCCACCCAATCAACTTAAACCCAGCTACAAACACAAAAACCCTATCCCCAATCCCTTGCCTCCCACGCAACAAGGAGGACATCAGTAGCCAACCACCGCCCCTTCCCTGCCTCGGAATCTGTGCCCGATGCCGACAGCCCGCACTCCATGCTGGCCCACCTTTCACCTTCGGTACTTGACACCCTCCCTATCATCTTCTTTTGAGATTTTTTTTTATGTATGCATGATTGATATTGATTATTTTTATGGTTTGATATCAAGAACTTGAACATATATATATGATGATTACAGATATTTGAGTTTGATTTTTACAGTTAAATTTGATGATCAAAAATTGATTTTTATTGACAAAGCTTTTTTTTTTATGCTTAATTGATATTTGTGTTTGAGATGGTGAATAAAGATGAGATTTTTATGGGTTTGTGATCATGGGCTTATGGATTATTTTATTGTGTGCTAAAGGTTGAAGACCATACATGTGTGCATGTGTATGTTTAAATTTGACTTTTGATGAATATCTTCACATACGCAGGGCCGGAGACGAGAAATTTTGTCAACGGGGTCAAAGAACAACATGAAATAAAATTAAAGAAAGGAAAGTGGATCAATTGTTATAAATATTTACAAAATACCCAAATTATGTATAGTATCTATGCAATTTTTAAAAGTTTAAGCGGCCAATTTTTATAAATATTTATAAAGAATCTATTAGAGATGTAATTGTATTAGTTTATCTAATTTCGGGTACAGCTCATGCTTGTCTATGCCACTAATAAAGAGATCATTGTTTTCAGTTAATTAGAGGTGAGAAATAATAAATCATTTCATGGTATCAGAGCCCCAACCCTAACCTTAGCCAGCCACCGTCGCCTCCATCGGTTGCCACCAGCGGCCTCATCGTGGGACCCAGCTGCCGCCATTCCATCTCCTCTCCAAACCCTAGCCGCCAAACATCCTGATTCAGATCCGACCCAACTCAAAGAAAGGGAAGGAAACAACAGTAGCCGCCAGCACCTCCTGCCTCGATCTGCTGAACCCGACCCGATGTTGTCCTACCGCTGCCGCCCTGGCCCCTCGCCGCTCACTGTCATTGCCAGGTCTCAACCGAAACTCTGGCCCCTTCGTCGTCTCCTCTGGATCAATGTCGGGTTCCAACCAAGAAAAAAATATTAGAGGGGCTCTCTCTCATCTTATTCTTCCTATCGTCTGTCTCCAAAATCCCTCTTATATGTGCCGCCACTCTCCCTATTCAAAACCTTACCCATTCCTCCTAAGCTACCATCCTCACCATCCACAACCGGCCACCACAACCACCTACATCTTCGACTTACGCCCAAATCCTCTCCACCTCCACATCCATCCAGATCCACACCCTATTCTCCACCTCCAAACCCATCCAGATCTGATCCTCCATCTCCAAAACAAACCAGATCCAAACAAACCAATCAAACTAGATCGAAACAAAGAAAACCAAACCAAAGTCAAACCGATTCAGATCCGAATCCGATCCGACCCACTCTGTGGCACCCGAACCCGGCCAGTCAACCATGCCAAGTTGACTTTTGATGTCATCATTCCTTTTTGCTGACATCATACATCAGTTATGGGTAAAAATTTAATTCTTTGTTTTTTTAAGGGGGGCATTATTATCCAATTTTCCATTTGAGAAATGGTAAACAATAATTATAGTTTCGGTGATGAGAGAGGTCGCTTTTGTCGAAGAGGATGACCGGTCATGATGCCTAGTAACAAGAAACTTGGGCATATTAAGGGGAATTGCCCTACCATGCATTTCAGTGCTATCAACAACGATTCACACATGTAGCCTCCGGTTCAGTTAGCGTACAGTTAAATGAGGACAAGATTCAATTTCTCCAGTACTATCACACTTTCCGACAACGGTCTTCTTGAGGATGAGGTTTATATGGAGCAACCCCCCCCCCCCCCCCCCCCCCCCCCCCCCCCGCGTTTTGTAAAGATGAACCTACAAAAGTCTGTTGCTTGAAACAAACTTTGTATAGACTCAAACAGTCTCCATGTGCTTGGTTTTGCTATTTCTCTGAGGTTGTCACGAGTTTTGGATTGAGGAAGTATAACGATCATTCTGTGTTCTATCGATATCATTAGGGGAAGAGGATCATTTTAGTTGTATATATGGATAACATTGTAACAGGATGATTAGAATGATATTCAAGATCTAAAGTCATATATTCAACAGAAATTTCAAACTATGGTTCTCAGGCGATTGAAGTATTTCTTGGAGATCGAAGTTGCTCGTTCTAAGCAGGAAATTTCTTTATCGCCAAGAAAATATGTGTTGGACATACTTACCTCGAGCGGTATGCTGGGATGCAAGCCATCACATATTCCTATGGACCCCTGCAAGATCATGGAGTCATGTTGGAGGATCCATAGAGATATAAGAGGCTTATGAGAAAACTGAATTATCTTACGGTCACTCATCCAGATATTGCATACTCATTCAGCATAATAAGTCAGTTTATGGCTTTCCCCAGTACAAGCCATTGGAATGCAGTTATGAGAGTTCTTAAGTATTTGAAAGGCTTTCCAGACAGAGCATTGATGTGATGATAGACATTGTCGAATTGCTGGATTTTCATTTACTGACTGGGCTTGTTGCCCAATAACTAGAAGATCTACCACTGAGTATTGTGTATTTGTTGGAGAAAACTTAGTTTCATAGAATAGTAAGAAACAAAATGTGGTGTCTTGATCGAGTGCAGAATCCGAGTATTGTGCTATGGCTGATCTCACATGTGATGATATGGGTCAAACGGTTTCTTACTGAGTTGGGGGTTCTCCAACAAAGGTTGATCTGTATGTATTGCGACAGTCAGTCTGCCATTTATATAGCCACTAATGATGTGTTTCATAAACGAACCAAGCATATTAAGGTTGACTGTCGTATGGCTCACAACAAGATTAGTGGCACTCCGCATGAGCCTCCTCAGATAGAGGCTAAACATGTTAGCACTGGTCACCACTTGACTGCTAGAATACAGTCAAGGTTTTACATCTCGGAGTTCGAACTCATCTCGGCAAAGGGTGCTTCATCTCGGATCGGAGATATCGGAGATCTCAGGAAAATGTGATCATCTCGGATGTTCATTTTGGACACTCAATAAACATATTTTTTGTTAGTATATAAGTGTAATGCCCCGAATTCCAAACACATGTAATTCGTAGCACAAACATAATCTTTTACTTCAAATTCGTACAAAAATACAAGGAATTTTAAACTTTTTATTACAACAATGTTCTTTACAACAGTACAGCAGAATTAAATGAATACAATACAATCTACAATAATGAAACTCAAACTTGTGACAACTCATCATAGCATCTTCAAGTCCATGCCAAGTCCAATCCCGCAAGTAGGAAACTGTGGGCACGTTAGTTGCATACAACTGACGCAATGCTATAATACAACGGTTTTTTACTTTAGCAATCACAAACTTGAATGCAAACAGGAAAAATGACTATCCTAGTTGTGTCAGTGTATGATATGACTTAATGTCTAATGCAGACATTTACACTACGATGATACTAATGCATACTTGTTCAGATTCTATGCATCTCATACTACATAGGTCCGAGGGCAAGCCCTTATCGTACTCCTCATTATAGGATTCAGTCCCTCGCTATGCAATCTACTACTATGACTAATACTAGATTTAGATACTTTGCAAGTATTGGTTCTTGCCTCGGAATACTAGAGATCAATCCCACTCCGCGGATTATTCTGTGGCCTATTTCATCCATCGTCCCGAAATACTGGGATTGTCTCATTTCGCGAGTCATCCTGGAACCCTCATTGCACAAATACCCCATGAGCACCGTTTTTGCCCCAGAATACTAGAGATCAATCCCACTCCGCAGATCATTCTGTGGCCTATTTCATCCATCGTCCTGAAATACTGGGGATTGTCTCACTCCGCGAGTCATCCTAGAGTTCATAACTCATGTTTGCTCTTATTCATCATATCTCCAACTAGTGCCTGACCTTAAGTTTAAGTTACAGTTATAAAGACCTAGAGTTTAGCTTTACCCACCGGACTTAAACCAAAACACTGAGAATATTAGCCCACACTGTCTACTTCTCAAAGAGAAAGTTAACCCACACTGGTTACTTTTCAAATTCCATTTATCACAACTGCCGGTATTCTGGGTTCCGCTCACTTTAGAACAAACAACCATCTAAAAAAGAGATCACATAGGTTACATCTAACCTCATATAAAAATTTTCATTCATTAAACATCTTTTAACTTCTTTTATCCATTCTATTTATGTTTATTATCAGTCATGAAGTAACCAACTTCTTATAGCAACATTCAATAACACTTGATGAGTAAAAACCCTTATAAACATCACATGTTTAACTTTCCAACTTCATCATTTAATTATCTCTTAATTCCTCATAAGGTACACCTTACTAAAATACCAATTTTATACATTGTAAAAGTTTTAAGACAACTGGATAAAAAACATCAACCCCATGGTATTGAAAAAAATCATATAAATTTCAATACTACTCCAAAAATTGATTTATTAGTTTCATAGGAATCATAAATGAGTCTACTACAACTTTATAGTTAAGATCATCTAAAATTATCCTTAATTACTCAGTGTAAATTCATTTGCAAAACAGTAGGTTCAAAATCCAAAAACTGCAGCTCATGCTACTTGTAAAAATCATAAAAAATTCTATACTTCATGAAACTTTGTGTTTTTTAGATCAAATTAAAGGTAGACAAGCCCACTATAACTTTGTTATTATAAGTTTCCCCAAAATATTATGCCTATAACCCTGCATTCTTCGAAATATACAGTAGGGTCGAAATGTTATACAGACTGCCAGTATTCAATCTTATAAAATTCATTATAAATTAAATTCTTCATGAAAAATTGATTGCTTAGACTCTAAAGAAAGGTTAACGAGTCTACTTCAACTTCTTAGTTTTGACTTTTCTCAAAATACTTCATCTAAGATGTTGAAATGATCAAAACCGAAATGTGTACAAATTTTCAGCAACTAGCCAACTGCCAACCAATCCTAAGTTTGGATTTTATTAAAATAGTAAACGACATCCAAATATAATAAAATTTTAAGGAGATGTTCTTGACATATACGAGATGCTCCTATAAAAATTTTAGATCTAGATTCTATCTAGTTTAATAGATATGATTTTTTGAAGTGCAAGTAAAACTTAAAACAGAACATTATGAAAATGCTCCTAAATCAAATATATCATAATTTCACACATTCAATCAACAAAAAAATCTAAACATGAATGTCCAATCTATATAAGTTATCATGCATCTAACTGTATATTAGAAAGTTGAAGAAACTCTCACCTCAAATGTAAAATTCTTAGTAGTAGAACTCCTAGAAAATAATGCTCCAAAGCTCTAAATTCCCTCAAAAATGGCCGGCCTCTTCCTAGCACAACCCGCAAGCTCTTCTCCCTCTTTCTCTCTTTTATTTTTGTTTTGAGTTATGTTATTCATGACAAAAGTAGGGACTATTTATAGAAAAATTGTGTGGTCAAAAATAGCTCTCCATTTCCCAAAATAACTCCACCTCCCACTAACTCACACCACTCTCCCTCATTCTTAGTCATGGTGAAAAACACGTGCATGTGTAGTTAATATGTGTGCACACTCTTCATACAAATTTTATTAGTAATTTTTGTTAGGTTAGATGTTTGTGCACATGACAAGTGTACCAAACTAACTATATTTTAATTGTGCACTTTAGTGCATACAAAATTAATCATGGACTTTAAATTAATTTTAGTGGGCTGCAAAATGGATTTAGGCCTGGTGGATTTTAATTAAAACAAATCACACAATTGTGACTAGAAAAATGAAAAGAAAAATATTCATGACTCAAAAAAATTTTAGGAACTAACATGTGCACTGCAAACTCGTGCATCGCCCGTAAAAACAAATATTCAAATACGAAATGGATTTGATCAATGTGGAAATGTTTATAAATAATCGAAATACATCATACGAAAAATACATTTCATTAATTTTATATATACGACAATGTAATCAATACATACATAGAAAGCACGTATAAAAATATATTTGAGTCAAAATATGAGAAAAATGAATTTCAATTTATAAAACAAATTCGAACGAGTTATAAAAATAAATAGTTGAAATACGTAGAAACATTATACGTAACGGTGGAATATACGTAATCATCACATGTATTAAAAACACGTGCAATACACATAAAGACACAAAGATTAAAACAATTGTTTAAGTTGGCTAAGAATAGGATAAAAATGAATTTTGAGGAGACGAAAAATGTATAAATAGTCGAAATACAAAATATGTATAATAATTATTTTAAAATACGTTACAGATATTACCCGTAACTGTACAAAATACATGTGTGTACCACCCACAGGACAAAATTGTCATAACTCAATTTTGCGGGGTGTTACAACACGATATTATATGTTCTACATGTCATTATTCATATAAAATATTATATAATGTAACTAATGACATGAATCAGTCTCGATAAATATTTGCAGAATTTAACAACAATATAAAATAGAATGTAATATAAGTATTTAACTTAATTGAATTTGCATTTATTAGAGAAAATGTATTAGTTGATAGAATTACCTGACTTTGTATATACACAAATAATAGAGAGACGAAATTCTCACAGTATCTCAGCTTAACATCCTATATTGAAAGACTTAAATGCGAAAAGTAAAACAAAAAAAAGTTGTATATTCACAATAACATTAGTGTCTATTTCGACCGATATTTTGACAATTTCGGCCAAAATCTACACATTTCGGTCCAAAACGATATGGAGTATAAAATTTGTGATTTTGTATCGGCAACCTAGTCGAACCAAAATTTCTGCCAAAATTTAAAATCGTTACGCCCCGCTTCCCAAAATACAGGAATATGAGTACGTAATGAAGGCCCAACGAATGATGTAAACACCATCCATAAGCTGTACAGTCTAACTCAACAATATAAATAACAATCACAGCCACACGAGAGAATATAATCACACAAACGAAGAACTTCAATAATAAATGAAATAATTCAAAACATAATATTCAATATCTGGGATAAAACAAACTTCGGGTCATAAAAGCCCAAAACAAAGTACAACATCAATAACAATGTTCAAGGGAAAAATAGCATAAAAGATAATTCAAGTAGTCAATTATTGGGCTCCATTCTCTAAAACTGTTGCTCACCAAGTCCTTCTGGTATCCCTCCTTCGGTATCTGTAAACTCGTGATCTAAAAATAGAGAAAATAATGTCCTTAGAGCAAATCATGGACAGCAAGTAGTAGGAAACAAAGCACAATAAAGAGCATGGTATATCAAGAATGAAGGACTGGATCAAAGTCAAGAACAAAAACAAGGATTGGCAATAATGTCAATGGTCTATATTCAATTATGTGATAATCACTAGTTACAATTCATGATCAATAATGATGATAATAAACGGGATCAAGCATGCAATGTCAATTTAAGGTTATTATTCATTTTATTAACTTATCTAATGCACGTAGTAGTGTGCCCCATACCACAGGATCGGTGTATGCAAACAAGTGAACGTTTAGACTGTGATGGTGAACTCAACAGATCGTGTACTCGGCATCGATAACAATAATTAACAATCAATAATTAACGATCAATAATTTACAATCGATACTTCACCTTTCAATCAATCAATGTAAACAATAAGGGCCTTATCGAGTACAGTCTCCGATTGTTCACTACCAAGTCAAATCCTTAATACCCCTACTTGTTAATATTTTATTTTATCCTATGTGAGCATGCAAGAAGATGTTAAGGTTGTGTCATGCCAGGTGTGACTAATTCTACTCGTTACATGCAAGGCAAGAAGCATTTACACTAAATCAATGCAAAACATACAATATGGACAGCAGGACGTTGTTGTACAAAACAGGTATTTTCGCTGCTACAGGAAGGCAAATCTGGATCCGTCAGAAGTTCTAGAAACTAGACTCTCTGTCAGTTCCAGCGCATATACACACGATATATAAAAATCACAGAAACTAGGTTCAAATACTTATTCTTTACTGATTTTATGTTCAGGCAGCAGGTTATAGATTGTGTTCACATATATGTATCGGGTTTGAATACTCATCAAATAATTTCACAAAAATTCAGGGTGACTCCTACGCATGTTTAGTCTCAGTCAAATTAATTTCACATTTTAATTTTACTGTTAACATATTCTTTTTATTAACAAATCAGGGTGATACACATAATTGTGAATCTGGAAATCCAGACTTAAGCAGTATTAAAAGTCAGATATCTGGTAGATTATATATCGGAATTTAATTCCGTCGAATGTTCTGGAAAGTGGACACATGGAGCTACAATTCAAGTTTACAAAGTTCATTCAAATTACTGCAGCAACAGGATCGAAAGTTTAATGCAAAAAGAGGCAGACAACAGTCCAGAAAATAATTTAACATGAATGGACAATAATTTCATTACACAAGCATGCAATATCATGATAATTAATTAACACAAGTTCTATTTACTTATTAGCATGAGATTTCAACATTAACGAGACATTTTTATGATCATGGAAATTTACAATCGGGAACATCTCAAGTCATCAATCAAGTCTATAGCATGGATCTAATTGTTTTCATGTATAACGTGCTTATGCAATGTGCGATAGGGACTAGGGTTCGAGTCAAAGATGATGGCACGAAAAGAGATTTATTACTTGGTTTCGCCGATGAATCCGTGATAAACTCTTGAACAAAAACAAATACAGATATGAATTGGAATTGAGAGCTACTTGCGGGAATCAATAAACATCTTGAACACAAACAATAAAGCGGTTTAAGAAGAGACTTGCCTTTTAGATGGTTAATCTGAGTATAATAGAATAACGGGATGAGAATCCCGACGGCAACACGTGCAACTCACGTACAACCACGCACTCACAAAAGCATGTGCACACTACGTGCAAAGAAACACAGTAGCAAGAGCGCACAACAACAAATAGCAAATCCCCACAACAACCAACAACAAGATTGCCCAACACAGCAAACAACAAATGGCAACCTCGACCAACACAGCAAACAATAATTTCGGTGACTGTTTGCGGCGCTTGGGGATCGCGAGGCAGTGGCAGCGGCGGTGCAGTCGAGGGTTACTGACTGCATGGATGCTCGACGGTGGAGGCGAGGTTGATGGGTGCTCGGTGGTGTTGGGCTTCGGCAATTGACGGATGGAGGGTGGGAGGCGATGGCGTGGTGTTGATGGCGATGAAGGTGAGGAGGTTGAGGGTGGCGAGGAGCAGGCTTGGGGATGGTGGATGGCGGCGGAGGACTCTGTTTCGGAAGGAAACAGAGGAAGGAGGGAGAAAGGTGATGGGTTCGGTGGTGAGCAGTGATGGAGGAAGGCGAGGGGTCATGGCGACAAGACAAGGGCGATGGCGATGGCGTCACTGGCGGAACGTGGTTAACTAGCTTGCGGTGGTGTACAGGGATGAAAACAGGGGCATGTGGCGATGATGAGGGTGGTTCGATGGCAGGATGGAGATTGACGAGGATGGGGGAGATGGTGATGGGGGTGCGGTGACTGGAGGTGATGGCGGATGAGGGAATGAGGGCGACAGGAGTTTGGGTTTCGGAACAGAGCGGGGAAGGAGAAGGGGTAGGGGATGACGATTGTGAGTAGGGTTGAATAGTATAGGGTTAGGGTTAGGTTAGAATAGTATTTATAGGGTTGATTAGGATGTTGGGTTATTGGGTTAGGATCCAATAGGAGATGGGTTATAGGGTTTGGGTTTAGATCCGATAGGGGAAAGAATAAATAAATAAAAATAGGATTTATGAATAGACTAATTGGGGATGTTAATACACAATTTTGAATAGGATGGACAACAAATTTTAAGCAGAATAATTAAATAGATTGGGAGACAAAAATTGAGTTGAAAGCAAATAATAAATTCTATTATTAAATAAACAAATTACATGGGTTCAGGGATAAAATAAATAAATAATAATAAGAAAAATACAATAACCGAAAACAGGGGTTACAAAAACACTGCATACAGTTCATCAATGACATATTGGGCATGTATGACATATATGCTCCAACTTTAGGAGTATTTGAGATGTAGTTGTATTAGTTTGTCTAATTCTAGGTAAAGATCGTGCTTGTCTATGCTACCTATATAAGTGATCATTGTATCAGAATCAAAGATACCCAAATTAAGTGTGGTATCTATGCAATTCTCAAAAGTTTAAGGGGGTTATATTTTATAAGTATTTATAAAGATACTCAAATTATGTGTGATACCTATGCAGTTTTCAAAAGTTCAAGGAGGTCAATTGACCCCCTTGTCCACCATTTGTATCCGACCTTGCACACATGCATGCTTGTTGTGAATAAAGATGTAATCTTTTTATGTTTGTAATTTAAGTAAAATAATTTAATTAAAAAGGGCAACTTTAATGTTTAAAAAGACATCTTTTTGCTTGTATAAATCTTGAAAAATTGATTTTATGTCGACATGTGTATAGTTGTATATTGGTGTAACTTGAAAATTGAGAAATCATCCAAATTGATCTATTTTTAGCAATAAAATAGGCCATGGATGACTCAAATAAAAACAATGCTTAAGTCATGACTCATGCCATACACGATAGATTGTTCGCATATGAATAGTTTCTTTTTTTTATTTTTAACAAAATGATTGAGTTACTTATTCGAAAAAGATACCTTTTTATTAAAAAGATTTAAACTTTCGTAAAACTTTGTTTTGACAACAAAAATAACACTTCTTTTTTACAACAAAACCCCCAAACTCTTCTTGAACGAACCAAAAATACGATATTTTTTACAAATTGTCAATTTCCCTGAAAGCCCTAATTAACTGATTTTTAAAAAGACAACTTTTCTTGTAAAAATCCCACCATTTCATTCGATATATTAAAAAAAGACTCGATCTTGATTAATTAAAACTAAAATCTCATAACAATTTTTTTTTTCCAAAAGAAATTATTCGAGAAGACTCTTTTTGATGAGGACATCAATTCTATTTAATTTAGTATTTTTATTTCAGTACCATATTTGTTTTGGCAATTATAGCCATATGTAATCTTTTTTATATTTTTAGATTTTTAGAATCTTTTGAGATTTGTATCAAGATTTGTTTTGAGCCTATTTATAGGCCCTGAGATTAATGAGAAAGATATGCCATTCTTGATATAAAAAAATTGTGTTGAGTTTTTGCTCTTCCTCTCTCTCTGTGTGATACAAGTGAGATCCAAATTATTAGGGTTTGTGATAAATCTTAGTATAATTTTAGGGTTTTTGATAAACTCTAAAATCTACCCCAAATAAAAAAAAATCCACCAAACAAAATTACCCAAACCCTAATTTTCCAAATCCCCAAAATCAAAACCCTAATCTCACCTTCTTCCTCTTCCCAAATCCCGACCAAAAGAAAACCCTAACCCCCCTTCAGAACCATCCCGATCCCCTCCTTACTTCGCACTTTCTCTCCCTCTCCCCACTGCCACAGCCCTATGACCTAACCCCTCTCACCTCCACCCCAAATCGCGCCATCCCTGACGCACGCCGTCTCACCAAAACCCCCTCCTCTGACTTCGACGACAACAGCAGCCAAACCCAACCAACGCTGCTGTCGCGGCTGTCCTTCTCGTCGACGCAGACCACCCCGTCGCTGCCGTCGACGCTGCCCCCGTTTGCCGACGCCAGCCCAGATCCGCCAGCCTCGCTTTGCTGCCATTGCTCTTGAAGTTGTTGCTGCCATTGCTGTGCTCTTCCAAGATCTACGCTGGTTTCTTCGCACTCGGTATACTCTTTCCACTATTAAATATTTGTGTTCTACTGCTCTATTATCTATTATATTATCTGATTTACCCGTCGTTCACATAAATAATTGAGATTGAGTGTTCCACATGCTTGATTAGAGTACGAATCAATATTGAATCTATTACTTGCTAAGAACGCTTAGAGATTTAATTATTGATTGTAGAGTGAATTATTAATTGGGATTGTTAACGTGATTTAGTTCTTGAAAATCCATCCAACCAATTAATTGTTTAAAATTTCCAACTTTGATCCGCACCTACGTGTTGGTTAAATTAATCCATTAAGAATCTTGGAAATTCTCTATCTTAGGATTAGTTTTACTTTATTTTGGTATCAGAGAGAAGGTTCTTAAAACCCTAGTTCTTGCATCGTAGGTATCAATTTTGCATTCATTTAGGATTGTGCAGTCTTTTATTTTTATTTTTTCTTTTATTTTAGGCCATTTCAGATTCATTAAAAAAAAATTAGGACACACGACCCCTAGTTTCCACTTTTGGTGAATGCGTCTTCGCAGCACCATCACAGATCCTGATGAGCCTTTCTTATCCCTTCCAAATCACCCAATTAGGAACCCTAGAGTTCTCCGACCTGAATTGGACAACTCTGATATCTCCGCTACCCTAGCTGCCATTCAAGCAAACTCTTGCCAATATCAATCAGAGGCTTGAGAAAGTGGAGTTAAATCAAACCATTGTCCCTGAGCTTCATGCCAATCGTCAGAATGTTCGTGACGATCAACGTCAAGAATGTGACCCTGACGAACAATATAAGAAGAACGTTAAGGCTAATATTTTCCAGTTTGAAGGCCACATGGAACCCCAAGCTTACCTCGATTGGATCCGTGCCATGGACCACTACTTTGTGTGGTTTGACATGAGCGAAGCCCTTAAAGTTAAATTTGCCACTATGAAATTGACAAGTAAAACTCAACAACACTGGACCAATCTTGAATATGCCTGCAGAGGCCGAGGCCTGGCACCCATAGCCACTTAGGAAGCCATGAAAGAGAAGCTCACTGAGAGATATGTACCGTTATTGTTCCACACCCAATTGCTAGATTCGTGGAACCAACTTTATCAAGGAAGTAAGTTTACACAAGAATATGTTGATCAATTTGATGACTTCCTTATCCGGTGCAATGCTTTAGGTAAAGAGAGTGAAGAACAAACCCTCTCTAGGTTCAGGGCTGGATTACGAGCCGATCTGAGGAACGAGCTAATTCATAGAAATATGGACTCATTAGCGGCAGCTTATGCTCTTGTCATCGATATGGATTCCCTTAAAGTAAGTTCCCATTACAAATCCAGCGATTCGATGGATCATTCCTCTAGAATGAATCCTCCTGACCCCTCTAGACCTGAGCACCCCTCTCCTCAGTACTCTAACAAGTCTTACCCAAATAAACATACTTCAAATTCCTATCCACTTAGAAATGACAACACGGGTAAGAACACTGAAAGAGACTATTCTAAGATTGATCCTCTCACTAAGTGTTATAAATGTAAGGGATACGGCCATGTTGCTGGCAACTGCCCCAGCCCAAGTATGATCAATATAGTAGAGGGTACCGCAGTCATCGCTGATGAGCCTGACACTGAGTTTACCTATGAACCTATTGTAAGTGATGACTTTGATGAAAAAGAGGATGACCAGTCTCTCAATTATATTCAGTCTATCCAGTCACCTCCATTGAGTGTACCTGAGTCACCCATCCCATCCCAAGTTACTTGGCAGCCTATAGATTTTATCCATGTGTTAGAACATTGTAGAGTCACAGAGTCTGCACCCACATTTGCATATATCACATTCATGGTTTGCATAGAGAAATTTTTAAGGAACTTAATAAGAATAATTTTAACTACAAGTTAATAGCAGATACTAGAAGGAAATTTATAACTTTTGATATTGGTGACGAGGTGATGGTTCGGATTCATCCGGAACGATTTCCTGTTGGACCCGTTAAGAACTTGAACATACGTGCTACAGGTCCATTTAAGATTGTTCATACAGTCAATGATAAAACCTATGTCATTGACCTTCCTGAAGGCTTTGGCATAAGTAAGACTTTTAATATTGAGGATCTAGTACTTTATGAAGGCTCAAAATTCAACCCTAGAAATTTTCTTATAGATGAGCCTATCCTGCAGCCTAATGGTGAGATTCCCACATTTACCTCTCTATCTGATACTATTCACCCACCGACAGAAGAATTGAATAATATTTTAGATGATCAGATAATCTCTATAAGAGATGGTGGTATGCACAAGTATTTGGTGAGGTGGAAGAACAAGCCGAAGTCGGATGACACTTGCAGTGATCGTGAGGAGCTCCCGCAACTGGATCCAGATCTTTTGGAGCTCCTTGACAGGATCACTTGTTTTGATTCGACTGGGTCGAGCTCTCTCCCACCCAGAGAGAATGATGAGGACATCAATTCTATTTAATTTAATATTTTTATTTCAGTACCATATTTGTTTTGACAATTATAGCCATATGTAATCTTTTTTATATTTTTAGATTTTTAGAATCTTTTGAGATTTGTATCAAGATTTGTTTTGAGCCTATTTATTGGCCCTTAGATTAATGAGAAAGATATGCCATTCTTGATAAAAAAATTGTGTTGAGTTTTTGCTCTTTCTCTCTCTTTGTGTGATACAAGTGAGATCCAAATTATTAGGGTTTGTGATAAATCCTAGTACAATTTTAGGGTTTGTGATAAACTCTAAAATCTATCCCAAATAAAAAAAAAATTCACCAAACAAAATTACCCAAACCCTAATTTCCCAAATCCCCAAAATCAAAACCCTAATCTCACCTTCTTTCTCTTCCCAAATCCCGACCAAAAGAAAACCCTAACCCCCCTTCAGAACCATCCCGATCCCCTCACTTCGCACTTTCTCTCCCTCTCCCCACTGCCGCAGCCCTCCGACCTAACCCCTCTCACCTCCACCCCAAATCGCGCCACCCCTGACGCACGCCGCCTCACCAAACCCCCCCTCCTCTGACTTCGACGACAACAGTAGCCAAACCCAACCAACGCTGCTGTCGTGGCTGCCTTTCTCGTCGACGCAGACCACCCCGACACTGCCCTGCGTCGCCACCGTCGACGCCGCCCCCGTTCACCGATGCCAGCCCAGATCCGCCAGCCTCGCTTTGCTGCCATTGCTCTTGAAGTTGTTGCTACAATTGCTGTGCTCTTCCAAGATCTACGCTGGTTTCTTCGCACTCGGTATACTCTTTCCACTATTAAATATTTGTGTTCTATTGCTCTATTATCTATTATATTATCTGATTTGCCTGTCATCCACAAAAATAACTGAGATTGAGTGTTCCACATGCTTGATTAGAGTACGAATCAATATTGAATCTATTACTTGCTAAGAACATTTAGGGATTTAATTATTGATTGTAGAGTGAATTATTAATTGGGATTGTTAACGTGATTCAGTTCTTGAAAATCCATCCAACCAATTAATTGTTTAAAATTTCCAACTTTGATCCGCACCTACGTGTTGGTAAAATTAATCCATTAAGAATCTTGAAAATTCTCTATCTTAGGGTTAGTTTTACATCACTTTTATTACAAAAGTAAATAAAAGAGACGAAACGAAACATAATGATTTATTTGCCGTACAATGATGGCATGAGTCTAATACAAACAAGCATGACATATAAAACACAATACGCAAATCCTCACACACTACACTACAACCCAAGGCCTATGCCTTAGTCACACACAACAAACATCATACATACATAAGTCATTGACAACAACTCCCTGTTCGATCATGCTCTCTGGCCAACCCTGGTGTTAGAAGCTGATGAAACTCGTTGGGAACATACCTCCACTTCTCTGGATTGCTACTGACTTAATTCCGCCACGAAGAACTCCAGACATGACCGTTTCTGTAAAGTTGCAGAGTGTTGTTTTCAGCACAGGACAACAATTAAAGATCCAACTGGTCTGCTATCCAGAAACCTACCCGTCGAAGCTTAGTGTGTTAGCTAAAGACTAGTCAGTCCTTTAATTGCTGTTCAGTGCTGAAAACAGCACCGTGCAACTTTACTGAAATAGTCACATCTGGAGTTCTTGAACTTGTTTCGCGGCGAAATCAACTTCTAGTACAAGGGTTGGTCAGAGAGCATGATCGAACAAGGAGTTGTTGTCAATGACCTTTGTTTGTATGTTTGTATGTTGTATGTCGCGTGTGACTAAGGCAATGGGCTTTGGGTTATGGTGTAAGTGTGTGAGGGTTTGCATATTGTGTTTTGTATGTCATGCTTGTTTGTATTAGACTCATGCCATCATTGTACGGAGAATGAATCGTTATGTTTCATTTCGTCTCCTTTATTTATTTCTGTAATAAAAGAGTCTTCTTGAACGATTTCTTTTGTAATTTTTTTTTTTATGAGAATTAGGTTTTAATTAATCAAGATCAAGTCTTTTCGAATATATCGTATAAAAAGGTGGGATTTTTTACAAAAAAAGGTTGTCTTTTTAAAAATCGGTTAATTAGGGTTTTTAGGAAAATTTACCTTTTTGTGAAAAGATTGTATTTTTGGTTCGTTCAAGAAGAGTTAGGGGGTTTTATTGTAAAAAAGAAGTGTTATTTTTGTTGTCAAAACTAGGTTCAAAGAATGTTTTTAAATCTTTTTAATAAAAAGTTGACTTTTTCGAATAAGAAGTTATTTTTTTTGTTAAAATAAAAGACGAAACTATTCATATGTGATCCATTTATCGTCTATAGCATGAGTCGTGACTTAAGCATTGTTTTATTTATAGTCATCCATGTCCTATTTTATTGATGAAAATAGGTCAATTTGGACGATTTCTTGATTTCAAGTTATACCGATATACAACCTTACACAGGTCAAACATAAAATCAACATTTTCATTATTTATTCAAGCAAAAATATTTTCTTTTTAAACGTTGAAGTTTCTTTTTTTATTGCAATATTTTATTTAAATTACTAACATAAAAAGATTGGATCTTTTCTCATAACCAAGCATGTAGTGTGAAGATATTCATCAAAATCAAATTTAAACATACATGCAACGTGTACTGTCTTCAACCTCTAGCACACCTACAAATAACCCATAAGCGACTGAGCCCATGGTCACAAACCCATAAACTTCTCATCTTTATTCATCATCTCAAACACAAATATCAATTAAGCATGGAAAAGATTAAGCTTTGTCAATAAAAATCAAATTTTGAACATCAAAATCAAACTTTAACTATCTCAAATATCTATAACCATCACACACACACACACACACATATATAAATACAGAGAGAGAGTCTCCTTCTGTTGTGCACTAGGCCGCCCGTGTGCACTTGGCCTTCCCGCCTTCGTATTGACGATCCGAACCGTTCACATTGATCTACACATTTAAATTAGTCTAAATATGTAAAATCAAATCATTTGAAATTCATTTGCCCATCCATTGAAGTGTTGCAAAATTGTATGGTTGAAAATTGTTATTTTTTATAGTCACATGATGGATGGGCAAATGAATTTCAAATGATTTGATTTTACATATTTAGATTAATTTAGATGTGTAGATCAATGTGAACAGTTCGGATCGTCAATACGAAGGCGGAAAGGCCGAGTGTACACGAGTGCACACGGCGGCCTAGTGCACAATGGAAGGGGACTATATGTGTGTGTGTGTGTGTGTGTGTGTGTGTGTGTTCAAGTTCTTCATATCATAATCAATATCCATCATGCATACGTTAAAAAAACGTCGAAAGAAGATGATGGGGAAGGTGTCAGTAGAAGGTGGGTCGGCGTCGGGTGTGGGCTGTCGGCGTCCGGTGGTGTCAGGCGCGGATTCTCAGGAAGAGAAGGGGGGTCGGTGGCTGGCTGCTGCTGTTCTTCTTCTTATTGCTTGGGAGGCCTGGAGGCACGGGATAATTGTTGGATTTTTATGTGAATTTTTCAAAATGAATTTGAATTTTGGTTTTTCCCTTTGGTGCTTTCCCTCCTTTTGCTTAGTCCCATATCGGATTGGAACACTTTCTTAGAGGTGTTTATAAAGAAAGAAAAGAGATTTTAGGTTGGACCTCAAAGGGTACCCACTTTTGTGGAAAAGGGAGATAGACCTTTGTTAGTCTACCACACGCGCTCGCCGTCGTCCGTCCGTCGTGTGCGCAATTGATTATTTTGCATTAAATTTATTTAACCGATTTTTTTTTTGTTGAAAAAAAGTTGTTTTGTTGACCGAGTAAAGAGAAGCAGTCGACAACAGGCTCCACGTTTACTTCCTCTATCCCATTATTTTTCTCACAATTTTTCCTAACTATCCCATTTTTTCTCAGACGTTTAACTCTTTGTTTCCTACCAAAATATGGCAGAACGACATTCTTCTTCTCTTCTGATTTCGAAACAAAAATAGCCATTTACAAATTCCTGTTAATTCCAAACAATACTTTTGGGGTGCTAGCTTACTGGTTCTCTTCCGTGCAGAAGAGAGTCGAGACAGATGGCGCATTCTAGGTTGTTTTATCCTGGGGACGATGAGACCAATACACTGCTTGCACACTTTTTGGCTTAGCCGTGAAACGTCTTAAAGAGAGCGACCTAGTCCGCGACTCAACCCAAAAAAATTGGTATTTTTGTTCATGTTTTAAATTCTGCTTTAACAATTTAAAGATGTTTTCTATCTGCCATGACTACCGAAATCGTTACTGTCACTGTTGATTTGAACAAACCTTTCTGTTTTGAGAGTCTTCACTTTAGGAGAGAATGTTTATTTAAGAGAGAACTTCAAGTGAAGATCCTCAAAATGGAAAGGTTTGTTCAAATCAACAGTGGTCGTAACGATTTTGGTAGTCATGGTAGATAGAGAACATCTTAAAATTGTTAAAACAGAATTAAATAGGAACAAAAATACCAAATTTAATTTGGGTTGAGTCACGGACTAGGTCGCTCTGTTTAAGACGTTTCGCGGTGTGCAAGCAGTGTATCAGCCTCGCCGTCCCCAGGATAAAACATCCCAGAATGCATCATTTGTCTCGGATCTCCTCTGCACTGAAGAGAACTAGCTAACTAGCACCCAAAAAATATTGTTCGGAATCAACAAGAATTTGTAAATGGCTATTTTGTTTCAAAATCAGAAGAGGAGAAGATTGTTTTTCTGTATTATAAAAAACTGAAAACTCCATAAACAGAGAGTTAACCGTTTAGAAAAAATGGGATAGTTGAGAAAAATAATGAAGGTAGAGGGAGTAAACGTGGAACCCGTTGTGGACTGCTTCTCCTCTTTACTTGGTCAACCAAACAGAATTCTTTTTATAAAAAAAAATCGGTTAAATAAATTTTATGCAAAATAATCAGTTGCACACACGACGGACGGACGGTGGCCCGCGCTTGTGGTAGACCAACAAAGGTCTATCTCCTCCCTCTTCCACAAAAGTGGGTACCCCTTGGAGTCCAACCCCAAATTTCTTTTCTTTCTTTATAAACACCTCTAAGAAAGTGTTCCAATCCGATATGGAACTAAAGCAAAAGCAAGGGAAGCACTAAGGGTGGGAAAAACCAAAATTCAAATTCATTTAGAAAAGTTCACATAAAAATCCAACTGATTAGGGTTTTTGTGTTCGTAGATGGGTTTAAGTTGTTAGGGACTTGGGTGTGTGGGGTATTTATAGCAAATGAAAGTAGTAGGGAGTTTAGGTGTTAAATGGAATTGAAGAGGAGGTTACATGCGTAAGTGTCAAAACCAACTTCCAATTTTCACCGAAACCCAAAGATTTCTGAAATTTCTGTAATTTTGCAGATTAGTCCGTGGAACTTCTGAAATTTGCATTTTGGTCCTTCGAGTGGTAATTTTCGCACAAGGCTTCGTGGAAACTCCGATTGACTTAAAACCTTCGCCAAAAAATTTGTAATAAATTTGATGACATACTTGAAGGTAAATTACGCACTTTTGGTCTTTCTCATCGACGACGAAATTTTCCAAAGCTTCATGTTGTTTGGCAAAACTATGGAATGAATCTTCGCAATCTTGTCTAAAAAAACGACGTCACCAGTAATTTGTAAGCTGCTTATAAAAAAGAATAGATTTACTTGCACAACTGATGCATGGGTTTGCTTTTACCATTTTCACGAAGTGGAAACTTATCCACTACGATTTATATAGGGGGTCTGGTTGTATGAGAGCATTTAATGATGTTTCCCATTTTTTTAAATGAAGGTTGGCTTCCCACAACCGTTTTAGGTTATAACACTTAAACTGTGAAAACACTTTTTTGGAATAAAGGATGCACTAGATATAGGAATTAAAGGTGAAGAGAGAACTCCTTCGTCACCTCCTCCTTCCCCCCATCCCGTCACCCACTTCCGATGCCGCAGTGAGCTCTTCAGATCTTCCGATTTGGAGCTTAGATGTGGGTTCTTTTGGATCTACGGTGGATAGAGTTGGATGGCACGACAGAGAGCTTCGGCGACATGCTGGCTGACGTGGAGGGTGGGATTGCGCCGTCGAGAGTGGCAGAGACTGGTGTTTAGTGGCGGATGGCGCCGCAGGCTGGTGTCGAAAGCGGTCGTTGCACCACTGGGAGGTGAGGGAAAGGAATGGGCGGCATGGTATGTGATGGGGGGTGGTACGGTGGAAATCTCGGCGAGGCATCAGGTTACCAGTGATGTCAGATCGTAGGGGCTTGGGAGCGTCGACTGCGGGCGCGATCGTCAGGGCGAGCGCGACCGTCGGAGTTGACGCTGGGTTTGAGAGCAGCGACGGCGGTTAAGATGGAGTTGATGCCTTCGACAGGGCTGGCATCGTCGGGGAAAGGTAGGATGTGGCTCTTGTTTAAGAGTGGGCGTTGATGGCTTCAATGGCGGGGTTTCGTCGGGGTGATGGATGTTGCCGATGGAGAAGGGGTGGGGACTGTGGAGTGTGATTGGGGGGAGGGGGAAGGGATTTGATTTTTAATCTCAAATTGGATTTTGAAATTCAAAATTAAATTTGGAAGTGTTGAGAAAGTAGGAGATTTGAATTTCAATTATATTTTTGAAGGCATCGAAGGTGAATGGTGAGTTATCAGAGATGGTTGGAGCCTCATCGATGGCATTGATGGCTGTCGGAAGAGAGTGAAGCGCGGGGGCGATGACGGTCGAGAAGGGGCTTCGATTGGAGATGGTGTCTGGTCGACAGCGTCGATGGCTGTCGGTGAGAAGAATTGGAGGGGCTATGGGCATCGTCGAGGAGTGGCCTTTCGTAAGCTTAACCAGAGCTCGTTGGAGTGGCGCGGTGGTCGTAAACGCCGATAGAGGAGTGCTTGCGTCGTTGAGAATCCAAATAGAGTTGGATCGTCGATTGTTGGAGCAGGGCTTGGCTCGACGGCATACGCAGAGAGTGTCGCGACGTCGGGGAAGCATGTCGGGGTGGGTCGATGGAGGCGCACGGCGAGAGCAATGGGGGAGGGGAGAGGGGCAGGAGAGAGACGACGGCCATGGTCATAGGCGAGTGTGATGGTGTTCGAGGCTACTGCAGCGTCGTCGAAGGGAGAGTCGGTTGACGGTGGCATCAAGAAGGGGGAGGATGTGGAGACGTGCGATGGTGATTGGGATTGGCTGACCGGTGTGATTGGTAGTGGTCGGAGAAGAGGTTGGAGGAAGGGGGGAAGTGAGATTGATTGAATGATTGATTGATTTGTGAATTTTGAATTTCAAAATAGGGTTTGAAATTTGAATTTGAATTTTGAGTTAGAGAGGTGATGTACAAATTTGAATTTCGAATTAGGGTTTTTGAAATTCAAATTTGAATTAGAAGTGTGGAGGGGGAGATTAATTGAGATTTGAATTTCAAATAGATTTTTGAAATTCATATTCTAGTTGGGAAGTGTGAGGCGAATACACTTGTGTAATTTGAATTTGAAACTAGATTGGGTTGTAATTCAAAGTACATTTGGCGGACTTATCAGCGAGTGCAAACGTCTTCATTCTCGGTTGAGAAACACGTCTATCGTTGAGAGCTGGATTTGATGCAATCGAAAGAAGGCATCGCGGTGGGGTTGGTTTGGCGGATACACGACGACATTGTTGTGGGGAGAGGCATAAGTATGCCAGCAAGAGATGGTGAATGTGGTTGTTGCATGGTGAACGTTTGGGGTTGGCCAAGGAGTCGTCGGGGTGGAGAGCTAGGTCGATGAAGTGTGAATTCCAAATTTGATTTTTGTTGGAATTTAAAGCACACCTAGGAGGTTTTGGTGGGAGAATAGTGGGCAAAAGCCAAGTTTACGTGTTTAGTTAGGGGAATGACTAGTTAGAGATGTAGGCTGTGTTTTGTAATTGTTCTTCACTATTCCGTTTGGAACAGATAGATGTTATTATTTGTACTACTTGTTTCGTTAATTCTTGATTGATGAAGCGGTGACGAAGTTACTTTTTATGAAAAAAAAAAAAGGTGAAGAGAGAAAAAAGAAAACTTGGGAAATTCTTACTGGCAAACTGATTTACTTACTTCCAAATTAGGATCCGTATACACTGGTTTATTTTGTGGTACTACTTTTCCTTGTTGAATGATTCAGGAGGAAGTGTGGGAAGTAGCAGCTCAGGTTATGGGACTTGCACTTGGGATCTTGATCATGGTGTGTTTCTCTTCTGAACTGAGTTCCTTTGAATTTAACATTGTGTTACTTTTTATCATGCTGAATCTAAAATGATTTTCATACTTGGTAGGATTATTACCCAGTATATGAACTGCTTGTGCAGGATATGCCTGGAGTACAAACATCATATAACATGCTAGCATTCACATGGTTGAACGTTAGGCTTCTGCACCTCTGGTTGCGCTATCAGTCACTATCAGTGCTCAGATTTCAGACAGTAACTTTCTATTTAGATTCATATATGTTGAACCTTATATACTTCATTTCTTTTCTGTATGATAATGATATTACTTGTAAATAGTCTTTAACTAAAGTCATTTTTTTTGAATTCTAAAATCTGTTTATGGAATCAGATGACAGCATTTTCCTATTTACTGACAGATGAACCTCAAACGTGCTCGGGTGCTTGTCAAATCACATGTTATTCATCATACAGTTCCTGGTACTTTATTGCATTTGTTCACTAAATTCTTTGATCATATTGTTTGTTTTCCTCCTTTTTAGGAGGGGGAATGAGTAGAATTGAAGGGTTTTTGTTGATTTAGGTTATGTGGACTGCAACAAGGAAGAAAGTATATTGTCTTGGGAAAGATTCACGCGCCCACGAGTTACATTTGGAGTATCCATGGAGGAAATGGTTGGCAGGGAGCCCTCCAGCCACATGGTATACTTCAGTTTGAATACTAAATGTAAAGATTTGAAGTCTAGATTTTCAAGGAAAATCTCCTGAAGTATTTGCAGTTCTTCCATCTGTTTGTCTCACTATGGCATCATAATATACTTGTTCTGATCAATCCTATAACCTGTTTCAAGGTAGAAGTTAATGTATAATATGCATGTTAAAATAGAGATGGCAGGGAGTGAGTAACAACAAATCAATTTTCTATCAAAAGGCCTTTCTAATCAGCTTTCAAATTATGTAGCCTGTCTGTATCTCAATGACCAGGTCGTGCATATAAGTTTTTTTGATAATCTCTAGAGTCATGTATATATGAAACAGGTCAAAATGCTTCTAAAGCTATACACCAAGCAGAATTATATTTTGTTTGCGAAACAGACTGGATTGGGAGTGGTCGAGTACTTGGTCACTTTCAAGGTTGCATGCTTATACACTCTTAATTATTTAGTTTCTGATGTGGAGTTTTAAAAGTTTGTCTGAATATACATAGGCGGGGGCTTCGAGCCTGTCAGTCTTGAAAAGTCTATGGCATGTGCATTGGCTAGATGAGCATCGGGGAGGAGAGGAAGGGTTAAAAGACGATATGCTAAGTTGGCTCAGTGGAAGCATTGTGGAATTGGAAGAAGGGTTTGCAGAGTTTCTTCAACAATTGGAAGGAGCTGGATGGGAGAAGCGCCATATCACCCTCAGGGTGCCACAGGATCTTCTTTTTCAGGAAATTGAGTCCTCTGTTCATCTTGATAATTAATGTAAATACAAAAAAAAATTATACACTTATTTTTCATGTTCTTCTTAGTTTCCTTCTAATTTTGTCTCCTTTTCTCGACAGGTAAGTTCATTCAGCCCCCACAGTGCAGCCTTGAAGAAAAAAGAAAATTTAACTCACTTTAGATTGCTTCCAAAAGTTTCATTCAGCCTACAATAGCTTTGAACTTTGTAGCTCTCTATACCCTCATTTTTGTGGAGGTTCCTTCACTCAATGATAAGAAAATTTGGCAAGATTGTTTTTGAATTAGCAAAGTGCCCGGGTAAGAAAACTAGTATAAAATGGTCTAAGTACTGAAAATCATGCAAGGTTTGCAGCATCTACAATCTTCAGTCTGTGTGAATGGAAATCTGCACCTCAAACAAGTTGGGTTACATCGTATGGGGCCTGCTACCACTTTTGTCTATCATGTTGGTGATAAGAAGGCCGGAAGTTGTACCTCAGCTTGTACATAATCCATTTGAAAGTTTCTTGAACCTTGCTGGTAACCAAGAATTTCTGGACCTGTTTGTTTCACCTGTTCCATAGCACAAGTTTTATACTATCATTGAGGCCTTGAGGACGAACCTATTCTCTGCTAATCACATGAATCAAGAGTTGTTACTGAGAAGATACTAAAATCATATTCGTACGCTGGTGTAACAAATCAAGCTATCCTACTGTTCTTATTCCTCATTATTCTAGTTCTCTCTTCTGCTACTACCAGCACTACTGATCAGCTCGCTCTGCTCGCATTTAAAGATCAAGTTACAGACAACCCTCTTGGTGCATTGAGCAACTGGAACACCACAGTCGACATGTGCGACTGGGAAGGAGTAACTTGCACCAAATCACAACACTGGTACCCAGCCAAGGGCCACTGTCCTCAATTTACAGTGGTGAAAGTTGCTTGGAGCACTATCTCCTTACCTACAGAACCTGACATACCTCGAACAACTTAATCTCCGCAACAATTTCCTTCTTCCAGGGCGTCATACCTCCCGAGCTCGGCTCCCTCATCCATCTTAGACTCCTCAACCTCGCACACAATTCTTTTGGTAGATCAATCCCTGATAATTTATCAGGTTGTATGCAACTCGGGTATATTGACCTTACAACTTAGCTTGTTGGAGAAATACCAGCTTCCGAAACCTGTACTTCCTCCAGCTACATGCCAATAACATTACCGGAAAAATCTCTTCATCTATTGGAAACCTGTCTTCTCTCGCCACCTTGATTTTGGGAAGGAAAATGTAAGAAGCATTCTAGATTCCGTTGGCTTACTCAGCCAACTCGATTTCCATCAAACAGCCGAAAATCAGCTCCCCTAGTACAACCCCTCCATCACTCTATAATATATCATCTCTTGCATAAATTTCAATTGCCAATAATCAATTTGATGGAAGTCTTCCTCCTACCTTTGGCCTCACGCTGCCTAAACTTGACACACGCTTTATGTGGCCGGTAATTGCCTCACTGGACCAATTCCAGCCTCCATAACAAATGCTTCCGGGATTGTCAACCTGGATTTTGGCGATAACAACTTCAGTGAATCTCTCCCCATTAATCTTGGCAAACTGGGTGGTCTGGAATCGTTGAACTTTGAATTTAATCGACTTGGAACAGGAGGCAGCAAAAATTCAAATGATTTGGATTTTATCACCTCTTTAAGCAACTGTACCAACTTGTGTGTGTGGGCAAATGAATTTCAAATGATTTGATTTTACATATTTAGACTAATTTAGATGTGTAGATCAATGTGAACGGTTCGGATCTACGATATGAACACCCGAAGGCCTAGTGCACACGCCGTGTGCACTAGAGGAGTGCACAACCGAAGCTTTTCCTATATATATATATATATATATATATATATATATATAGTCCCCTTCGGTTGCACACTACTTTTGGTGAGTACTCTGTGAGCACTCACGAACTAGAGATCCTATAAAAAATCCGAACCGCTCATATTGTTCTATATGTCTTAGATAACCTAACAATAAAAAATCAAGTAATTAGAATTTTCAGCCATACAATTTTGTGATAATGTAAATCATGGGCAAATGAACTTTAAATTACTTGATTTTTTATTGTTAGGCTATCTAAGGCATATAGAACAATATGAGCGGTTTGGATTTTTCATAGAGTCTCTAGTTCGTGAGTGCTCACCAAAGTAGTGTGCAACCGAAGATTTCTCATATATATATATATATATATATATATATATAGAGAGAGAGAGAGAGAGAGAGAGAGAGAGAGAGAGAGCAATGCTGAATTGTAAACGGGTTCCGTGCAAACGGGTATGCAAACCACTGAAGCCGTTATTAGAAACAACGACTTTGGGGTTATAAACCTATGTCATTGTTCCGAATATAACATAAGGTTTAAAATAAGCGAAGTCGTTGTTCGGAACAACGGCTTCAGTGGTTTGCAATGGAGCATTGCTTATATATATATAAGCATTGCTCCATTGCAAATCACTGACGCCGTTGTTAGGGAACAACGGTTTCAGGCGTAATATAATCCAACAACGATTTAGCTTATAACTTAAGCCATTGTTGAACTCCAACAATAGTTTCAGTAGTTTGCATACCCATTTGCAATGGCGCATTGCCCATATACATATACATATATAATGTATATGTATATGGGCAATGCTCCATTGCAAACGGGTATGCAAACCACTGAAGCTGTTGTTGGGAATAACAGCTTAGGTTATATTAAACATGAAGCCGTTGTTTTCCGAAGGCTTCAGTGGTTTGCAATGAAGCATTGCTCTTTCTCTCTCTCTATATATGTATATATATATATATAACCAATTCAGAGGAACGCTGCAAAACTCTATAGCTAACTGTTCAACCAAGCTCTCGATGTTGATCGTGGGCGGGATTCAAATCTATGGGAGCATTCCTGGTAGCATTTATAAACTGGCCGGTTTGACAGTGGTGCATCTAGAAAAAAGTTTGACTGGTTCTGTTCCTGATACCAATGGGATGATTCCCAATTTGCAAATCTTGAGTTTACTTCGGAACAGGTTGTCAGGACAAATTCCATCCTCCATCAGCAACCTTACTCTGTTGAATGACCTTCGATTAATGGATAATGATCTCCAAGGAAACATCCCTCCAGCTCTAGGTAACTGTACAAAGTTGCAAGTTCTAAATCTTATTTTCTCAGAATAAATTTTGAAGGCACAATACCTAATTAAGAAGTCATCATTATCCCGTCGCTGTCTGTCCATCTCAGTTTAGCTCGTAACTCACTTGCTGGGTTACTACCAAGGGAGATTGCCAACATGAAGAACCTAGCCGAGCTGGATATATCTGAGAATAGTTTGTCAGGTGAAATTCCTAGGGAGCTTGGTGATTTGTGAGAGCCTGGTATATCTGCATATGCAAAGCAACTTGTTTTCTGGATCAATTCCTTCAACCTTAGAGCATCCACAGTCGTGATGGTCAAAAAATGGCAAAATGCATATTTACATATAGCATTTCTAGCATTTGCTACAGTCGTCCAATGCTATTTTATAGCAATTTAAGATAAAAAGTACTAGACTCAAAGTGAAGTTGCGTCGGAAGGGCGAAACGAATTATTTAATTAATTTTTGAATGTTAGACGGAAAGTGAAGTTGCGTCGCAAGAAAAAAAATCAAAAAAGTGACAGACGCAAAGTGAAGTTGCGTCCCCACGGTTTTTCGAATTTTTTAATATTTAAAATCAATTTTTAGTTTACAAAAATATAATTAAATATCCCCCCGGGATGCAAAGTCAAGTTGCGTCCAAGGGGAGGGAGGAATTTGTTTGGTTTTTAATTACGGTATATTAAATATTTTTGGTGAGCGACGCAAAGTGAAGTTGGGTCGGAGAATTAAAAAATATTTTTTTTAGTGGGACGCAAAGTGAAGTTGCGTCCTGTATATTATGCATTTCTCTCAAATCCACTCTCATATATAGCAATCTACTCTAGCTGTTTATGCATAAAATGCATAAATAGCAAACAACTGCAGCTCGTCGTTTGCTATAAAATGCATTTTATGCATAAATAGCACACGACTGTGGATGCTCTTAAGCATGCCTAAAAGGTATAGAATACCTTGATCTAGCTCGCAATATTTAGTCAGGGCAAGTTCCAACATTTCTAGAGGCAATGCATTCTTTAAGGTATCTTAACTTTTCTGATGCTGTTTGTTTTTGGAGTGTGGGGGCAACATGTGTGAGTTCTTGTAATTTGTGTAGCGGAAGATGCAGTACTAGCGTCGTTCTGATCCTAAGCTGTAGGACCGGCTCGGGAGCAGCAGAAGAGGGGTAGAGGCCGGCTGCTCGGCTCAGATGAAGTAGCTCAGATCGGATCTTCGAGGCTCGGCTCGGACTCTTGTACCTGCACACTGCCTAGAAATACCGGGAGAAGTCCTGGCGACAGACCCTTCGACGATCTAGTCAGTCACTGAGAAAGCAACAATAGCTAGGATTCATGTGGGAAAAAGTTTATTACCTTTAGAAGTGAGAAGGGGGGCTGATATTTATAGACAGGGGTAAATGAGTTTGAGATCCTAACGGGCCAGGTTGGACCCGTTTACCCATGGGCCTGAAATGGTTGAGCCGAACCTGATGCTGGACCTGATGATCGCAGAAAAGCGAGATCTGAGGAGATCTGAGGGTCGTGATTGCGCCACGCTATCTATCCCACATCACAAGCCCCCCACTCCTGCGGGGTTGTGTAAAACCAGTTGTGAAAGAGTAGTCTGGCTCTATGGATAAGAGCGGAAAAGAGTTTTTTGGTGGGGGTTCTAGGGTCGGAGCAGAGCCAGGCCGAGTACTAGTGGCCGAGATTATGGGGTCAGTTCGAAGGGTCGAGCCCATGGCGACTTTAGCTTGAGGGAGCTACCCCTGTGCTCGAGATAACTGCCGAGCGTCGAGCTTAGGGGGTTGGCTCGGAGCATCGAGCCTATGGCAACTTTAGCTTGAGGAAGCTACCCCTGTGCTCGAGATAACTGCCGAGCATCGAGCTTAGGGGGTCGGTTCGGAGCGTCGAGCCCATGGCGACTTTAGCTTGAGGGAGTTACCCCTGTGCTCGAGATAACTGTCGAGCGTTAAGCTTAGGGGGTCAGTTCGGAGCGTCGAGCCCATGGCGACTTAGCTTGAGGGAGCTACCCCTGTGCTCGAGATTGCTGCCTACCATCGAGCTTAGGGGGTCAGTTCGGAGCGTCGAGCCCATGGCGACTTAGTTTTGAGAAAGCTACCCATGTGCTCGAGATTGCTGCCAAACGTTGAGCTTAGGGAGTCAGTTCGGAGCGTCGAGCTCAAGCGACTTATCTTTGAGAAAGCTACCCCCGTGCTCGAGATTACTGCTGAGCATCGAGCTTTAGGGGGTTGTGCTCAAGCGACTTTAGCTTTGAGAAAGCTACCCCTGTGCTCGAGATTATTACCAGCATCGAGGATTAGGGGGTCGCTGCAGAGCGTCGAACTCACGTGACTTAGCTTTGAGAAAGCTTTCCCTGTGCTCGAGATTACTGCCGAGCGTCGAGGCTTAGAGGGTCGGCACAGAGCGTCGTGCTCAAGCGACTTAGCTTTGAGTAAGCTACCCCTGTGCTCGAGATTATTGCCGAGCATCGAGTCTTAGGGAGTCAGCACAGAGCGTCGAGCTCAGGCGACTTAGCTTTGAGAAAGCTACCCTTGTGCTCGAGAATACTGCCGAGCGTCGAGGCTTAGGGGGTCAGCACAAAGTGTCGAGCTCAAGCGACTTTAGCTTTGAGAAAGCTACCCCTGTGCTCGAGATTACTGTCGAGCATCGAGCTTTAGGGGGTCGGCACAGAGCATCCTGCTGAAGCAACTTTAGCTTTGAGAAAGCTACCCTTGTGCTCGAGATTACTGCCAAGCATCGAGGCTTAGGGGGTCGCTATAGAGCATCGAGCTCAAGCGACTTAGTTTAGAGAAAGCTACCCCTGTGCTCGAGATTACTACCGAGTGTCGAGCTTTAGAGGGTCGGCACAGAGCATCGAGCTCAAGCGACTTCAGCTTTGAGAAAGCTATCCCTATGCTCGAGATTACTATTGAGCGTCGAGGCTTAGGGGGTCGGCTCAGAGCGTCGAGCCCATGGCAACTTTAGCTTGAGGAAGCTATCCCTGTGTTTGAGATTACTGTCGAGCATCAAGTCTTAGGGGGTCGGTACAGAGCGTCGAGCTCAAGAGACTTAGCTTTGAGAAAACTACCCCTCTGCTCGAAATTACTGCCGAGCATCGAGGCTTAGGGGGTCGGCACAGAGCGTCGAGCTCAAGCAACTTTAGCTTTGAGAAAGCTATCTCTGTGCTCGAGATTACTATCGAGCATCGAGCTTTAGGGGGTCGGCACAGAGCGTCGTGCTCAAGCAACTTTAGCTTTGAGAAAGCTGCCCCTGTGCGACGCGTGTACTGTTGACGTCATTTTCACGGAATTCTAGGAGCCATTTTTGCGAGAATCGAGGAGCCGTTATTACGAGAATCGAAGAGTCTCAAGTTCTCTATATATACATCCCAAGCCCTCTCCCTCATTTCTCACTTTTGCTCTCTCTCTCTCTAGATCCCAGTGCTTCTCTCTCTAGAAGTTTTCCATCATCGTCGACGAGCTTTTCGGTTTCGTGAAACTTCAATCAGGTTAGTACTTTTAATATGTCTAGGGCTCAGTCTGGCTCTTTAGCCTCTACCCCCGGCAGTGGCACTTGCACGGGTTTGTCGGATTCCTCTTCTTGGGAAAGGGACGAGAATGTCTATGTCGTGCAACCGCTCCGTACTCGCAAGCCATTTGTGGTGGAAAGCAGCAATTCAGATAAGGAGGAGCATCTTGTCGAGGACATCGATGATGAGGACGAGGAGGTGCAGTCTGCTGGTGGAGCCAATGTCGAGGAGGGACCAGTCGAGGGGATGGATTCTTCTTCGAGGGCCTCAGCCCTCGAGCCCCTAGCTATCCCTTTGCCTGAAAAAGCTCCCAAAGTTCAGAGGAAGAGGATGAAGTGGACCATGCCCAGGAGCCTAGGGTGCGGTCCAGCCAGATGCGGGAGACTTTGGTCATTCCGAACTACAGCGCCTTGAAGGTGATGGAGGTCGTGCAGGGGGGTGTTCCCCTCTTTGCGCTGATGCCCAGACCATGGTCGGGGAAGAGGGGCTTCAGGCTTGGGCCCCGACTGGGCCATACGAAAGAGGGATACCTTGACCAAGGGTCCCATTTCCGTTGAATTTGTGGACAAGATGGCCACGCCTCGTGATCGGCAGAGCATGAGTGCCGACACCTTTGAGTCGGCCTACATGAGGTTGGCTCAGGTGAGCATGCATGTAAGTTTTGTGGACATGTATTTCTGTTTCCGCTCTGCTTGCTAATTGTTTTACCTCGGCTGTAGGATTGTCTGTCCAGTTCTCAAGTGATGAGGCTCCACGACCAGGAGCTAAAGTATGAAAGAAACCAGGCAAACCGCTTCAAGCGCGAAATGATAGACCTCAAGCTGGCTTTGGACGCTTCCCAGAAGCGAGAGCAGGCCCTACAGGCTGACCTGGCCTCGATGGCCGATGAGGGGCTGCGGAAGGAGGCCGCCCTGAAGATGGCGTTTAAGGTGGAAAGAGGGATGCTCACCTTGAAGGCCTAAGACATGGTCATCGAGGCCCAGAACGAGGTGTATGATTGGGCGCTGGGCCATGTCAAACACTTCTACCGGACCTTGGACCTGGCAGGCTTCGACTATAATATGGAGATACCCAAGCTGCCGAAGACCCCCGGGAGCGACGCTTATGTTGAAGGGGAGGCCGGAGGCGGAGCTACCGGAGCCGACCTGATCGTCGATCCGATTGTTGACCCTGTCGTTGCTGCCGACGCCGAGGGAGAGGTTAGAATTAAGTAGTAGTCATTTTTTCTTTTTAAATTTACCCATTTTTTTTGAAATTGTATTTGCCGAAGGCGGACTGGCCACTGCAATATTTTGTAAAACATTCTAATTTATAACAAGGAGTTTTTGTTTGGTCAAGTATTTTGACCTCGACTTTTGCTCTGATTTTGGGATGATCTTCTTTGCCTGACCGATCCTCCTGACTTGTAGTATTTTTGAAATTAGAAGTTAGGAACTATTGGCCTCAGTATGATTTTTTGTTTCACTTCTGTCAGATGTCGGCCTCCTTCCTTGAGTCGAATCCTTGACGATCCGAGGTGACATGGCTTCGGTGCAAGATCAAGGTATTGGAGTCCAGCCTTGATCGATACCGGAAGGAAACTCGTGATCACGATGCAGTTTTCCACTACTTCCGAAATAAGTTGAAGGAGCTGAGTGTGGAGGCGGCTCAATTGAAGAAGGCGATAGTCGACCACGACCTAGGAGGTGTTGGCCTTGGGTTTTTGTCACGCCCCGCTTCCCAAAATACGAAATATGAGCCCGTGACGAAGGCCCAGCAAATGATATTAACATCATCCATAAGTTGTACCAGTCTTAACTCAACAATATGAAAAAGGAATAATCACAACCACGCAGAAAAACATAATCACATAAACAAATAGTGAGTTAAAACATACAGTAGTCCAACATAATAACCAACAACTGGAAATAAGTAACAATTACGGGTCAACAAAGCCTGGGATACAAAGTACAGAAGTAATACAATGCTGGAAATAGAATAATATGAATAAAATAACTATGACTATCAATTCCACTCCAATCTTTAGTACATCAGTTCTCCAAGTCCTTCAATTTCTCCTTCCATGATACCTGTAATCTCATCATCTTGAGATGGGAAAAAAATATGCCCGTTAGAGCAAGCTATGGGCGACAAGTAGTAGGAAGTAGTAAATAGGAAATAAAGGACTATATAACAAGAACAAAAATTGGAACGATATCGGAGTCAATAAATGATAAACGATAACAAAATCAAAAGTTGATAATCAATAATTCAGAAATCAGGAATCAATGTTTAATAACCAGTATTCAGTATTAGTGTCAATGTTCAGTGTTCATTTATGTCTATAAGTCTTTTATCAATCCTAATTAATGTACGCAATCCTGCGTCCCATACCACAGGTTCGAGTGCATACAATCAAGTGAACATTTGACTATAGTGGTGAATTCTACAGGGTCCTGTACTCGGATCTTGCAATATCAATGACCAATGACTGATGACTAATGACCGATGACCGATGACCGATGACCGATGACCGATGACCGATGACCAATGAACAATATACGATAAATTGGGATACTATAGTCAGTACTCCACAATCAGTCCATAAATAATAACATGTCAATACGGGAAACACAGGCCCCCTTCCGAGTACACTCTCCCATATTTTTCACTACTAAGTCGACCCTTATTACCCCGGCTTGTTATTCTTTTATTAACAATTAGTTATGAACATGCATGTGATCAATGTGGGCGATAGTATCAATACTCATGCAATAGGTACAATCGATGAGACCGGTAGCACTAGTACAATTTCAAGATGATATGAAGACTATACAATACATGAAATATACATGGTCCAATTTATTAAATATGGAAAATACGGTTTATATGCAAAACATAACAATATATGGACCCAGTGTACTACAATTTCTATGTGCAAGGTTTTAAGTTTCTATGTCAGCAACCGGATCGAAACCTCAGTACAAAGTTGGGCAAATGACAGCGCAGTTCCATTATACAATAAATTAACGGTTTGGGATTGAAGTCAACAACAATAGCACGATGAGAAGACTATAAATCAATAACATGGCACAATAAATAAACAATAGAGTTCAATTAGATTTGATATTCAATTTGATTACTACTTGCCGGATGTCAAGGAGTATTTTCTTAAACTAGAAATAATAAAAAAATGAGTTCAAGAGAAGCTTGCTTGTTAAGAGACGATTCTGAATATTAAAAGAATAACGGGACGAGAGTCCCGATGACGACACATGCACTCCACGTACACTGTAATACGTGCAACACATGTGCAAGGAAACACACAGCAACAACAAAAGAGCACGCAATAGCGACTCCTCCCACAGTAAAACAGCAAACAACCAACCCACAAAACTAAACAGCAAACAGCGACTCAGCCAGTCACAGACAACAACACACAACTGCAACAACATCAACCCAAACAACAAACAGCTCAACAGCAAGATCCAAGTCAGAACAACAAACGGTAGATCCTCCCCCACAATAGCCAACAACGATCGACCACGGCGAACAACAATGGCGGCAAGAGCTTCGACTTCGACTGCCGCTGTGCAATCGAGGGGCTCGGGGACAAGGCTGGCGGTGATGGCGAGGTGGTCGACTGGGGGCAGCAGCGACAAGGAGGAAACAGGGACGGGGCGACAACGAAAGGTGAAGTCGGGGGCTCTGTTTGGGCGGAAAACAGAGGATGAGGGTGGTAGTCGACTGGGCAGAGGGGAAAGGCGCAGCTCGACGACGCTGGGGGATGAAATCGATGAGCAAAATGCAGTCAAGGGCAAGCTCGACGATGAGGTTAGGTTCGATTGATGGCAGCAATGGCGAGCAACGACTTGAGCGGTGACGGGGGAACTTGGGTGCTGGTGGTGGAGGAGATGGAGGTGAAGGTGATCTGCAAAGGGGGTCGATGGAAGGCAGAGGATGGCGGTGTGTGCGGTGGTGCACACGAAGAGGTTCGACAGTAATGGCGAGGACCAGGCTAAGGGATAACGATTGTGGCAGGGTGGAGCTACGGTGGCGTAGTTCTTCGGTGGTGGTTGTTGCGAGCACAGGAGCTTCGGTGGGTTCGACGAAGAAGCTTGCGGCAGTGGGTTCGGGGCTGGTTCGACTGGCTTCGAGATGCGAAAGTGATGAGGAAGACGAAGGGGGATGCTCGACGAAGTGGAGGAGGACGAGCGACGGGGGTCCGAAGGTGGTTCGAGCGACGGGGGTCCGAAGGTGGTTCGAGCGGCGGAATGAGCTCTGTTTCCAAAACAGAGGGAGGGAGAATGTTGCGGTTGAGGGACGATAGCAGCGGAGGGCTGCGAGGAGCAGAGCTTGAAGGAAGGAAAAGTCGAGGGTGCAGGTGATGGTGGTGGTGCTCGGGGCTCGAGCAGAGGAGGAAGATGAATGGTTGATGAGGAGCGGTCGACTGATGGTCGTTGATAGGGTGAGTACGAGGTGGAGGTAGGCTCGATGGGGGTCTCGATGGTGTTGTGGAGGGGCGGAGCTTGAAGACGATGGTAGAAGAGAGAGGGACACGGGGAGAGAGAGTGGCAGTTTCTTTGTTTCATTTCGAAACAGGGGAAAAGAGAGGGAGACGGGGAGAGAGAGTGAGGGAGATGGGTTTATAAAAATAATATAATATAAATATAATAGTGGGTAGTTATGAGGTAGTGGGGGTGTGGAGTTACGGGGATGTGAAGAGTGGGGGAATGGAGAAATTTGTATACCGGTAGTTGAATTTGGGTAGGGTAGGATAATGGGTTAGCGGGTTGGGATCCAATAGATATGGGTTTGGGTTAGAATCCAATAGGAGATGGGCTAAAATTTGGGCTTCAAATGATGGACTTCAATTTAAATAATTAAATAATACAAGATAAATCAAAATCAACGGGCTTTAACGAAAATAATAATAATAGTAGTAAAATAATAATCATGAATTGAATAATCAAATAGTGATACATAATAGTGTAGCTTGAAATTCTGGGTTCAAACAAAATAGTCGGGTATTTAAATGAATGAAATTTTTTTGGGGAATAGAATAATTTATAAGAAAAATTAAATACAAGAATACAGGAAAGGAAAAATATCAATCCGTATAAACGGGAATGGGGTTTACAGTTTTCCATGTCAAGTGCCTCGGTTCAGCGGCCTACTTCGGAGTCGTTCCTTCGCGAGGTTATTGTGAATAAAGAGATCGAGATTCAACATTACAAGATGATGTTGGGGCTGTCGGGAGCCAGATCAGTCTCCTCGGGGGGTGGGCGCCCCTCGGTCTGCGAGCCGTCTCCGGTTTGGTAGTTGGAATATGTGAGGTTGGGCGATGCTCAAAACCCTGTGGGCGGTGTATCTACCTTGGCTGCTCCTATGGATTCTGGCGGCCAGGCCGTGGAGCCAAGCCGCTCGGCGGGGTTTGAATTAGCCTGTGTTAGCCTGGAGGGGCTCTGAGAAGAGTTTAGGCCGAGGTGATAGTCGTTTGTAATAACTTTATTGTACCGTGGCATCCCGAGGAGTTTCACAATAAAAATGACTCTTTCGATTTCATTCATTCATATTTTTTTTTGGCGATAGCTCGAGAGCTTGGGGGTTGAACAAACCTCTCTACCCGAGCTCAGGTACCTTAGCTTGAGAAAGCTACCCTTATGCTCGAGATCACTGTGGGGTATTGAGGCTTGAGGGTCGGCACAGAGCGTCGAGCTCATGTGCCTTAGCTAGAGAAAGCTACCCTTAAGCTCGAGATCATCGCGAGGTGTCGAGGCTTGAGGGTCGGCACAGAGCGTCGAGCTTAGGTCCTTAGCTGGAGAAAGCTACCCTTATGCTCGAGATCACCGTGGGGTGTCGAGGCTTGAGGGTCGGCATAGAATGTCGAGCTCAGGTGCCTTAGCTTGAGAAAGCTACCCTTATGCTTGAGATCACCGCGGGGTGTCGAGGCTTGAGGGTCGGCATAGAGCGTCAAGCTCAGGTGCCTTAGATTGAGAATGCTATCCTTATGCTCGAGATCACCTTGGGGTGTCGAGGCTTGAGGGTCGTAACCCCTGTTTTCCCAAAAATATATTTTTGTGTATTTTCTGTATTTAAAATTTTTGCAAATTATTTTTTTCGGTTTTCAATTTTTTTTTGTCAAATTGTATTATTATATCTCCTATTAAAATTTGTTTTCGATCAATAACTTTATTTGCAAATATTTTCTAAGATTTCTATATTGTAGCACAATTCCTATTTTTATTATTATTACTCAGTATTATTATTATTATTGCTGTTAATTTTAATACTGTTATTATTATTATTATTACTGTTATTGTTTTAGTATTATTATTAGTTTTTCTATAAAATCCTATTTTTAAAACCCTATTTTTTCCCTAATGGATTTTTAAGCCCAAAAACCAGATAAACCGTTTAAAACCCATTCATATCCTGTTTATTACCCTATATTAAACCCAAACCCATTATTAAAACCCCTACCCTGTTTATTAATCCCCATACTAAACTCCAAACCCATTAGCATTCCCTAATACCCATTTATTTAATCACCATATACCCATTATCAGAATATTATACCAAACCCATTTATCCTCTCCTATACCCAATACCCCCCCCTAACAATCCCAAACCCGTTACCCTAATAACCCAACCCGTCAGCTCACCTTAAAACCCAACTTCCTCTCCTTGTACATATTTAATCCATACCTGTTCATCTTCCTTATACCTCTGCGCCGTTTCCCTACCCCGTCTTCAACCATAGCTCGTGCCTCCTAACCCATCCGCTCCTCTCTCCTTCCCTTCTCCTCTCCTGCAACGATGCCGGTGTGCCACCAGCCAGCGTCGACTGCGTCCCTGCACTGCCCTCTCTCCCTCCCGGTGTTCCCTCCTGCCCTTCCTCCCTCTCCCGTTCAGCGTCGCGACCTCCTGCCCTTCCCTTCGTCAGCATCGCACCACCCTGCATCCTCTTCGCGATCGCGACTGCGGCAGCCAGGTGCACCCATGCCCCTGCAGTGACTCCCCCCACCGCAAAGCCCTGCCGGCGATCCACCTGGTTGCAGCCACCTTTGCCTGGCTCTGGCCTGTGCTACTCTGGCCTGCAACGACCTCCCCACCACGCTGCCTCTTTACGAGCGCCAGCCAACCACAGCAGTGCACCCCTTGCCATGAAGTTGCTGTTTGAGCATGTGGGTTGATCATGCGATGTGAGCCGTCCGTTTCATCACGATCATGATCTATTGATCTGTTGATCTTGATCTTGATTGATTGATTCTTGGGCGTCCGTTGGATCTTGATCATCACGCTTGATTGGATGTGGGCCGTCGATCTTCTCTTGATCATCCGATTAGATCCTAGCCATCCGATCTCTCCTTGATGTCACGATCATGATGATCATCAACTTTCTTTGATCGCAACCTTCGATCGATCGATCTTGATCTTCATAAGTATCTGCACCATCAGAAAAATTTGACCGTCCGATCTGATCCGATCATCTTGATCTTGATCTTCGATCTCAGCCGTCCGATTGTGTTTGTGATCTCGGTCGTCTTCACCTTGTTCGTTGTTCGTGTGATCGTGATTGGTCCGTGGTTTTCATTTGTTGAGTTTGTGCCGGGATCCGTTCCCATTATTCTTGATCTTTGCACCGATTCCGTCATCGTCTCTCAGGCAAGTAACTTGTAAAAATTTCTTTGTATGATACAAGTTAAAAATACCGCTTGTAGTGTAGTTGGGATCTAGAGATAATTGTGTGTGAAACCCCTTGTTGATATTGTCTCTATTGTGTTTGGACCACAATTGCCTCACGACACATATGACATGAATTAACTTAGGTTCTGTCCGTTCTTGATTTGATTATGTATATGAGACTTATTGTGAGAATTTGGGTATTTGTTGAGATCCATGTGATAGACTTGTTTTAGATATATTAATTATCCTATTTCATGATGTTTGGACACTTGGTAGACTCGATTTCATGTTTGGTTGTATTTGGATCAAGTTTCGTTGAATCTATGTTGATTTTGGTTTTTGAGGAAATTCTGTATTTTGCCGATAATCTGTCTTGATCAGTAATTTAGACCATATTAAAGTCAGTATCTTAATTTCAGTATAAAATATAATTTTTAGAGGAATTCGTCTTCTTTCCAACCCCTCTGACCATGCTCGATTTTGTTTTCGTATGTGTGAGATATGACTGTTTTACTACAGAGGTGTATTTCATTTCCAGATTTCGTTTCTTGGTGATTTTGATGGTTAAATTATTTTGATATTAGTTCTAAACGTGTTATTTTGATATGAAGTTTTGGTCAGTTTTTCTATACCTATTTAGGGATTACCCAGAATTTTGGTGAATTTTATTGATGAGTTTTATATGTCGTTTCATGCTTGTTTATATAGATTGTATTTTGATCGCTGTTCTGTAAAGAATCACATTTTCACCCTGATTCCTTTTACTGTATGAAAAATATTTGTGAAATATGGAAGTTAGATTATTTTGTCTATTTTCATTTTCCTTTGGTAGATTTGGATTTCGTTTCACTGCGAGATATTACAGTTTTCGTACAGCAATGTTGAGAATTTTAGATTTGCCAAACTACCGTTTCTTGATATTTTCTTATTTTTGATGACTAACTAATTTTACCGGAATATTATAAAACTTTATATTTTGATTCTAGACATATAGGGGAATACGCCAGATTTTTTCTGGATTTATTTGAGAGGTTTTGATGCTGTTTTTCTGACTGAGAATTGGTTTTACTAATTTCTGAATGAACTTGTTTTCTGGATGAATTACTATGTGATTTTATATTCGCTGGATTCAGTTGGGATTCTATATTCCAGATTCTTCGTCGGATCTAGATTTGCATTTCTGTAGCGACGAGATTCACTGTTTTAGTACTGCACTGTCTTGCTATCCTGAATATGAATATACACTGTTTTGCTAATTTATATGACTATATATTATCTATGCATGTTTATTTGTTTCCCTGAACCTAATACTGATTATACCATGTTAGTTTGATACTATTTCGTAAACATTCATGCCTGTTTGATGACCATAATAAAAGTAACCAAGCTGGGATTTAAGGAAAAGATTTTGTAGTGGAAAATTATAGAAATGTGTACTTGAAAGGGGGCCCGTGTTTTCCATACTGAGCATCTGTTATACTGTTATACTGATTACCTGACTGCACACTTTTGTATAGGAAGGTGTACTCGGAGGAGGACCAATAGGTTCTGACTGTCAGATTTCTGTTACTGATTACCTGACTGCATACTTCTCTATAAGAAGGTGTAATCGGAGGAGGACCACTAGGTTCTGACTGTTACTTGTTACTGATACCTAAGTACACTGCCCTATATGATCCCCTCGAAATCTAAAGCGAAACTGTTTGAATGTAGCAACCATGTAAGGTAAGCTGCATGACGTGCTACCTAGCTAGTAATACACACAAGACTATAAGAACATAAGTCTGATACTGTTAGAATGATACCGTTGGACTGATACTGTTATACTGTTATCCTAATTCACTGGTATACTTAGCTTACTGTTACTAGACACTGTTAGTTGCCATATGACACTGCATTTGACACAAACATATGTACTGTTAGTATACCATGCTAGTTGACTTTGTTTTACTGATTCATGATAGATATTACTGTTGATGTGTTATACCATGCTACATTTGTTTCCGCTGTTATTTAGATAGTTTCCCATGTACTTGTATCCTACATTATTAGTGACCCGTAACTTGCATTGACGGGTACTTGTTTTCTTCTCATTTCTCCTGCAATTCATTAATTGCAGATTAGGATGGTCGGTTGCCAGATGGCATTGGCGAGATGATGTATTAGTACTGGATTTTCTGCTTTATTGTTATTATTATTTGTTGCTTGAACTTGAATAAAATTGTATTTGATACTTAGATTTATTTGTATTTGGGCAATGTGACCAAGGATATTATTAACTGTCCAGACTTGATTTATTTGAGATTATATTATATTTTGGATTTCAAGTAAATTTCTGTTGATCTATTTGATTCAATTGTGTATGATTGGTTGATTTTTTTGCTTTCGACTCTGATTATTTTGTGAGATGTTGTAAAGATTCTTGAACAGCTTATGGATGATGAAAATTATTCATTGGGCTTAGTTACGTATCCGTATTCCATATTTTCTTTTTGGAAAGCGGGACGTGATAGTCGGCATAGAGCGTCGAGCTCAGGTGCCTTAGCTTGAGAAAGCTACCCTTATGCTCGAGATCACCGTGGGGTGTCGAGGCTTGAGGGTCGACATAGAGCATCGAGCTCGGGTGCCTTAGCTTAAGAAAACTACCATTATGCTTGAGATCACCGTGGGGTGTCGAGGCTTGATGGTCGGCACTCTCCGTTTGTGAAAAGTGCATGGGTTTATATAGAAAATTTGAAATGAAAACGAAAAGAAATTGGGTCATTTACTTTATTCTTTTTCATACAAAAACGGGTGGCACGTAATGTCGATTACAAGAGGTTGGTTACATAAGGTCAGGTGCAAAAATGGACTAGTCCTCCCCCTTGAGGAATCTGATGAGGTGCTCCGCGTTCCACGGCCTCTTCACTATTTTTCCCTCCAGGTCTGCAAGTTGGTACGTGCCTGGGCGTACCACTTTGGAGACCTTATATGGCCCCTCCCAGTTAGGGGCCAACTGTCTCTTTTTGCCGGGATCGAATACCGACAGTTTACTGAGCACAAGGTCCCCTTGCTTGATGTTGGTGGGGCATACCTTCTTGTTGTAAAATATCTCTATGCATTGTTGGTATATGCTTCTTCTGACAATGGATCTTTCCATGACCTCATCGATTAGATCCAAGTTGGCTCTGAGATCCATTGAGTTGTTCTCCTCATCGAAGCCATGATCCTGGGCAAAGGGAAGCCGATCTCTAAAGGGATAACCGCCTCTGTGCCGTAGGTTAGGTTAAACGGTGAATCGCCCGTGGGGATTCTCTTCATCGTCCGGTGCGCCCAGAGTACACTCGGCAAATTGTTGACCCACAACCCCTTGGATGAATTATCCAATCGCTTCTTGAGGCCGTCAAGGATTTGGCGGTTCATGTTTTCGGCCTGGTCGTTTGACTGAGGGTGATATATGGATGAGAAGCGCTGCTGGACACCGAAGTCTTTGCAAAACTTCCGAATGTTCTTGCCTGCAAATTAGGTCCTGTTGTCTGTGATGAGTAGCTACGGGATCCCGAACCAGTAGATGATGTGCTTCTAGAAAAATTGCTTAGTTTGGTACTCTGTGATCGTGGCAAGGGCTCTACATTGATCCATTTGGTGAAGTAGTCGATGGCCACCATCAGGAACTTCCTTTGGCCCTTCGCTTTCGGAAAAGGGCCGACCAAGTCCATCCCCCACATAGCAAAGGGGGTCAGGCTGACCAAGGAGCGGAGGTTGGCTTGTGGAAGCCTTTTCACCGATGAGAACCTTTGGCAAGGGCTACACCTTTTGACGAAGTCTTGGGCGTCTTGTAACATGGTCAGCCAGTAGTACCCGTGGTTTAGGGCTTTCTTGGCGAGCGACCTGCTCCCCATGTGACATCCCCCTACTCCTTCATGCAGTTCCTTCAGAGCGTACTTGGCCTCATCGGGAGCCAGACAGCGAAGGTAGGGCCTTTCGTCTGTTGTTGTGTACGAGCGCTTGAAGAAGGTCTCGTTGATCATGATGAACCTTTCTGAACGTACCCTGATCCTTTTAGCCTCGGCTCGATCTTGAGGAAGCACGTCCTCGGCTAGAAACTTTCGAATGGGAGTTATCCAGTTGTCTGATTAGGTTCGGTGTCGAGGCAGGGGGCTTCGGGGAGGTCGATGCTAGGCTTTAGGAGAACTTCGATTAGGACGGTGCTGTCGAGCCCTTCGAAGGACGATGTGGCGAGTTTTGACAAGGACTCAGCCTGGACATTTTGCTCTTCAGGGATTCGTTCAACCGAGGAGTAATCGAAGGACATTAAGAGATGCTGGACCACCGCCAAGTATCGGACCATTCGAGCGTTACGAGCCTCGTACTCTCCGGTGATCTGGTTGACCACGAGTTGGGAGTTGCTAAAGGCCCAGATTTGTCTGGTCCCCGCCTTGTGCACTAGGGTGAGCCCGGCAATCATAGCCTTATATTCCGCCTCGTTATTCGAGGTTGGAAAATTCAGGCGAAGGGAATACTGGAGAATGAAGTTATCGGGACCTTTGAGGATGACGCCCGTGCCGCTTCCTACTTCGCAAGATGAGCCATTGACATAAACTTTCCAGATCGGATCTGCCTCTCCAGTGTCGGATGGCTCGGAGATAGTGCACTCCGTGATAAATTCGGCGAAGGCCTGCCCCTTGATAGCTGTTCTGGGCTGGTAGCTGATGTCGTACTAGCTTAGTTCGATCGACCACTTGACTAAGCGGCTGGAACTTTTGGGCTTATGGAGGACGGCCTTGGGAGACTGGTCCATAAGGAGCTGGATAGAGTGGGCCTGGAAGTAAGGGCGAAGCTTTCGTGTGGCCATTACCAGGGCGTATGCCACCTTTTCCATCTTTTCATATCTTGTCTCGGCCGAGAGCAAGACTTTGTTCACGTAGTAGAGAGGCTTCTGAACACCTTCTTCTTTCTGGATGAGCATGACATTGAGTACGTTTTCCGAGGCTGAGAGGTACAGAAAGAGGGGTTCGCCCGATTCGGATTTGCTCAGAAGTAGGGGGTTGGCGAGGTAGGAATTCAACTGGTTGAATGCCTGTTGCTGGGGGTCGTCCCATTCGAAGTCTTTCGCCCCTCACAGGGCCTTGAAGAAGGGGAGAGACTTCTCTCCAGACTTGGAGAGGAAGCGACCGATGGCCGCCAGTCTTTTCGTGAGCCGCTGAACCTCCTTAATGTTTCTGAGAGGGGCCATGTCGATTATGGCCTAGATCTTCTCAGGATTCACCTCTATGCCATACTGGCTAATGAAGAACCCAAAAAATTTTCCCGAGGAGATGCCGAAGGCACACTTGGCAGGATTGAGCCTCATGTCGTGGGACCGGAGGACGCTAAAGGCCTCCTTAAGGTCAGCAACATGATCCTACCCCCATCGGCTCTTGACGAGCATGTCTTCGACGTATACCTCCATGTTACAACCAATCTGATCTTTGAAAACTCGGTTGACAAGTCTCTGGTAGGTGGCACCGGCGTTCTTGAGCCCGAAGGGGATGTCCTGGTAATAGTAAAGATCCTGGTCGGTAACGAAGGATGTTTTGACGATGTCCGGAGGGAACATCCAGATCTGATTATATCCTGAAAAGGCGTCCATGAAGGTCAGGAGCTCGTGACTTGACGTTGCGTCGATCAGAGCGTCGATGCTCGTGAGGGGGAAAGGATCTTTGGGGCATCTGTTGAGGTCCACGAAGTCTATGCAGATCCTCCATCTCCTGCTAGCCTTTTTGACCATCACGACGTTAGCCAGCCCCTCGGGGTAGTTGACCTCTTGAATGAACCGGGCTGATAATAGTTTGTCCACCTCTACTTTAACTGCTTGTTGCCTTGGGTGAACTTTGCGCCGCTTCTGATGGACCGGGTTAGAACCCGGTTGGACACTCAGCCTATGCATGATTAGATCCTCGGAAATCCCAGGCATGTCGGACGGGGTCCAAGCGAAGAGGTCGATATTGCGGCGGACGTAATCAATCAAACATGGCTTTAGGTTGGGGGAAAGGGTGCGACTCACACAGAACCACTTGGACTTGTCTTCTGCTTCGAATGTGACCTCCTCCAATTCGTCCGCAGGTTCCGACTTGGGCTGGCTTCTTTCGGGTGGGAGCTCGACTGCGTCGAGGGGAAACACCCCGCCTCCTACCGCGATCATGTAGCACGAACGTGCAGACTCCTGATTCCCTCGGACAACACCGACCTTGAGGTCTGTGGGGAATTTCAACCTCAAGTGGTAGGCCGAGGGGACGGCCTGAAACGAGCAGAGGTCGGGCCGACCGAGGATGGCATTGTATGTCACCTTGATGTTGACCACCATGAAGTCCATTGATTCGGTCCGTATGATGGGGGTCATGCCGGCTGTTACATCCAGCATCATGATCCCTTCAATTTGCACTGGGACGTCCAAGAACCTGTGCAGGGTGTCCCCGACCTACTTTAGCTTATCTCGGGGGAGTTTGAGGTTCTCAAATGCTTCCAGGAAGAGGATGTTCACTGAGTTTCCGTTGTCCATGAGAATTCGGCGGACCTCGAAGTTTGCCATGATGAGACTGATGACGAGGGCATCGCAATGCAGAAGGCGGACTCCCTCCAGGTCTTCTCCGGAGAAGGACACGGGCTGTCGCTGAATCTGGGGGGAGGGATGGTCTCGAACGGAGTTAACCTCTTAAATGAAGGCCTTGTAGGAGGTATTGGATTCTCCTTCCATGGATCCACCATGGATGCAGTGTAGGATGGCCTGACGTCCGGTCCCCTCGGGCTTGGGGTCCCGCTCAGGCAGTTGATCGTTCGAGGAGGAGGCGAAGGCCTCGGATTCCTCGGATCCCTTCGGTCTCTTGGATTATCCTAGGTGAACTCTCTGAAGTACCCTTGCTAGATGAAGGCCTCGATCTCATCTTTAAGGGCTCGACAGTTGTCGGTCTCGTGCCCATTGTCTCGGTGAAAGTGGCAGTAGAATCTCTGGTCCCGCTTCTTGTTGTTGCTTGGTCAGGGAGGGAGTCAGACGAGCCCTTTACCCTTGATCTCTATCAGGATCGCCGAAACGTGTTGGGTCAACGACGTATACCTCTCAAATCGGGGGACCGGAGGAATTCTTTTGAGGCTGGCCGCCTCTTACATGACCTTCTTGACAGGCTCGGCATCGTCTGCCTTCCGCTTTCCCTTGGCCGTAGGTTCTTTGGTGCCCTCAGGGTTTAGGGCCTCTTCCGCTCGAATGTACTTCTCGACCCTGTTGAGCAGGTCGGGGAAGTCGACGAGTGGTTTTTTGTCCAAGGAAGACTTAAGCTGACATTACCGAACATTGTGTCAGAAAGCTGCCAAAGCGACACCCGCATCGAGGGAGGAGATAGACCTGGCCTCGGCGGTGAACCTCCGAATGAACTTGCAAAGTGACTCCCCTTCCTTTTGTCTGAGGTCCAAAAAGGACGCACTCGTCTTTTCGACCTTCCTGCTCGTCACGAAGTGGGCTAGAAAATTCGCTTCCAGTTGGTCGAACGAGAAGACTGAGCCGGGGGTGAGCTTCGAGAACCATTCCTGAGCTAGGCCGCACAGGGTGGCAAGAAAAACGCGCCATAGGAGGGGATTCGAAGCACTGTGAATCATCATGAGAGTTTTAAAACCCTCTATGTGATCAGCGGGATCACCCTCGCCGTTGTATGTCTCGAATTGGGGAGGTCTGAAATTTCTGGGGATATCGGCTTCCAAGATTTGAGGGGAGAATGGAGGTCGGGTCGGCCTATAACCGTGGCCCGGCATTGGTCTGCCTTCGCCGAGATCGACGAGGCGGTTCTCCATCTCTTGTAGGCGCCGGAGGATGGCATCTTCTTGCTCTATGGGGTGGGCCGATCCGTGGGATTCGCCGCCCCTTGCTTCTGACCGAGGGTTGGAATCATTGTGGGCCTCATCGGGGCCGCCTCGGATCGCCTGGAGGATCTCATTACGAAAGTTTTGGAACTCGGCCCTCGTGATTGGGGCTTGCCCCATCGGGTCCTGTGGGGGCAGAGGTCCAAGGGGCGAGTGGCTATGTCCTGGGTTGCGCTCTAGGGATGGTCGTCTATGATGGTTCGAGACCGAATTGGAAGCGGTCTTGCCCCTTGTCCGACTGGCCTGCCGATTCAAGATGACGCGCCTTCGCGTTCGAGTGAGAAGCGTCCGGCCCGTGTCCGGCTGCACCGTTGACTCGTGTTTGGTTGGAGCCCTGGGCGTCCGCGCGGCTGTCATGTGGAGGGTCCGGATGTCGTGCCGAGGTGACAACCCTTCTGGCTTTGGGAGCCATGGAAGAGCTCAGACTTGAGATGATGTCCCTAGCTGGGCTCGGAATGGCGACTACCTGAGATTCTCACAGACGGCGCCAACTTGATGCGGTTTGTTTTTGGAGTGTGGGGGCAACATGTGTGTGTTCTAGTAATTTGTGTAGCGGAAGATGCGGTACTGGCGTCGTTCCGATCCTAAGCTGTAGGACCGGCTCGGGAGCAGCAGGAGAGGGGTAGAGGCCAGTTGCTCGGCTCGGATTTTCGAGGCTCGGCTCAGACTCTTGTACCTGCACACTGCCTAAAAACACTGGGAGAAGTCCTGGCGACAGGTCCTCCGGCGATCTAGTCAGTCACTGAGAAAGCAATAGTAGCTAGGGTTCAGGTGGGGAAAAGTCTGCTACCTTTAGAAGTGAGAAGGGGAGCTGGTATTTATAGACAGGGGTAAACGGGTCTGAGATCCTAACAGGCCGGGTTGGACCCGTTTACCCATGGGCCTAAACTGGTTGAAGCCCAACCTGATGCTGGACCTGAGGATCGCAGAAAAATGGGATTTGACTGAGGGTCCTGATTGCGCCACGCTATCTATCCCACATCACTTTCATTTAACAATTTTGAGGGTGTAGTACCAAAAGAAGGTGTTTTCAAGATTGCCAGTGCCGTTTCAGTACAAGGAAATCCTAAGCTCTGCGGAGGAGTCGCCTTGCTATAATTGCCCCCCATGCATATTTTACGGTTCATCAAATAAGATCAGTAGACTGATGCATATAATCGTCCCAATCATGTATGTGGTGTTAGTTTTAAGTGTACTTCTGTTTGTCAACCACGCTTGTTATTAGCTGCTCAAACTGTGCTCAGATTCGTCCAGATGGAGCATTCTTTTCAGCAAAATAAATAAACATACTTAGAGACTATCTGAATCTTCTTTTACAACACCACATCATCTACCGGTAGGTTGTCTAGATGAGTTTTGTTTTGTAAATCGCATAGTAGTTTTTAGGCAAAATTTTAAAAAACCACACTAAACTTTGGCCCATTTAAAAATAACCGCACTAAGTTTTATTACATAAAAAAACTCCAAATTTTAAAAAAACTACACTAAGTTTTTTTATATAAAAAAACCCCACAAAGCTTCAATTTAATAAAACACACACAGACGGAGTTTCAATTCGTTACCTTTTTTGCACGTGCGATGCACGTGATCTATTTTCCTGACCAAAATATCATTGTTTGCAATTCGCAAAACATTTCAGTTCATATCAAAATACCATACAAATGTTTTGCCATTGTTTAAAAAGCCATCACATAACTATTACTTTAGTTAAAAAAACATCGCAAAACTATTGGTAATGTACAGTATACTCATCTGATCAGGACTCATTTGGGATTAATTGTTGCCTATATTTCACACAATCAGTTACAATTAGGGTTTTTAGGTTCACAAAACATTAGGTTTTTAGGTTTTTTAGGGTTTTTAGGGTCATAAGTTTACTAAACATCATTTGCAACACAAGATCAAAGCAGGTCAGACAAATTACCATACTTGACTAGTCTTTAGGGTTTTTTTTCTGTCTCATTAGGATCCTTCTTTCTAGCCTTAGGTGGTCTACCTGAAGGCCTTCTCAATTTTGGGGGAAGTATGTTAGCATATTCCAACCTTTTCCAAAGCAATGAGTTCGGAACTGGGTCTATCGTGCCTACAATGGTAAGATGTATGTTATTGCACAAATAGAAGTTAGTGGAATTAGTTTGCTAACATAAGTTGTGAAAACTTTAAAAGAAGGTATACCTTCATAAACTTTCATGTATGTACTACTATCAGTGGATTTTTTTGTAAATGCAAACTTTTTTATGTGAACTTATCATATGTGAAAGAATTTTATGTTTTGGCCAATGACGGTGTAAGTATTATAGTTCCAGTGTGGAGGAATTTTTTATGTGAACTGATCAAATGTGGATGAATTTTTTGTATTGGCCATTGATGGTGTAAATATTACAGTACAAATGTTTTGTGAACTTATGAAGAAAATGTATCGGCCACTGAATGTTTTGTGAACTAAAATGTATTAAGCAAGTGAAGTAAATGTGTTATATTTATCTGACCTTCTTTGATCTTCTTGTATTGCAAGTGATGAGACTGTGTTGCAAGTGATGGTAATTTGTTTCAACTGATGAGATTGATGAATGTTCACTGTTTGATGCTCCAAATTTAATCATGTAAACAGTACAATGAATGGGAATGAGGATGACAATGTTCAGAAGCAGTTTCTGTTGTATGATGGTGCAAATTTATAACTGTAAATGATTGTGTGAAATATAGACAACAATTAATCTGAAACGAGTCTTGATCAGATGAGTACATTGTACATTACCAATAGTTCTACGATATTTTTTAAACTAAAGTAATAGTTATGTGGTGTTTTTTTAAACAATGGCAAAACATTTGTATAGTTTTTTTATATGAACTGAAAAGTTTTGTGAATCACATACAGAAGTATTTTGCTCAGAAAAATAGGTCACGTGCATCGCACGTGTAAAAAAGTAACAGATTGTAACTCTGTCTGTATGTGTTTTATTAAACTAAAATTTTGTACCGTTTTTTTTAATAAAAATAAACTTACTACGGTTTTTTTTACATGGCCAAAAATTTAGTGTAGTTTTTTTTAAAAATTTAGCCTAGTTTTTAATGAACTTTTCAAACTTTACAGAAACAGGCTCAGAAACTCGTTGCATTAACACTAAAAACATAGAGAAGACCATAAAAAGACAACAAAGATCATAAGAAAATTAAGATAAAGAAGATATTAACAGGCATAGAAAACATTAATAATCATGACATACCTCACATTAATCTACTACAGAGGAATGCATCACAGCAGTGTACAATGCAATAAAACATTAATGCGGAAGGAAAAAAAAGATCAACGTCGCGTCACAATTTCTGTAGGTTATAGACTTAGCTTGAGTAAATTAATTGAGTGACTCATATTCAAGTTCAATGTTCTAAAAGTTGTTAGGTGGTAGTCGGGCAGCCGATGGGTGCCTAGCGCTTAGGCCTTATAAGCAAAGCTTAAGCGGCTAGGCGCTAGGCGATTTTATTTATATATTATATATTTATTTATGTATGTATGTATTTTATTTATATATTTTATCATTTTGTTTTGTTTTGTTGTTACCAATTCTTACTTTTGATATTTCTCCCTGCAATTGCAGGATGAGCTTTACAAAATCGAATCGGTGTATTATTATTAGTCTTTTTCTTTTTTTGTATAGTCCTATACTCATCTATTAGACTAGTATTAATCTATGACGAAGATCAGTAGTGGAGATTACCTGTTCAGCTGTTCCAGTCCAATAAGCAAACAGTGTGGGAAAGTGGGAGGCTTGAGTCGGGGGATAGGGGAGGGTTGCGTCAAGAGAAGTTTGAGAGAGAAGAGGACGTAGTATTGACGTCGGAGGTGAAGCAAGGCGGGAGACAATGTGTGGTTGTGTTGACAACTTGACTTTGAAGCTGAAGAGAGGAGAGAGAGGTTGTGTTGACGTTGGTTGAAGTTGAAGCGAGCTGCGACTGCAAGGAGGGAGGTGAAAGAGGAGGTTTTGATGAATGAGTGACAGATTGAGTGAGAGCTGCGACTGCGAGGAGGGAGGCGGAGGAGGTTGTGTTCACAACTGCGAGCAACGACTGCAAGGAGGGAGGCGAAGGAGGAAGGATCCTCCGACTGCGAGGAAGGAGGCGGAGGAGGTGATTTGGGGGTTTTAGAGAAGAGGAATTAAGGATTTAGATAATAGAATTGATTTGAGGTTTTTTTACGGGGGATTTTGAGGAGAAAGAGAAGTTTTAGGGGTTTGAGTGTATTAAAGCGAGTCGGGTCCCTTTTTTTTAAAAAAAAAATTAAGTCCTAAGCGGGTCTAGCCCGCCTAGACCAGCTTACACCAATTACGCGCCGCTTATGTAATACCCCGATTTTTCCTAATATATGAAGATTATTTATTTTGTTGCACGTGGTGTGCACGTGAAATATCTTGGCTATTATTTTCAACATGATAAGTAAGAGCATTGTTTTTATAAAAGATTTTTCCCTAAAAGCCCAAGTGTTAATTTATTTATCTCTTCTACAAAATAATTATTTTGGCCCAATTAATTTTAGCCCATGAATTTAAACTCTATTATTATTTTCTACAACTTGTAATGTGTAGCATCTTTTCTTTTTACCGGGTATGGATGTACAAATTGTGTAGGGTGGTTTGTGTGTGCACGTGCACTCAATGTACACGTGCACAAGGCACAAGCTTGGCCGGTTGGGTGAGTGGGCTTAGATCATGGGCGGTTACATATGAGGTGTGGGTAGTTTTACAACTTCCTAGTGAATCCTAGCCCTTGATTTTCCAACTCCCTAGTGCATCTTAGCCCTCCATTCCCCTTATATTCTAGTATAAATACCCCCTCTCTTTCCCTATCTCTTTTACACTAAAGTTATTATTGTAAGAGAGGCATTCTGTGAGTTTGTGTATGGGAGCTTTTCTGTGGAGGCCGAGTAGTAATCTGAAGGTTTCGGTGTGGAGCAAAGGAGCAAGGAGCGAGGAGTCGTTCACTGCATTAAGGAGCTTTTTGCGGGATTTCGTCTATTTCTTCAAATAAGGTGGGTGTTTATCAGGACTTCTAATGTAGGAATTATACCATGATTGTTATAATTGCTGCCATGTTATGAAAAGTAAATTTAATGTATTAGAATTTGCCTGAGCATGCTGTTGATAACAAGAACGAGTGAGTCGGTACAGTCGACTGTCGCATGAACCAGTCGACTGGTACGAGACAATTATTTTTCATGATGTGGTAATAAACATGTATGCAAAGAGACGTAATAGTGTGATCACTAATTTTATATTTTTCCTATGACACATATGATGGAGGGAAGGTGAATGGATGAAAAGAACTAGCAACGATTGACAAAACTTAGAACTGTCGGTGCAGTCGACTGACAAGGTGTTCAGCCGACTGGTGCATCGATTTAAGTATGAATATTCGGCAATTCCATGAAATGAGATATTCCATTATGTTGACCTAGTATAATGACTTGAGATTTACATCTTCATCTTCGTAAGAAAGTTATGAATAGTGTGAGTGCATGTTTAAAGTGTTTTCCTTAAAGAAAAGAACATATTAGTAATTTGAAATTCCATGCTAACAATGTTATTGAACAAGTAAGAAGTGTGGTGCCTATAAAATATGAATGTATGTATGCTGTGATGAAAGTGCATGTGAGAACGGTTGAAAAGATAATCCCTGTTTTGAATTATGAAACTGACCAGTCGACTTAGTGCGTGTAGCCAGTCGACTGAGCTGAACCTGGAAATGTACTATTAAAGAATCCCAGAACAGACGACTGATGGATGAACAGTCGACTGTCATGTGGATGACACTGTGAACATGAAAGGTTGCGGGACAGCCGACTGACTATGTGCGGCAGTCGACTATCCCGAGTATTTATGATGAACCTGTATTGACTGTATGAGTCGACTGTACAGAGTGGACTTTGGTATGTATGAGATTTCATTTTATTTATTGCTGTTGGAAGTTGTGAACTTTATGATCGAAATCTATGAACTCTTTTATGACTGTGTGGATTTATATAAAATGAATCATAAATGGGAATTGAGAATTAAATGAACATGAAAGGCTAAGATCATGATGAGAAAGTCTGTGAGACTCTAAATGAATGATGAGCTGAAAGTGCTCAATTGGAAGTTGTGAATTGTAAATTGAAACTAAGAGTAGCTAAGTCTCCCCCGGCAGTGAAATGAATGAAATGAAATGAGAATTGAAAGACCAAGGTTGGTCATGTATTGAAATGAAATGATAAGTCCGGTTTGGTGGAGAGGCTAACTCTAGAGCTTTGATTTGTATTCATGATTCTAATATTTAGTACATAGTGAAGAGGTGATGAAAGTGAGAGAAAAACATAAGTATGAGAACTAGGGTTTACGGTGCGGGTGTGTGAGCTGCAGAATGCATGCTTGATGAGTCAAGACATGGCGCGGGCACAACTCAGAATGATCGGACTTTAGTCACGCTTGTGGGATGTTTTGGTAACTGCAAGAGAATTGTGTTCAGGGAGGAGGCTGAATTGCTGCAGAATGCATGCTTGATGAGTCAAGACATGACGCGGAATTCTACTCCAGGGGCCAGGATACATGCTTGTACTCATAGAATCATCTAGGATACTCACTGTAATTACAGAAGTAGAGTAAGTCATGGCGAGGGATTGAACCCTACAAAAATGAAGAACGGTTAAGAGGCTTGCCCTCGGACCTATGTAGTATGGGATGCATAGAATCCGAACAAGTGTGCATTAGTGTCATGTAAATTAAATAATTGCATTAAGGATTAAGTGCACAATCACGACACGACATCATTAAGAGTTCCCTTTGATTTATATTCTTAGTATGAACAAGTTTGTGATTTGTTAAGAAATGAGATTCGTTATACTGTTTTTGGCATAGAGAGGATGGCCATGTATAATTATCGTCGGTTGAATAAACTGACGTACCCACAGTTTGTATGCAGGTAATTGCATGTGTAAGAGGAATGGATGCATAAAGATTGTACCATGTTGTTGTACATTTATTCAATTGTTGTATTTTACTTCCGCTGTGCAAAAGAAAAGTGTAATATTGATGTATCTCTGATGTAAAAAGAAAGATTTGAATTTCCTTGTAAAATTGTACTCAAAGAAGGTGAAAAGATCCTGTAGAACATCTCGAATTCAGTGTTTTGGGATTCGGGGCGTTACAGCCTAGACCCGCTTTTAACTGCCTTGAACCATTAACCGATTTTCTTAAATGCCTAGCCCCTAGGCGGGGCGTTGGAGCGCCGCCTAGCGCCTAGGCGCCGCCTAGGCGGCGGCCTAAGCCGCTTTTTAGAACACTGTGCAAGTTACATTCAAAATCTTTAAACCCTTCTGTAATGCCCCGATTTTCATTTATGAAAATTATTATTTATTTTGACGTAGTGGGCTCGTGCCATTTTTTTCGTAATATGAAATATTATAATTATTTTCCTTATGGATGATGAAAATATGCATATGGATATGTATAAGTGTCCTTTAATTATTATTATTTTTTATATAAAAGGCCTTTGTCTCAAATAAACCTAAGCCCAAAAATCTAATTTATTTTGTGTAAAAACTATTAGTTTGGCCCATCAATTTGAGCCCATAAATTAATTCTTTTAATAACAACTTGTAAGGTAGACATCTTTTAAAAAGATTATTTTTATAAAAATGTATATGTACAAGTTTTTATATGGAGACTTGTGCATGCACGTGCATTTCACATACACGTGCATGAGCACCATTTTCCCTTGGCCGGTTTTTGGAGGAGGTGGAGATAGTGTAGGGGTGGTTACATAGTTGTGGGAAGTTATTACAACTTCTACTCTCATCCTAGCCTTCCATCTCATAACTATTTTACTAAATCCTAGCCCTCCATTTCACCAAGGATTTAGTATAAATACCCCCTTTTCTCAAGTGTCTTTTACACTAAGAATTTCATTGTAAGAGAGTTATATTGTAAGAGAGTTGTGTATGATTGTTCTTTGGAGTGCCGGTCATCACTTCAAAAGAATTCTCGGTGGCAAGGAGCAAGGAGGAGGAGTCACATTATCAAACTAGAAGGTTTCGCGGGATTCGTTTATTTCGTCAACAAGGTGGGTGTTTCTCATGACTTCTAAATTAGGACTCATGTTAAGACTGAAGATTGAATTGTGTATGTATGTGCAAACTGAAGTGATAGAATGATTGGTAAATTGATTTCCTCCATGCTGTATATAATGTAGAAAATATGAACGAATGAAAAAGAACTAATGATAATTAGAGAACTGGAAATGACCTGTACAGTCGACCGGTTAGGTGAGCAGTCGACTGGTATATTGAAATAAAATATGTACAGTTCGGAATTCCATGAAACGATGTATTTTAATGTGAATTGTTAACTTGATGTTCTAGCATGTTAAATTGGGATTAGTATTCATCTCCGTAAGTAAATGATGAGTGAAGAAAAATGTATGTTTAGCATCTCCTTTGAGAAAAGAAAACATTAGTTATGTGAAACTTACATTCAATCGAAACTATGTTGTGATGTTAATAAACAGATAAGAATTTCATGTTTATGTTAGTATGAACATATTGTAATGTGACAAAAACGATGTGTGTGAATAGAAGAACAGAAGGGAAAGATTATTCCTTAATTTGAAATTTTTAACCTGTTCAGTCGACTGAATGCATGTAACAGTCGACTGTACTAAGCATGAAAAGTTGTATAGTTGAATTACCCAGAACAGTCGACTGATTTGAATGACAGTCGACTGCTCAGTTAATGACATTTTTAGATGTGGAAAGCTGCAGAACAGCCGACTGGCCATGTACAGCAGTCGACTCTTCCGAGTAGTTATTGAAGAACTTTATTTGACTGAACAAGTCGACTGGATGAGCTCCAAGTCGACTGTTCAGAGTACTTTTTGGTATATCAGAAATCTTATAATTTGTTTATGACAAAGATTGTGAAACTTATGGTGAATGATTATTGGTTGTGACAGTTTAGAAGAAGTAAACTCTAATTGTCTTTGCATGAATTTATATGAAGTGAATCATTTGTTAGAAATTGTGAAAATTATATGAACATGAAAGCTAGGAACATGAAAAAGAAAATCTGTTGAGATTATGAAAACGAACTCATGAGGTGGAAATGCTCAACCTTTGGAAATTGTGAATTGGAATTGAAACAAAAGAGTAGCTAAGTCTCCCACCGGCAAATTGGAAAGAAATGAAATGAATTGAAATGAAAGACCAATGTTGGTCATGTTGAATGAATGAATAAGTCTGGTTTAGTGGAGAGGCTAACTCTAGAGCTTTGATTTTGTTCATGATTCTAATAACAACTAAGAATTAGTACATAGTGGAGATGTGATGAAAGTGAGAGAAAAACACAAGTATGAGAGCTAGAGTTTATGGTGCGAGTGTGAGCCACAGAATGCATGCTTGATGAGTCAAGACATGGCGTGGGCATTACTCAGTAATGATCGGATCTTAGCAACGCTTGTGGGATGTTTGGTGACTGCAAGAGGATCGTGTGTCAGGGAGGAGGCTGAATTGCCACAGAATACATGCTTGATGAGTCAAGACATGGCGTGGGATTTCCCTCCAGGGTCCTGTACACGTGCTTGTACTCATAGATCATCTAAGATACTTACTGTAGTTACAGTAGTAGATTAAGTCATGGCGAGGGATTGAACCCTATAAAGTGAAGAACGATTAAGAGGCTTGCCCTCGGACCTATGTAGTATGGGATGCATAGAATCTGAACAAGTGCGCATTAGTGTCATTTAATATAATAATTGCATTAAGGATTAAGTGCACAATCATAACACGACATCATTAAGATTTCCTTTTTTTATTATTTGATATGTGAATAAGTTTGTGATTTGTTAAGAAACGAGAATCGTTATACTGTTTCTGACATAGAGATGATGGCCATGTATAATTATTGTCGGTTGAATAAACTGACGTACCCACAGTTTGTATGCAGGATAATTGGCTCGATAAAGGTTAAAGAAGAATCAATGCTCAAAGATTATTCATTGTTGCATCTTTTGTATAAAGTTGTAATTGCTTCCGTTGTCATTATTTGTAAATTATTGATGTATATGCTTCCGCTGTAAAATGTAAAGTGTAAAATCTCATGTAAATCTGATGTAAAGTGAAAAGTTTCAATTCCTTGTAAAAATTGTACCGAATGAGACGAAAAGATCCTGTAGAACTCTCGAATTCAGCTGTTTTGGAATTCGGGGCGTTACACCTTCCATCCCTCCTCCCATTCCAACTGATGGGGAGTTATAGACCAGGATTTTGTCCATTATATGTAAAATTGCATTATTTTTTTAATTTTTTTTTTGAAATACAGTCACAGCCACAACCACACAACCGTACTATAACTCATATATATATTACTTGAGAATTTTTTGGTGCAAGCAGAATTCGCACTCCTGAACTCTTGCTCATCAGCAAATAGGCTTACCAATGAACCATACTGAAACTTGCAGTAAACTATAATTTGATATACAAAACAGAAGAACATATAGGATGCAAACATAGTAAAAGTTTTAAAATTTGGGATAGGAAGCCGGATTAGGTCTTTGCGACCAGGATCGGTATCAGCTAGATCAGTAGTATCAGATTTTTGGATCGGGCATCTTTTAATGTTAAAAAAAATTATGTAATAATGTTTCTATAATCAAATTATTTTTAAAATTAATGATTAATTTTTAAAAATGAATATATGACTTTAGTTTCTTTTTATTTTTTGAAAAATTAAATATTCTCAGTAACAGACTTGAACATTTAAATTAGCTTATGAGAATAATTAATGTAGAATAAGCTAGAGCAATAGAAATAAGTTCATCCAATAATACAATATTTATTTACATACAAGGATAAAACAAAATATATGCTAGATACAAAATGATATTCATTATACAATTATATCTTCATTACTTGGATAAGAAAAATTCACATGAACAGAAAATTCAAATCTTGGAATTTTTTTCGAGATCGGGCCAATATATTCGATCCAATTGCTAATACGGTCGATCCCTGAGTTATCTTGCCGATTCTGAGATCTAAGTGTTGTATTAGAGCGACCCTTTGAAAAACAATATGGATCATTCGATCTTTAAAACCATGGACATAGTATAAAGACAAAAGATAACATACCAGATCAATAAAACCAAAACATATCCCTATGGTTGTTGGAAAAAAGGGTCCAGCTTCTACTTATCAAGATGAATACAATAATAATACATTCACATGTCCAAAATGGATTTCAAATGAATGAAATATTCGCCTCCGAAGTTAGCATGTTGAAATGAAAATTTGGATTTTTCGCTTGGTATGTGGCATTAAAATTTTGTCCCACATCGGAAAAGTGCAAAGATGTAGCAAATTAATAATTTTAAAAATTAGCATAAGGGTTGTGCCCTTGGGGGTTCAAATATTTTTTTGGAGGGAGAACACACGTGTACCGTGTCGGGCTGGGCCTTGGGCTCTTGAGTGAAACAGTAACTTATTATTATTTTTAAATTACAAAATGGTTTTGAATTTTCTAAAAATCTGAGCTATTGCAACAGTCACATGACGGTTTTCCTAAACAACTGCAAAACCGTGCAAAACTGCTAAAGGTGTAAGCCTATAAATAGAAGAATATTCTGATCAATTCATCATTCCATTTTCAACACCATTATCAGTGCTAACTTAATCAGACAATGCAGTCATTTCCATCTCTCAGAGCCTCCGTTATGCAGTGCCGGTTAATCGGATTCCAGACTGTTGTATCTTGGAAGACAACTGCTAAACAACTATGTGCACAATAGCATTATCAGAAATAAAGTCTTAAGGACATTGCTTATTGATTAGCAAACCTCAATGTATCTGTTCACCATCTTCAAGGTTGGTATCAAAGATAAAATTATCTTCTTTATGTTCTTTGTGTGTAGTGAATTTCGTTGTTTGTGAAACAGTATTATTCGTTCACCATTATCAAGGTCCAAATTGAAGATAGATTATCTTATTTATGTTTTTGTTTATAGTGAACTTCACTACTTGCAAAATAGTATAATTGCGATTAAATTCAAGTAGGAATTTAATTCGGTTTTTATTTGAGAAAAATTAACTTTGTTTGCATAAGTCATAACAACTTAAGAACTTATATGTTTTTCGCTTTTGTACACATAATTATGACTACCAAAATGGAACATCCAAAAGTGGTCATAAGTATGCACAACAAGCCCGAGAATATCAAAGGGGCTGCCTTCAAGACTTGGTAGAGAAAAATGCTATTCTATCTCACAACTTTTGGGTTGGACAGGTTCCTCAAGGAGTAAGAACATAAGCCAGCTGATGGGAAAACCCAAGAAACCCATAAGGAGACTTTTGCAGCAGTCGTGTAGGCATTCAGACTTTCTTTGTAGAAACTATATTCTGAATTACTTGGATGAAGTGCTCTACAGGGTATATTTTCTATCGATTACTGCAAAGACTTTATGGAACCCTCCGACAAAGAAGTACAAGACATATAATGTCAGCTTGAAAAAATTTATTGTTGATAAACTTATGGATTACTAAATGGTAAACTCCTAGTCTGTGGCTGTCCAGATGCAAGAGCTTCAAATCATCATGCATGAGATTGAAGCAGAGGGCCACAGTGTTGGTGAATCTTTCTTAGTATAAGTAATTATTGGAAAGTTGCTGCCATCTTGGAAAGACTTCCGATATTATCTTAAGCATGAAAAGAAGGAAATTTCTTTCAAAGATCTTGTCGTCAGGCTTAAGAATGAGGCAGACAACCATGGGACGAACAAGGTCATAAGCGAGAAGGCTAAAGTACATGTTGTGGAGAACTCCAAAAATCACAAGGACAACTTTAACAACAAGAATAATAATTTCATAAAGAGGAAAGCTTCTGACCAAGGATCTAAAGACAAGAGGCCCAACAAAAAGTTCAGTGAAAATTGTTGGATTTGAGGGAAGCTTGTTCATTATGCTAGAGATTGCCGATTCAAGAAGAATGACAACACACCAGAAGCAAATGTTACTGAGAACATTACTTCAAGCATTGGTGACTTAAACATTTTTGCAATTATTTTCTAAATGCAACCTAGTCCAAAACCCTGGACAATGGTGGGTAGACACTGGTGCTACTCGACACATCTGTTTTGATAAGTCAACATTCTCAGCTTATCAGAAACTGGATCATGAAGTAAAGCTCTACATGGGTAATTTTGTTATGTCAATGGTCAAAGGTTGTAGGAAAGTCATTTTGAAGTTCACTTCTGGCAAGATTGTTATGCTGAACAATGTACTTAATGTGTCAAATATCCACAAAACTATTATCTCTGGATTTGTGTTGTCGAAGAAAGAATTTCAGATCGTGATTGAGTCAAACAAGTTGGTGTTGACCAAGGCTGGTTTATGTCGGGAGGGAATATCTGTGTGATGGGTTATTTAAGGCCAATGTAGCCGTAGTCAAGAAAAATCCAATGTACACTGATTGTGTTATTAATAAAAGTTCAGTTTCTTATTTGCTTAAGTCTGAAATACTTTTATTACATGATAGATTAGGGCACATAAATTTCTGAAAGATAAACAAACTTACAAATTTAGGTTTTGATTCCAAATTTTGAAGTTAATAAAGATAAAAAATGTGAGACTTGTGTAAAAGCAAAAATGGTCAAGAAACCATTCAACATGGTGGACAAGAGTACTGAGCCTTTAGGTATAATTCATACTGATTATGTGATTTTAAGTCCTTACCCACGAGATATGGAAAATGTCTTTTATCATGTTTATCAAGGATTGCACTCGGTATTGCTACCGATATTTAATAAGTACTAAAGACAAAGCAATCACAGCATTCACAAAATCTAAGACTGAAGTAGAAAATCAGCTTAACAAGAAGGTTAAGATATTGGGGTTTGATCGAGGTGGAGATATGAGTCACCGTTTGCACAATTGTGTGCAGAGTATGTGATAATCCACCAAACAACAACTCCATACCTGTAACGCCCCAAATTTTTTTTTCCAAACTCAAATCTTTCAATTTCTATATCACTTTAATCATAAACTAAGAAAGTTATATTTCAGGAAAAATTTTGACAAAGTCTCCCCTGTAAATTTTGCCCCGAAACACAAAAAGCTTATGGAATTCTGCTCAAAATTCCGTAGCTCACAAAATACACAATAATTTTATGGGCTCCCCAGGCCAAAATGAGCAGATACACACAGGCAATATAATATAATGCTCTGGGGGCGAAACTCATAACGAATTATCAAATATCAAATAAAAACCATAAATTTCTTTGAAAACAAGGTAAAATTTTTAGAAAAACGTTTGTAAAACCAACCACAGAGCCCGGTACACCACAACGAGGTGGGTACGGGTCACAAACATACCATACCACATCATACGATACTTACCATCATCATATACGTGCTTATACATCCATAATGCAATTTAAACTATAGATTCTACTATTCACATTACTACACTTATACATCAAATTTAATATAAAAGACTTTACTCAACAAAATCTGTGCCTCACCTCTGCTCTGCTGAGGACCAGAAACAGTAGGGGATTTAGGGTAATCCTCGGACTCCCCTAACCCCCCAAACACTAAGGGGTTAGCCATTTCTGGTGTGAGTATAATCTAAAAATCAAACAAATAAATTAAATTGTATAACGAAAATAATATTAAACTTACAAACATCGAGTAAGAAGATACATCTTGAACCTCTGAACTTTAAGACATCATAAATACGGCTTTATATTCAATTACTCTTCAAATCTGTATCAAATTATAAATTTGCCCATACTCACACATTCCACTATATATTTCACATCAATCTCATATCTATACTTACTTTATATTCGCACAATACGAATTTCCATTTAATCCATTCCTTTTCAATTTGAATCCCCTACACAAATACTTATCGCTTCATAATTCCTACCCCCTCAACGTTTCTTTATTTCCATACATACTCACATAAAGTCCCTAACTCTTTTTTTCATACTTTTATAACTACGCACTTCATTTTCCCTTCATTTACATCTACGAACTCATAACTCATATTCTTAAATACTCATTTTCATTCATAAACCCTTTCTTTCTCAATTTCATATTTCATAACACCGCGTTCATTTATTTCTTATAACCCATATCATCACGTATGCATATATCCACATAATACCACATTAATTCATTTCTTATGACAAAATATGAAACTTCATTACCTATTGCAATTCACTCACATTTCATCACATCATGCACATATCACTTATTAAGTACTCATTCTTATCACATCAAAATATATTTTATCACTCATTCTCATCCCGTTATATCATTTAGCTATTATTCAAGTTAATTTATGACTAACTTACTTTCATCTTCACTCATAACTCAAATTATCATTGATCTCACTTTCATTCTCATCAATTTATACTCCATATCCCAAACATAGTTTAGGCAATAATATATCACACCCCAAAGCCGATAGCTTGGTTATTAATTTACTTCAATCACTATTCATCTTCACTTATTTAATTCTTCATTTCCATTAATCACTAGCACTATTATGCCCACTCACCCTGCGAATTATGCCAAGGCAGGTAGTTCCCACCATTTCCACAGAAACAGCGGGCAGGTAGTTCCTTGACACAATTCCAAGGTGGAACCACTCATATCTTACTGTATTTTACTTAAATCTCCATTCACAACTCATAATACCGCTTACTATAACTTTTCATTCTCCTATTATATCTCACCTTACCTTTCATTCATGATTGCATAACTCCTCTTCTTTATTTCTAACATTCATTTTAATCGCATAACCTTCCCCACGCTTAACCTCATAATAACACATTCACCCCACGTATCATCACATTATAATTCACCATTTACTTTTTTTTTTCATTCTAATCTCATCATATCGCTTATTTTCACCATCATCTTTACTTTTATTTCCAACTCACAATACAACCAGCATATCAACAACTCATCTGTTTATCCTGAAAATTATGCCTAGGCAGGTAGTTCCCACTATTTCCTCCGAAATAGCAGGCGAGTAGTTCCTAGTCACAATTCCCAGGGCACACAAACTTATAACACAGCTATTTATCTTATGGTATTTTATCACGTATCACATCATAAACATAAGCATCTCTTCTCATTATATCATATTAACTCATGTCTTATAACACAAAACATAACATCTCAGTACACATGGCAATTTACTTGCATTTCATCGCATCAGTAACATATCACTCATATCACAAAATGCCATTAACTTCACTTTCATTATTATCACAATATACTCCATATCCCAAACATAGTTTGGGCAATCACATATCACACCCCAAAGCCGATAGCTTGGGTAATACTCACCGCACTCCAAACACATAGTCTGGGTAATATCACATCTCATCTCAAACCAAATGCCAATATATACATATATATATCTCCCGTAGTATATTCACATCTCCCATAATATAAATAATCTCCATAATATATCATATCATCAATAGCTTTATATATACATACATTCTTTCAATACACATATACACCTTTATATTTTCTCCTTTTCAGTGCCCACACAACTGACCTCCTCGTACAACACAGAGATCTCTGTGCCTCCCATCCCGTACATTTCAATCCCGCTAACCCACCACATCACCCAGATCCAGGTGTCCTAAGTATCTACCATTTGTGGGCTGGATTGAAAGTACGGTTGCGCGCTTGTCCAACCAAGACTAAAGCCAAAAGGCTAGTCAAAAGTAAAATATAACACGCGGATCGATGCTCACACAGAGTCTTACACGTCCGAGGCTACGTCTTCCTCCTGGCCCTATACCAGCGAGGGAACTCCTGATCCCCAAATATAATTTGGGGCAATATATAACTCCTGATCCCCAAATATAAAATTTGGGGCAATATTAATATATATATAACTCCTGTTCCCCAAATATAATTTGGGGCAATATATAACTCCTATTCCTGGGTGTATCCCGGGCCTGTGGGGTCTAGCCCAAACCCCGAGAGATTATGCGGCACTGCAATATTTAATTCTCCTTTATATACATATACATATCTCCTTTATTATATACTCCTTCACAATATAACTCCTGTTCCCCAAATATAAAATTTGGGGCAATATTAATATATATATAACTCATGTTCCCCAAATATAATTTGGGGCAATATATAACTCCTTTATAATAACTCCTTTAATATAATAACTCCTTTAATAAAATAACTCCTTTAATAAAATATCTCCGCATATTCATTTATAATATATCTCCTTTATAATATTTCTCCATATATATATCTCTTCGTTATAATATAACTCCATATATATAGGTATCTCCTGTATATCATAACGTCTTAAGAATATAACTCCTTTATAATACAATTTTACCATTATAACATACCATGAAAGCATATATCTCCATTAAATTCATAAGCATACGCAAACCATTAGTCTCAGCAATTATCGTATCAAATTCTCATTTACGACCCACACGTCACACATACATCATATCAATTTCGCATCACTCTATCACATAGCATTTTCCAATTTATCACCCACATAACACACCTAGTACACATACACCACATCATTCACTTCATCTTATTATCGCATCACAATATCACATCATACACACCATACTTTCCATCTTTCTCATTTTAGTCATAAGATCACACATCATACATACACACACATATCTCTGATCATTTCAAACCCGAAGCATATAACTATTTATCTACAAACATCAATACACGACGACCTTAATTTAAAATTTGCATGGCACATTAGATACATTAAATAAAAACAATCATACTCACCTCATCGCCCGGGAGGCCTCGAAGCATCACTTCTCCATCCGGCACCCGAAGCCGTTAACATTTCCTATTATCAAGTTTCAAAGCAATTAAGTCTCACAACATCTAAATCAACCACAGAAAATAATAACACTATTTCTAATATCACTCAGGCATTTTATCGAACGTCTGGGATGCACACGTGCATCGCACGTGATATTTAAATGTCTACGGGATGTTTATCCCCAAACAATTTCTAAAATCACCCCCAACTTATTATAATAGTTCTACTAAAATTCTACTACTATAAAGGAGAAATTTCTCACATCTATAATTCTCTTTTACAAACCCAAAACCCTAATTTATTAGCAACTTACAAATTCCTCAATAATTTCCCCATTTCTTAACCCTAACATCAAAATAAACTACTAACCAACTTCATATTCCATTACTAAGCAAAATAAATTAAAAGCACACAAAAATACACAAATAAATTCAAAGGGATATACCTCCACTAATTCCTTTCTCCAAATCGACTCCGCCATGAGCTAGAGCACCCTTCAATTAGCCTATCCTCCGAATTAATTGGAAGAAGACGAAGAAAAGGGGGGAGATTTGGCCGGGGAACCATCGGCCGAGATGGGTTCGTTTGCTCCTGGTTTCGATCGGGGAAAAAAGAAAAAGAACGGAAGAAGAAGGAAGGGAATGGGGGGGGGGGGTGTTTTTAGAAAATAAATAATAATAATAATTATAATAATTAATAAGGTATATTTACACATATACCCCCAATCTCCAATATATTTCAAATAAACCCCACTCCACTCTTTAATAATACGAACAATACAAAAAGGACACATAAAAATTATCTCATAATAGTCCTCCAAAATTATAAAATAAAATAAACAATATTTATTCACATAAAATCTCCACTCATGACTCCTAAGAATTTGGACTAATTACCACAAAATATACAGACCCCAAAATCTCAATACGATACAAATATTCATACCAATATCAACATTTAAATAAAATATACCAAAATAATTTTCACCACTCAAAATATATAAAAACAGATATTTTCAATATTTTAAAAATTCGAGGTGTTACAATACCCACCTCAGCAAAATAGAGTTGTAGAAAGAAAGAACAAAACATTAAAAGATATGATTATTGTCATGCTTATAACTTCTGGTCTACCTACGAACTTGTGGAGAGAAGCCTTGTATATGTCTAATAAAAAACTGAATAGGGTCCCACACAAGAAAATTGACTCAATTCCATATGAGTTATGAAAAGGACATTTACCTAACAACAAATACCTCGATGTGTGGGGGTGTTTGGCGAAGGTCTCGGTTCCTCATCGTAAGAGAACCAAACTTGGATAAAAAACTATAGAATGCTATTATTAGGCCCAACCGAAATAGTAGTGCTTATATATTTTTAGTCTTTAAATCTGAAGTATGTGATGAGTGTAATTTCTACATCATTTTATTGCTCTTTTTATGCATTAAAATTGTGAGTTGTCATTTATTTCTTTGAATTTCATCTTCATTCTACTTAATTTTATGTATTTTTATGATTTTGAATGAATGAGATGGTTGTTAGGATTGTGGACTAAAATACATGAAGTTGCGGAGCTTGGAGTTGGAGAAAGAGAAGACACAAAGCAATGAGAAAAAATAGCAATAATAGCACCTAGAACTTGCACGACTATTTTGGACAAGAAGATGGACGAATCTTAAATTTTGTTCTAAGTCAAAGCTGTCGGTTGTCAAGTCTTCTTCGAAACAAGTGGTCACACATTACAAACAGAGTTTTGTAGCTCCCGTAAAATCGTTTTTTTGAAGAACAAAATAGCAAGTTAGCAGTCGACCGCAGAAAAGCACAGCCAACCGCTAAACTCTCTATTTGGAGAACAGAAAGACGCAGTCGACCGCATCGGGGCTGATGTTATATTTTGAGTGCAGGTTTTGGATCCAATGGGCTGTATTTATGTATATCTTTTAGGGAATCTTTGGGTGCTATATACAGATGCTGATGTGAACTCTATGGAAAAAGAAAGAAATATCTTGCAGGCTAAGTGAATTGCAGGAGATGACTCATCACACCATTGGAGAGAAAGATACATAGCATTCATCAAGATCGTATATAGTTATTTCTTCTCTTCTATGTTTCATTATGCAATCCAATACGATGTTTGTTAGTTTTAGTTTTGCCATGAACTAATTGTACTTTCTAGGGTTTCAATGTAGCTTAGCTTTGAAAACACAATTTAGATTTCATATTATATTATTCTTCTTCTTTTCCACGGTTGTTTGTTTAATTTCTGTTCTTAAAGCTTACAATTTTTTTGCCAACTATTGTTTGATTTATTGAATCATGGGGGATGCCGAGAGGTAACTTGTAATTTAGAATCTAGAATTGAATACCAATACTTGAGCAAAATTAAAGAAAATTTACCGCAATAATGTGACCTTAGAGCATCCACAGTCGTTTGCTAAATTTCCATATTATCCATATTCTAGAAAATCACTTCTGCAGTTGTTTGCTATTTATTCATATTTTGACGAGTTCGCTACAAAAGATTTCTATATATGAGAGGCAATTTGAGGAAATGGATATTATAGAGGACGTAACTCTACAGTCCGTCCATATATATATATATCTATATAATAAAACACAAAGAAAGCTATCAAGTGGCTCACATTCAATTCCCTTAAAATCAAAGGCCCAGATCTAACCTCACAAAACACATTTTTCCTTCTAAAATTTTAAATCCCAAAACCAAAATTTTCCCCTCAAAACTAAAAAAAACTCATTACTTTATTACTATCTCTCTTTTCTCTCTTCTCTCTTCACTTTTTCATATTTCTCTCTTTTTCTCTTTCTCTCTCTCCCTATCTCTCTCTCCCATTCATTTTTTATTTACTTGGAAATTTAGATTTTAAGATTTCAGATTTGTAAATTTTTAGAATTTTTGTATTTTTTTATTGCACATGTTATGCTGAAAATATCAAATATCTCTTCAACAGTTAAATTTCATCATTTTCACACTTAAAGCTCTAAGAAGTTAGATTTTACAATCCATTTATAATTATTTTTTAACATATACTAATGGAAACATGGACTTTTTATTTACAACTAATTATTGTCATACTATTCAAACTTGAGCTACATAATTGTTGTTTTACTGTTTGCAGGGCTTTTCGTATGTTGTATCATTTCGAAGACGTGCCGTAGGCACGTGCCCACGGGCAAATCTAGTATATATATATATATATATATATATATATATATATATATATATATATATTCTTTTTTTTTGGATGGTCTGTCCGATGTAATTAGATATATTTTCATAAAAAAATAATTTAGGGAAAAAAAATGGTTGGACGGAACTCTAAGTTTCATCCGTGAAATGTGGATTTTGGATTTTTTGGTTGGACGGAACTCTGAGTTCCGTCCGTGCAATTTTGTTTTTTTTTCCTCCGACGGATACTGAAATATTTTAAAATATTAAATTTATTATTTAAAAAATGAGCTGATATTTTTATTAAACGCGGGATGGATCTTAGATTTTCATCCGTTCTTTTTTTTATTTTAGATTGCTATATTATAGCATTTCACCACTGCTGCAGATGAGACTCCGCTATATGTATAATATACATTTTGCTATTTTTTAGCATTGACGACTATGGATGCTCTTAGAGAAATACAAAGAACTTAATGAATCTTCAAATAATTAAATTTGCATAGAGATATGACAAATTATTAGTTGGGGATATATTTGGTGTTATTCGAGAGAAGACATTGAATAATTAGAGAATTTTGGTCAACAACTTGGAAGAGTAGAATTTTCAGTTTTATGGAATTATGAATTGTGTGGGATTAGCTAGATGAAATCAAAAGCCCTTGATTTATCTTTTCTACTTATAAACCCTAAAATTTCAGATTTCGTTATTTTTAATTAGTTTAATTTTGCCTTTAGTTAATGTAATGCACCGAATTCCAAAATACACTGAATTCGAGATTCCACAGGATCTTTACACTTCTTTCGTACAATTTTACAAGGAATTTAAAACTTTTCACTTTACATCAGAGTTACAAGAAATCTTTACACTTTATATTTTACAGCGGAAGCAAATTTACAACATTTATATAAAGGTACATCCACATTTGAATAATCGCTAAGCATCATTTACCCTTCAATCTTTATCATGTCATTTACCCTGCATACAAAACTGTGGATACGTCAGTTTATTCAACCGACGAACATTATACACGGCCATCCTCTCTATGCCGGAAACAGTATAACTGATTTTCCATATTTAACAAACACAAACTTATCACATATCAAACTAAAGGGAATACCCTATTGATGTCGTGTTGTGATTGTGCACTTAGTCCTTAATGCAGTTATTTATATTACATGACACTAATGCGCACTTGTTCGGATTCTATGCATCCCATACTACATAGGTCCGAGGGCAAGCCTCTTAATCGTTCTTCATCTTGTAGGGTTCAATCCCTCGTCATGATTTAATCTACTACTGTAACTACGGTAAGTATCCTAGATGTCCTATGAGTACGAGCTCATGTACAGAAAAACTGGAGGGGAATCCCACGTCATGTCACGACGCATCGTGAAGACTATCTATGGACAATTCAGCCTCCTTCATGGCACACGATCCTCTCGCAGTCACCAAACACCCCACAAGCGTCGTCAAGATCCCGATAATTCCGGAGTAGTGCCCACGTCATGTCACGACGCATCGTGAAGACAAACTGTGAATCACACCCACATTGTAGACTCGAGGCCCTCATACTTGTATTTTTCTCTCACTTTCATCACCTCTTCACTATGTACTAATTCTTAATGAAATCATGAACAAAATCAATCTCTTAGAGTTAGCCCTCTCACTACTACCGGTCTTATTTCTTTCATTTTACAATGACCCAAACTTGGTCTTTTCAATTTCAATAATCATATTTCATCACTTTTCACTTGCCGGTGTGAGTTTTGGCTACACCCTAATTTTCAATTTCAATTCACAAATTTACATATTTGAGTTGTCATACTCAATAACATTTTTCTTTTCCAATCACATGATTTCTAAATTTTTCATGAGTCAATGACCATACATGGAGTTCAATTATACATCATGTATTTCATAACCAATATTTATTTCCACATTAAAATCGTATCACAAAATATCTAGTCAAAGTGAATATTCACAAACTCGTTATTGTCACACTATTCTTTAACAAGAATAATTCATACAAAACTTCACAACATATACTTTCTTTCTTCCAATTTTTCATTTTCTAATACTTATCTCACTTTCTTCGCAAAACGCATTTTTACGAAAATATACGAGTGCAAAACTATAGTCCCAACTACACTTTTATTTTCAAAAATACACTTTATTTCATTCTAATAACTCACAATAATTTTTCATAAGTCACAGATGATTTTAAAATAATAATAGTATTTTTTTCGGAATTTTTACACATCAAGAAACCAAAAAAAAACTCACTTTTCGTCAAAAAAAATATTCTGGCCATCTCAGGAATCGAACCCACAACCCAAGAGAACACAGCCGCACGCGCTAGCCATTTGGCTACTTGTGCCCATCGATATAAGAAGAAATCAGAGAGTTATATACTCTCGGTTTGAAAACTGATTTAATTTAAGTCGTACCTAAAAGAATGGTGGTCTCAAGTATCGAACCAGTGACCTCAACCCAACACACCTGCACTACTGTAGCGCTAAAGAGCTCACCGACCACTTGAGCTATAGGCTCAAGTTGTCTTGACTACAACTCGTATTTTATTTAATTTACCTCTCTGTTCAATTAGAATATTTCGATGTTCAAAAGCTCTTATCTTATTTTTGCTTTTACTAAAATTCCTGTAAATCTCCAGAATGTTTATTTAAACATAATGTGACACTCCGGTAATTTAAAAATAATTTTTCCAGTAATTAAACACATATTTCTCATACAATTAATTGTGATTGCATACTACTATTTCCATATATCATTTTGACATTTCTTACACGACTTAGTATTAATATTTCCTATATTGATTTCCTGTTTATCCTTCTTTTATAAATCCAAAAATATATCTTAATTTGTTCATTCTAACTCATATCACGAAAGTCCATTTAAGCACATAAAGCAACAATTTCTCCTACTAGCATTTTGTACTTATTTTTGATGTTAACAACAATTCCAATTCATACATTTCATAGCTACAAAATAATTGACATACAACTTAAGATTTATAACAAGATAACATGCAATCTATCAAGCATCAATTTAATCAATTAACAAGTCCTTTTTCCAATTAAGTATACTCTTATTAGTTTCTTTCATGCATTATTATCTCAATCAACACTAACATGCTATCTAATTAGAAATATGGAAAAACAACCCACCTTATTTGGAGAGAAAAGAATTTGCAACACCTCCTAAACAAAAGAGTCCTTCTCGAACTTGCCAAAAGAGTGTTCCTCCTCCTCCTTGATGCAAACCGAGCCCTCCTAAGTGCAACCCGAGCTCCAATAGATGATGCCGGCCTTCCTTGTTGCAAGCACACACCAACACTCTCAATCTCTCAATCTTTTATTCTCACTACTAATAAATTACTACTAACAATTGTATTCTCTGCTATAGGTTTTTGGAGAAATGAAGGGTGCAAGAATAACTAGGCTAGGGGGGGGGGGGGGTATTTATACTAAATTTTGGAGCAAATGAAGGGCTAGGATCAATCTAGGGGTTAAGGATAAAGGCTAGGATTTAAGGGGAAGTTGTAGTAACCAACCATGATCCAAACAACTACCACCCACAACTCCACTTCTCTTTTTCTCTTTCCCTCCCATTCAAAACCGGCCACACAAGTGCCCCATGCACGTGTACGTGCAATGCACGTGCATTTACTAGTTCCCCATATAAAAAGTTGTACACTTTATTATTTTTTTTAATTACAAAAATGATCTATAAAAATTGTCTACATTACAAGTTGTAATTAAAAGAAAAAATAAATTCATGGGCCTTTATTTAATGGGCCAAATTTAGTTTACAAAATAAATTAGATTTGGGCTATAAAAGGACTTATGTTTATTTGAAGAAAATGGGCCTTAATAAAAACAATTAGAGAACACATACGTATATATATATACTCATTGTCTAATGAAAATAATTATAAGATTTTATACTACAAAAATTGCACGTGCACAATACATGCAAAAAATAATAATTTTCATAAATAAAAATCGGGGTATTACAGTTAATATAATTTGGCTGTTGTTTTTATCAAATTTTGATTCTCAAAATAGTAGATAATGTGGTGAATTTCGGTACTCAATAAATAATTAGTCCCGGTGGGTTTGACACTGTTTTCTTTTAAACTATGCTACTTGTTGCGATTTTGAGCGCTTGCAAATTATTCCATCAAGTTTTTGGCGTTGTTGCCAGGGAATAATTATTCTTTTATTGATACTGATAATAGCTAGATTGTTACTAATTTTGATTTTATTTTTTCTAGAAAGATATGTTTGATTAGTTTTTTTATGTTATATAATAGCTATATTTTAGGACTTAGAAGTGTATCACCACGGCGAACGAGGGTAATGGAGTGGAAAATAAGGCTTTGAGGGACTGTTCAATGCCATCGGTTAATGGAGCAACATCAAGCATAGAGGTCGGCTACACAAGCTAACAATTTTGAGATTAAACTGACAATCCTTCATATGATTCAACAGACTGTTCAGGTTGGGGGACTGTCGCATAAGGATCCTAATGTTTGCATTGCAAGCTTTTTAGAAATTTGTGACACTTTGAAGCTCAATGGAGGGTCAGATGATGTTATCCATTTGAGACTCTTTCCTTTTTGACTTAGAGATAAGGCTTGGCTGGGCTAAATTCTCCATCACCAGGTTTCATCACTACTTAAAAGAGATTAGTACAAAAATTTATGGCTAAGTATTTTTCTCCGGCAAAGACATCGAAGCTAAGGAATGACATTACCACATTCACTCAATTTGAGAATAAGTCTTTATATGATGCATGGGAGTGGTATAAAGATTTATTGAGAAAGTATCCTCATCATGAACTTTCGAAGTCGCTGCAAGTTCAAACATTCTATAATGGTTTGGGAATTACAAATCGGTCAGATGAAATAGCTAGAGGAGCTCTTATGAACAAATCTCAAGAAGCGACCTATGAGCTTTTGGAGGAGATGGCGTCTAACAATTGCCGAGAGATTCATGCTAAGAAAGGTGGCTGAAATTTTTGAGCTTGATCCTATTACCACATTGGCGGCACAAATGGCTACTTAATCTAAACAATTAGGTAATATGAATGGTAATGCTATTTAAACTAAAGTTTTTTGTGATCATTGAGTAGGAAATCACTCAAATATTGATTGCCAAATGAGAAATCATTTTGCTCAACCAAATTTTGATCAAGTAAATTACGTATAACTTCCAACATCAAAACAATCCTTATTCGAACAAGTATAATTCAGGATGGAGAAATCACCACAATTTTTCATGGAACAACAATCACAGGGAAACTAGACCATCTCAAAATTTTCCACAACAAGAAAGGAAGCCGACACTTCAGGAGATGATCATGCAATACATGCAAAAGATAGATTTGGCGATCCAAAATAACACGGCTTCAATTCACAACCTTGAGGCTCAAATTGGTCAGCTTTCAAATATTGTTAGAGAAAAGACAACAGGAACCTTCCAGTAACTCCGTGACTAATCCTAAAGAGCATGTCAAAGAAATAACACTAAGAAGTGGGCGAACAATTGAGGAGCCACAAGAAGAAATTGCCAAACAAAACGTGGCTGAAAAGCAGGATGATTTCAAGCCAGTTTTGGAGGAACAAACACAGCAGAAGACCAACCACCATGTTGGGAATTCTAAGTAGATGAAATGAGCTTCAAACCCTACGATTTCCAGGGAGTTTAATTCTGAAACTAATTCTAAATATTCGTATGATCCACTGATTCCTTATCAGCAAAGACTTTACAAGAATAATCTCGATTATCAATTCTCTAAAATTTTAAGTACTTTTAAGAAATTGTATATTAATATTCTTCTTATTGAAGCTTTAGAACATATGCCTAAATATGCTAAGTTTCTGAAGAATATTTTGTCAAACAAGTGGAAGTTGGAGGAACATGAGATGGTGATGCTACCGAAGAGAGCAGAGCAATTTTACAAAAGATGTTGCCTCATAAACATAATTATCCAGCGAGTTTTACGATTCCATGTACTATTGAAAATTATTATTTTGATAAATCTTTATGTGATTTAGGGGAAAATATTAATTTTATGTTTTTTTTCAATTTTTAGGAAACTTGGTCTTTGATAAGCAAAACCCACTATAATTTCTTTGGAATTGGCTTACATATCTAACAAGTACCCAAAAGGAATAATTGAAGATGTTTTGGTTATGGTACACAAGTTCATATTCCCAGATGATTTCATAGTGCTTGACATGGAGGAAGATGAACAAATTCCGTTGATTTTGTGGTGACCTTTTCTAGCTACAGGGAGAGCTTTGATTGTTGTTCAACAAGGAAAACTTATTTTGACAGTTGATGATGAGCAAGTAACGTTTGATATTTTTAAATCTATGGAGTTTCTTGCCAAAGTTTACTTGTGTTTTCAAGTTAGTGAAATTAATTTGGTTGTGTCCGAGACACATAGGGCTGGAGTTGAAAGTTACCACTAGAAGTGTGTCCAACAAATTTAGCAACTCTTGAATCCGAGAATGAAGAGGTTTTGGAATATGTTCGGTATTTGAAAACTACACCATTTATTCATCTTTATTCTTAGATGAAATTTGAAGATGTGGGGATATCACAAACGTCATCTTCAAGTAAGAAACTACTCAAGCTCAAGCTTAAACCGCTGCCATCCAGTTTTCAGGATGCACAAAGAAAACCTAATCCACATATGAAGAAAGTTGTTAGAAAAGAGGTTCTCATGTTATTGGATGTTGGCATCACATAATCATCTCAGTTACCATGTCCGGCTGAAGACTTAAAACTTAGCGCTTCTTGGGAAGCAACCCATGTTTCTTTTTCCTTTCTTTAGACTTGTTTTTCTTTTTGTTTAATTTTTTTTTCTGTTTGATTTCATTTTATAGGATTGCATAAGTTTGGGGGTTTCCGAGCGGAGTTGTTTTCTAAATTTATCTTAATGATTGATATTGGGCAGAATGGAGTCCAAATATGGAAAAATGTGTGAAATACCAATCGAAAGAAATTGTATTAGCTTTCAAATGCAAAAAGAATCAGGGAATTCAGACATCTACAACTCCAGATATCACCGAAATAATGAACGTCACTCATCCAGAATTTTAACATAAATCAGGAGAGCAATTCTGAACTTTTCTCATTCTTTTTCTTTTCCCTTTTCTTTTCCTATTGAGGATAATGTGATATTTAAGTTTGGAGGAAGGGGTTTTAAGAGGAAAAAAGATGTAAAGTAAGTTTACCATTACACTTTTGGGTTTTTTATTGTGCTAAACATTGCGTTTTTTATATATTTAGGATAGGCAATATCTTATAAAGTTAGATTAAGCATAATTGTTTTTTTAGAATTATTAAAGTACACATTTTCTTGCAAAGTTGTATGAGTCATGCAACTATGAATAAAAGATGAGTTTGATGTTTTTCTTGATATTATCCCCTATGATCTAGTCCTAAACAGAGTTAAAGTAAATGAATTGATAAAGATTAAACAATTGAATAAATAAAGTTCTATCTACTCCAATATTTTGAGTTGGTTAGTAACTAGGGGTATTCATCACCAATATTTACTTTTATGTCAAATGACAACTTTAAATATGAGTATGCAAAAGTAGTCTAAGTGTGTGACTTGTTGAATAACCGAGTGCATCCATCACAAATGTTTGCATTCACGTCAAAAGGTGAGTGACAACTTAAAGACAAAAAAAAAAAGAAATAAAAAAGAAATAAATCTCTAGTTAACTACCCTGTTTGTAGTAGTGAGAATGAGTGATCACAGATTGAGTTGTTACATGATCTAGTTACGTTAATTGCATGACAAATATGATTGAGTTTGAAAATATGTATGAATAATTGTACTGGAGAAAGTGAGCATGCTAAGTTTTTTCCTTTATTTGCTATTGTTTATGTCTTAATGAAGATTTGATGCTTGCATGATAAGTCTTTTGGTACAAGCCTAACTATTGTTACTATCCTTTGATTTATAGTTTTCTTTTTGCTCGAGGACAAGCAAAATCTTATGTTTGGGGGTATTTGATGAGTGTAATTTCTACATAACTTTATTACTCTTTTTAAGCATTAAAATTGTGAGTTCTCGTTTATTTCTTTAATTTCATTTTCATTCTACTTAATTTTATGTGTTTGTTTGTTTGTTTTTGAATGAATGAGATGGTTGTTAGGGTTGTGGACGAAAATAAATGAAGTCACGGAACTTGGTGTTGGAGAAAGAGAAGACACAAAGCAATGCGAAAAAGCAGCAATAACAACACATAGAACTTGCACGGATGTTTTAAACACAAAGATTAACGAATCTTAACTTTTGTTCTAAATCAAAGATGTCGGTCGTCGAGTCTTCTTCGACATAAGTGGACATACGTTACAAATGGAGTTCTGTAGCTCTCATAAAACTATTTATTCTACAACTGCGTGCCAAAAATAACAAGTTAGCAGCCAACAGCTAAACCCTCTGTTTGGAGAACAGAAAGACGCAGTCGACCGTGAAAAGACACAGTCGACCGTATCAGGGATGATGTTATATTTTGAGTGCAGGTTTTGGGTCCAATGGGTTGTATTTATGTATATCTTTTTAGAGATTCTTTGGGTGCTATATATAGATGTTGATGTGAATTTTATGGAAAAAAAAGAAAGATCTTGAAGGCTAAGAGAATTGGAGGAGACGACTCATCACACCGTTGGAGAGCAAGAGCCATAGCGTTCGTCAAGAATGTCTAGAGTTCTTTCTTCTGTTCTATTTTTCATTATGCAATCCAATATGATGTTTGTCAGTTTTTTTCACACCCCGCTTTCCAAAAATGCGGAATGCAGGCACGTGACGTTGGCCCAGCGAATGACTTGCGTCATTCATAAGCTATTATCGATTCAACTCAACAATATAAACAAGAAGTAATACAACCACGCATGTATTAAAGGAGTAATCACATGAATAACAATACTTGGAATTTAAGCATAAAATAACCAAACATAATAAAAATCCAACATCTAGAATCAACAATAACAATATTCGAGTCAAAAGCCCACAATACAAGAAATAACAATGTTCAATTTATTTAAGTCTTCAAAACAAAACAATAATTATTTAGGCGGCGATGCAAATTCAATTCTTTCACCATTGTTGTTCTCCTAGTCCATTAGGTAATTCTTCTTAATTACCTATAAGTTGTTCAACTAAAAGAGAGAAAAATATGTCCTTAAAGTAAGTCGTGGACCGCAAGTAGAGAAACAGAGAAACAATGACATTTACGGTATAACAATGGATTCAATAAATAATAGAGTCGATGAAAATAAACAATGAAAAAATGGTAACGAAGCAATGTATAATAATGATGATTCATAACAATGATAATAAACGATAACAATAATGGTAAACAATAAAGATAACAATGTTCAATAATGATGACAATATGCAATGACGATGCGATAAAAATCTTAAGTCTATTATTCATTTTAATCCTAACTAATGTACATACTATTGTGTCTCATATGTTCCATAACACAAGTTCGATGCATACAATCAATTTCGTTTAGGCTAAGGTGGTAGATTCTATAGGTCATGTACTCGGTACGATATAAAATTAAAATGATAACACTAGCTATTGCAATAATTTCTTGTACAATAACGATAACACTGGCTATTACAGCAACTTCTTGCACAATAACAATAATACTGGCTATTGCAGTAATTTCTTGCACAATAACGATAACAATATTTTGGGAACGAGGTCCACACTTCCGAGTACAGTCACTATATTATCAACTACTCTAGTCAACCCTTAACCCCGGCTTGATTAATATTCTTTATTAACTCAACATGCAATACTAATAAGGAATAATAGAGACTGAAATATTAATGGGAAAACGATAAGGCGATTAATAAGGGACACTAGAATGATGACTACACAACCCTAAGATCATGCAATGTACTCCATACAATTAAATGTACCAAATACAACATTATAGATTCAATTGTATATTATCAAGCATGAAAACTCAATTCTGGACAGCAGTCGGTTGTTATACTAAAATTGAATTTCCCGCTGCTATAGAATAGAAAATGTGGATCCGTTAGAAGTTCTAGAAACTAGACTCTTGCCCGGTTTCAACGCATATTAAAAGTTCAAAATCCGATAAAAGTAGCTAGGTAAATTACAGTGTTCTTTACATGTTATAGATTCTGGCTGGTTATTAGTGTTAACTAGTTTCAGTTGTAAAAATAGTAAATATTCATTTCAAAAATTAGTAAAAATAATTTTCATTACCCTAAGCATGTTAACTATCAATATGGAAATTATCATGATAATATTTGATCATTAGTTCATCTATTTAATCAATTTAACATGGTATATGCATAAATCTGGGAACAAAATGCAGCAGCAGTAAAATGGTCATAACTCATGCAATATAAGTCGAAATTCAAAAATTTTGGATGTTCTTGAAACTAGACACCCGGGGCTACATTTCATATTCAGAAAGTTATTGATTTTGATGACAGTATATAGGCCGAAACAGCATGGCAATGTTCAGGTTGATAATAAATTTTAGGGTCTCAATATATTTTTTATGAATAATAATAATTAAAATGTTATGAACGACGAGTTAGGGGTCGACAACAAAAATTACAGAAAGTTACATCTATGTGAACATGGTATTAAGATGTATAATGTCCATAATGTTACTAATCACAATCAACCAATACACCAACATCAATCATATAACAACCAAAACTAGCGTACAATCTACAATAGTTGTGTAATATCATGACATAATATTATAATAACAATACCTATTCATATGTTCAATAATTAACTACATGAATGCATGCAAGATCTTTATAAATCGGAGGCAAAAAGATGGCACGAAGTTAAGACTACTACTTGGATTCGCTCGTGTAAATTCGTAGTATTCCAACGATAGATAACAATAGACGATATACGATAATCAATATGGATCTACTTGCAGAATTCAATAAATAATCTCGAATACAATACAATACAATTTGCGGGTGAGATGACTTGCCTTTAATAACGACGTTAGATCCGAAAATATTAGAATAACGGGATTAGGATCCGGGGGCAATACGACGATGAGCGAACGATCATGATGATCACGATCCGGCACGGATCTTGATGAGGATCAAGATCGGATAATCGGACGGCTGAGATCGAAGATCAAGATCAAGATGATTTTCGCGATTGCAATGATCAAGATGTGGATCGAATGCCCAAGATCGACTATGCTGATGATGATGATGATGATGATGATGATCTGATCGGATGACCCACGTTCACTTGATCAAATTCTGATCAACCAGTAAACACCAAGGGCCACGACTCTGGCTTGGCTCCGACGGTGGAAGGCGACTATGGTGGTGATCGTAGGTGGCGGCAGCATTGGCGACTAGGGAGGCATTGGCGATGGCATGATTGAGCACTGCTCTGTTGTTCCGGTGGGAAACAGAGGAGAGAGCAGGGCATTCGACTGAGGGGTGTTTGGAGAGGGTAGAGGGACGAGGGCGGTCGGAACTCGAGGTCGATTGATGGTATGGTGCTCCTGGGGTCGCGACGTTGAAGACGACTCGATGGTCGTCATGAGCACAGCGACGACCGAGGGGGGGTGCTGGCGAGGGCAACTGTGGGTTCGACGATGGGGAAAACGATAAGGCGAGGTAAGGAGTGAGCGGGGAGGCCTTGGCAATAACGAGAGTGCGTCGGTGGGCTGGCGACGAGGACGGGATCGAGGGGCGACGAGGATGGAGGATGATGGCTCGGAGTGACGAGGTGTTCGTTAGGCGAAGGAGGAAGACAATTGGGGGAGACTCTGTTTTCGTTTTGAACAGAGGAAGAGGAAGGAAGGTTGGGAGAGAGAAAGAGACGGGAGAGAGAGAAACACAGTGGGGGTTATATATAAATAACTGAATTATAAAGGGGGAGTTAGTGGTATGTGGGGGTTACCGGATCACTTAATGATGGGGGAATCAATAGGCTGGTTATTAGGGTTAAAGAAATAGTGGGGTAGTTATTAGGTAGTGAATAGGAGTGAATGCGGGGATTTTACTGTTGGTGATTATTTGGGTTAATGGGCTTGGGGTTAGAATCCAATAGGAGATGGACTAAAATTTGGGCTTCAAATTAAATAATTAAATAATACAATATACGTCAAAATCAAAGGGCTTTAACAATAATAATAATAGTAATGACATTGGGTTTTACAAAAATAATAATTATAAAAATAATAACAATGAAAATACTAAAAATAATAATAATAATAGTAGTAATAATAGTACTACTGATAATAATAATAATAGTAGTAATAATAATAATAATAACAATAAAAATAATAATGATATGCATCAAAATAGAATTTGAGATTAACAAGTTCATTAAAATCCAATGATATGCATCGAAATAGAATTTGAGATTAACAAGTTCATTAAAATCCAAACAGGAATAATATAAAATATAAATAGTTGATCAATTAGAAGTAGAAAATATATTGTTATTCAAAGTGGATATAATTGTCGATTATAAAATACTTAGTAAAAGATCTGAAACGAATTTAGCATAAAATACATTTATAACTAATCAAAATACAGAAAACAGGAAATACATATTTACGGGAATGGGGGTTATAATCCTACCCACCTTACAACAAAATTTCGTTCTCGAAATTTGCTTAGGCGATAGATAAGACAAAGAAAAAGCAAACTTGGGAAATAACAAAATTGTGAATTAAAGGGAAAGAGACAAAACGGTGGCAACACAAAAATGAGAAGAACATGGATAAGAATGAAGTGATCTAAAATGATGTGAATAAAGATTCAATAGATCATGACTAATGCAAATGTATGAAAAAGGGAGTAAACAATACATAAGGAAGAAAACAACACAAGACGTGCGAGATGACGAAGCAAGAAGATGAAGGAGTAGGTAGAACTGGGATCGAAGAGAGAATAGACAGAGAAAAATTGAACCAATCAAGGAATCAACAGATGAGGATGAATGCCAGTAATGAAAGGAAGCAAACAATGCAAGAAAGGAGAAGCAACAAGAGAATCCTGGGACCTGTGGGTTATGGGCCCATCACGCTTTCGCTGTGCAACTCTGTCATCAGCATCCATTAATTCCAGCAGTCTGCCTCATGTCTCACCAAATCCTTGACACATCCAATCGGCATATCTCTAGCATGAAGTTTGAACTCCGGGCAACTTCAGATTCTGAACACTTCCTAAGATCCGGGACTCTGCATGCACAACAAAAGACTACTTTTCCTTTCCTGGTGATGATCCAAGCCTATAACATGTTGTTAAAGACCCAGCGATTCCGATCAGCTAACCGAACAGAATTGGAAAGAACGGATGACACTGAATCAAAAGAATATGGGTACAAAAGAATGAAATTATACTCAATAAGGAATCAATCAAAGAGAGTGACTGCAAGGGATGAAGAAAATAAGAAATTAATGAACTGAATCTGAAGGGACCAAAAAGTGGATTAAAATGTTGGAATCCAGATATATGTTGGTTATCAATTATTCGTGTGATTCACGTGTTGTACATATTATTGAGTCAAATCGGCTAAACCCAAACTAATTAGGGTCCAACCTCAAACTAGTTAGAGTCAAACCTAGCTCTGATACCACTAAAAACCTTGTCGCGTACCGCTTTCCAAAAATACGGAATGCAAGCACGTGACGTTAGCCCAGCGAATGACTTGCATCATTCATAAGCTGTTATCGATTCAACTCAACAATATAAACAAGAAGTAATACAACCACGCATGCATTAAATGAGTAATCACATGAATAACAATACTTGGAATTTAAGCATAAAATAACCAAACATAATAACAATCCAACATCTAGAATCAACAATAGCAATATTCGGGTCAAAAGCCCACAATGCAAGAAATAACAATGTTCAATTTATTTAAGTCTTCAAAACAAAACAATAATTATTTAGGCGGCGATGCAAATTCAATTCTTTCACCATTGTTGTTCTCCTAGTCCATTAGGTAATTCTTCTTAATTACCTATAAGTTGTTCAACTAAAAGAGAGAAAAATATGTCCTTAAAGTAAGTCGTGGACCGCAAGTAGAGAAACAGAGAAACAATGACATTTACGGTATAACAATGGATTCAATAAATAATAGAGTCGATGAAAATAAACAATGAAAAAATGGTAACGAAGCAATGTATAATAACGATGACAATAAACGATAACAATAACGGTAAACAATAACGATAACACTGTTCAATAACGATGACAATATGCAATGACGATGCGATGAAAATCTTAAGTCTATTATTCATTTTAATTCTAACTAATATACATACTATGTATCATATGTTCCATACCACAGGTTCGATGCATAAAATCAATTTCGTTTAGGCTAAGGTGGTAGATTCTATAGGTCATGTACTCGGCACGATATAACATTAAAATGATTACACTGGCTATTGTAGCAATTTCTTGCACAATAACAATAACACTGGCTATTGCAGTAATTTCTTGTACAATAATGATAACGATATTTTGGGAACGAGGCCCACACTTCCGAGTACAGTCACTATATTATCAACTACTCTAGTCAACCCTTAACTCCGGCTTGATTAAGATTCTTTATTAAATCAACATGCAATACTAATAAGGAACAATAGGGACAGACTTATTAATGGAAAAACGATAAGGCGATTAATAAGGGACACTAGAATGATGACAACACAACCCTAAGATCATGCAATGTACTCCGTACAATTAAATGCACCAAATACAACATTTTAGATTAATTATATATTATCAAACATGGAAACTCAATTCTGGACAGCAGTAGGTTGTTGTACTAAAATTAAATTTTCCGCTACTATAAAATAACAAATGTGGATCCGTCAGAAGTTCTAGAAACTAGACTCCTGCGCGGTTCCAACACATATTAAAAGTCCAAAATCCGACAACAGTAGCTAGGTGAATTACAGTGTTCTTTAGATGTTATAGATTCTGACTGGTTATTGGTGTTAGCTAGTTTCAGTTGTAAAAGTAGTAAATATTCATTTTAAAAATCACTCAAAATAGTTTTCATTACCCTAAGCATGTTAACTATCAATCTGGAAATTATCATGGTAATATTTGATCACTAGTTCATCTATTTACTCAGGTTAACATGGTATATGCATAAATTTGAAAACAAAAAGCAGCAACAGTAAAATGATCATAACTCTTGCAATATAAGTTCGAATTCAAAAATTCTGGATGTTCTGGAAACTAGACACTTGGGGCTACATTTCATATCCAGAAAGTTATTGATTTCAATGACAGTATCTTGGCCGAAACAGCATGACAATGTTCAGGTTGGCAATACATTTCAGGATCTCAATATATTTTTTATGAATAAAAATAATTAAAATGTTATGAACGACGAGTTAGGGGTCGACAACATAAATCACAGCAAGTTATATCTATGTGAACATGGTATTAAGATGTATAATGTCCATAATCTTACTAATCACATTCAACCAATACAGCAACATCAATCATATAGCAACCAACATTAACATACAATCTACAATAGTTGTGTAATATCATGACATGAATTACAATAGCAATCCTTATTCATATGTTCAATAATTAACTACATGAATGCATGCAAGATCTCTCTAAATCGGAGGCAGAAAGACGACACGAAGTCAAGACTACTACTTGGATTCGCTCATGTAAATCTGTAGTATTCCAACGATAGATAACAATAGATGATATACGATAATCAATATGAATCTACTTGCGAAATTCAATAAACAATTTCGAATACGATACAATACAATTCGAGGGTGGGATGACCTGCCTTTAACAATGACGTTAGATCTGAAAATATTAGAATAACGAGATTAGGATCCCGGGGCGGTACGGTGACGAGCAAACGATCACGATGATCACGATCTGGCATGGATCTTGATGAGTTTCAAGATCAGATAATCGGACGGCTGAGATCGAAGATCAAGATTAAGATGATGGTCGCAATCGCGATGATCAAGATGTAGATCGAATGGCTAAGATCAACTATGTAGATGATGATGATGATGATGATGATGATCTGATCGGATGACCCACGTTCACTTCATCAAAATTCTTTTCAACCAGTAAACACTAAGGGCCATGACTCTGGCTTGGCTCCGATCGCGAAACACAGCCGTGGTGGTGATCGCAGGTGGTGGCAGCGGTCGCAACTGGGGCGGCAACGGCGACAGCACGGTTGAGTGCTGCTATATTGTTTGGGCCAAAAATGGAGGAGAGAGCAGGGCATTTGACTAAGGGGTGTTCTGAGTGGGTACAGGGACAAGGGAGGTTAAAACTCAAGATTGACTGATGGCGAGGTGCTCCTAGGGTCGCGACGTTGAAGATGACTCGGTGGCCTTTGCGAGCACAGCGACGGCTGAGGGGGGGTGCTGTCGAGGGCAACTGTGGGTTCAACGATGGGGAAAACGATGAGGCGAGGTAGGGAGTGAGCAGGGTGGCCTCTGGAAATGGCGAGAGTGCGTCGGTGGGCTGGTGACGAGGACGGGATCGAGAGGGCGACGAGGATGGAGGACGACGATTCGGAGTGATGAGGTGCTCGTTAGGAGAAGGAGGAAGACGAATGGGGGAGACTCTATTTTCGTTTCGAACAGAGGAAGAGGAAGGAAGGTTGGGAGAGAGAAAGAGACGGGAGAGAGAGAAACACAGTGGGGGTTATATATAAATAAATGAATTATAAAGGGGGAGTTGTGGGAGTTACTGGATCACTTAATGATGAGGGAATCAATAGGCTGGTTATTAGGGTTAAAGAAATAGTGGGGTAGTTGTTAGGTAGTGAATAGGAGTGAATGTGGGGATTTGGCTGTTGGTGATTATTTGGGTTAATGTGCTTAAGGTTAGAATCCAATAGGAGATGGGCTAAAATTAAATAATTAAATAATACAATATAGGTCAAAATCAATGGACTTTAACAATAATAATAATAGTAATGACATTGAGTTTTTCAAAAATAATAATATTAAAAATAATAACAATGAAAATACTAAAAATAATAATAATGATAGTAGTAATAATAGTACCACCGATGATAATAATAATAGTAATAACAATAATACTCATAATAATAATAATAATAATAATAATAATAATAATAATAATAACAATTATACTAATAATGATATGCATCAAATAGAATTTGAGATTAATAAGTTCATTAAAATCCAAACAGGAATAATATAAAATATAAATAGTTGATCAATTAAAAATAGAAAATATATCGTTATTCAAAGTGGATATAATTGTCGATTATAAAACACTTAGTAAAAGATCTCAAATGAATTTAGCCCAAAATAGATTTATAACTAATCAAAATACAGAAAATATTCAGGAAATACGTATTTACAGGAACGGGGGTTACAGTTTCAGTTTTGCCATGAATTAATTTTATTTTCTAGGGTTTCGATGTAGCCTAGCTTTGAAAATACAATTTGGATTTCATATTATTTTATTCTTCTACTTTTCCATGGTTGTGTGTTTAATTTTTGTTCTTAAAGCTTACAATTTTTTGGCCAACTATTGTTTGATTTATTGAATAATAGGGTATGCCGATAGGTAACGTGTGATTTAGAATTCTAGGATTGAACACCATTACTTGACAAAACTTAGGGATAATTTACTGCGATTAATGTGACATTAGAGAAATTCAAAGAACTTAATGAATCTTCAAATAATTAAATTTGCATAGAGATATGACGAATTATTAGTTGGGGATATGTTTGGTGCTATTCAAGAAAATACTTTGAATACTTAGGAGATTTTGGTCAACAACTTAGAAGAGTAGAATTTTCAGTTTCATAGAATTATGAATAGTGTGGGATTAGTTAGGTGAAATCAAAAGTCGTGATTTATCTTTTCTACTTATAAACCCTAAAGTTTCAGATTTTGTTATTTTTAATCTGTTTAGTTTTGTCTTAATTTAATGTAATTTAGTTGTTGTTTTTATCAAATTTTCGATTCTCCAAATAGTAGATAATCTGGTGAATTTCGGTACTCAATTAAATGATTAGTCATTGTGGGTTCAAATCTCTTTTCTTTTAAACTATACTACTTGTTGCGATTTTTTGCTCTTGCAAATTATTCCACCTGTATGTGACGTCAATGTAAACAGAATCATTGAGTCAAGCGATGTCATATTCTTTGAAGATGTGTTTTCACACAAAAGAAATAATGGAAACTCTACTTTCAAAAGAACAAGCGAAGTGTCAACTAAGAAACATGATGAAACATCATGAAAATGATGAAACAGAACCAAGGAGGAGTGTAAGAACTGAACTCCAAGTCTTTCGGTCCAGACTTTCTAAAATACATATTAGAGGCTGAACCTCGGATTTTCATAGTGGTAATCTCATCATCAGAGTCTTCCTATTAAAAAGAAGCTATCAATAGCGAGACTGAATCAATTCTAAACAATCACACTTGGAAATTGGTTGACCTTCCACTAGAGCATAAACCAGTCCGATGTAAATGAATCTTCAAGAGGAAGATGAAACCATATGATTCCATTGACAAATATAAAGCTAGATTAGTGGATAAAGGGCATCGCCAGAAGGAGGGCTTAGACTTCTTTGATACCTATTCACCGGTTACGATGATAACCTCTATAAGAATATTGACAGCAATAACATCTTTTTACAATCTTGGATCCATCAAATGGATGTCAAGACGACATTCTTAAATTGGGATCTCGAGGAAGAAATCTATATGGAGTAACCAGAAGGGTTTATTACAAAGGGTGCTGAAAACAAAGTATGCAAACTTGTTAAGTCCCTATATGGACTTAAACAAGCTCCTAAACAGTGACATGAAAATTTTGATAGTGTCATGTTGAAAAATGGTTTTCAAATCAATGAATGTGATAAATGTGTTTATTACAAAAAAATGGGACAATCATGTGTGATTGTTTGCTTATAAGTGGATGATATACTAATCTATGATCCTAACGTGGAAGTTATAAAGATTGTAAAGAAAATGTTAATCAACCACTTTGACATGAAAGACTTAGGTGTGGAAGATGTTATTTTGGGTATTAAAATAATAAAAGCACCTAGTGGCATTGAATTATCTCAATCACATTATATGAAAAAAATGACTGAAAGATTCAAGGAATATGGTATAAAAGGAGCATCAAATCCTTTTTCACCATATATAGTTTTGCATAAAAACAGTGGTGAGAGTGTAATGCAACTAGAGTACTCTCGAGTAATATGCAGTTTAATGTACATCATGAACTGTACGAGACCATACATTGCTTATGCAATGAGTAAACTAAGCAGATACACAAGCAACCCAGGAAAAGGTCATTGGGTGTCGTTGTTAGGAGTGCTTGGGTATTTAAAGAACACCACAAAATTTTCTTTGTATTATGGCACATATCCTGCCATTCTTGAAGGATGTAGTGATGCAAATTCGATATCAGATTCAAAGGAATCAAAATTCACAAGTGATTATGTTTTTACACTAGCTGGAGCTGTTGTGTCATGGAAATCTTCTAAACGGACGTGTATTACTCGATCCACAATGGAATCGTGTTCATTGCTTTAGACAAAGCAAGTGAAGAAGCAGAATAACTTTGCCAATTTTTAGAAGACATTCCATTTTTGCTAAACCTGTGACGGTCATATGTATCCATCGCGATAATCAAGCAGCGTTGAGTCGAGCACACAATTCTGTATATAATGGTAAATCGCGACATATTCGTAGACGTCATAATACTGTTGGGCAGTTACTCTAAAATCGAATCATTTCCATTGACTTTGTGAAGTTACAAAATAATCTAGTAGATCCATTTACTAAGGGATTGTCTAAAGAGATAATTAACTGTTCATCGAGAGGAACGAGTTTAAAAGCCTAAACCAATATGAGTTACCTTATACTGAAACCTAACTTGGCGACTGGAGATCTCACGGGCCAGGTTCAATAGGACAAACAGTTATGAGTAACTCAACCAGTAATGCATTGGACTCAGTTCAATCTCATCCCTATGGGTGCAAAATAAATGCATGCCTATAGAAGTATTAAAAGGTTAAGCAATGATTTTAATGACGTCTATATGTTGAAAATCCCAAGTGGAATATTGTATGATACTCTTTACGGATGTGGTCACCTATGTAAGTATGAGCTAGGTCGGCTCTATGAAAAGTTTAAAAGGCTGGAATTCTCTAAAACTCTCGCAGAACCGAGATTTGTTTAGGGCCAAAATGAACACAACCCGAGAGATTGGATGTGAAGGACACAATGTTGTGTAAAGTTTATTGTTTTGGTATACACTATCGTATAGCCAAGTATGTCCGATAAACTTTAACTAGGGAAGGTTCAAAGTGAATTATCTACCTATCCAAGATGTGACATTGTTTCAACTTCACCTTGTGATATTTACCCTTTTTATATGTGTGTGTGTGGAGGGGAGGGGGGGGATTATCATTCATGTGGGAGATTGTTAGAAATAAGTTCTGGCTTAATATGTCCAAAATGGATTTCAAATGAATGAAATACTCGCCTCCAAAGTTAGGACGTTGAAAAGAAAATCCGGATTCTTTACTTGGTATGTGGCATTAAATTTTAGTCCCGCATCGTAAAAGAGCATAGATATAAGCAAATTAATAAGTTAAAAAAGCTAGCCTAAGGGCTATGCCCTTTGCGGTACAAAGATTTTCTTCGGAGGGAGAACACACTAAATTTTGGCTTCAGTTAGAAACACACGCGTGCGTCATGCCTGTCCTGGGCTTAGGCACTTGTGTGAAACTATAACTTATTCATTTTCATTACAAAATGGTTCTGACTTTTCTTAAAAACTGAGTTGTTGCAACAATCACATGATGGTTTTTCTAAACAGTTGCAAAACGTGCAAAACTGCTAAAGGAGTAAGACTATAAATAAAAGACGATTCTAATCAGTTCATCATTCCATTTTTCAACACCATTACCAATGCTAACTTAATCAAACAATGCAGTCATATCCATCTCGCTAAAGTCTCTGTTATTCCAATGCCTGTTAAACGGAGCCAGACTGTTGTATCTTTGGAGACTACTACTAAACAACTGTGTGCACCATATTCATAGTGAAAAGAAAGTCTTAAGGACATTGATTATTGATTAGCAGGCCTCAGTCTATCTGTTTACCATCTTCAAAGTCAGAACTGAAGATAAAATTATCTTCTTTCTGTTCTTTGTTTATAGTGAATTTTGCTGTTTACGAAATAGTACTATTTGTTCACCATTATCAAGGTCAGAATTGAAGATACATTATCTTCTTTTAGTTCTTTGATTATAGTGAACTTCAATGTTTGCAAAACAGTATAATTAAGATTAAATTCGAGTAAGAATTTAATTTGTTTTTTATTAATTTTGAGGAAAAATAACTTTGTCTACATAAGTCATAACAATGGTATCTTGAAGAGGAAATTCTAAGAACTAAGACTAAGCAGCAATTTTATTATATATATATATATATATATAGCAAAATTTTCCGTTGTGCACCACCCTCCGTGTGCACTCGGCCTTCTCATATTCGTATCGACGATCCGAACTGTTCACATTGATCTACACATCTAAATTAGTCTAAATAGGTAAAATCAAACAATTTGAAATTCATTTGCCCATCCATCATGTGACTATAAAAAACAATGATTTTCAGCCATACAATTTTGTAATACTTCAATGGATGGGCAATGAATTTCAAATGATTTGATTTTACATATTTAGACTAATTTAAATGTGTAGATCAATGTGAACGGTTCGAATCGTCGATACGAAGGCGGAAAGGCCGAGTGCACACACCAAGTACACCATAGGTGGTGCACAATGGAAGACTTTCTTATATTTATATATATATATATATATATATATGTATATATATATATTTGCGTAAAAGTGTGTTACGGTAATGTATCAGGTAGTGAGGGCATCAATTTTAAACATTGACATCAATATTAAGATGTTCAAGAGAATATAATGACTAAATTGATGATTAAACAAGAAAGACATGTTACGCTTACAACCACTGGAGCCATGATGAGCATAATGTGATTTTTACACTAATGCAGAACATCTACATAACATTTGGTCAATAATGATCTAATTATGCAGTTATTCTCACCGAATTCCTCCAATTTTTATACATCTAATAAAGTGAAATTAACTCTTTAAGAAAAAAAAAATTGTGGGTCAAATTTGGATTTAGGTCTGGATTCAGGTATCGATTCGAGTTAGGAGTTGGGTTTGACTTTCGAGAAAAACGGGGATAGTAAGGAGGACGAGGAATATAAATGGGTTGGGTTTAGCTTTGCATCAGTTATGAGAAGGAGGAAAGCAAGTTGAGAGGAGGGAGAGGGCATCTTAATACTTGGGCCTACGTGCTTTCGTGCCAACCTGTAAGAAATCACTTGAGCCGCATGATTTTTTGTGGCACATAGGTTAATACCATTTGGAACGGGTAGGGATTGAGCCTCTAAATTGAGTCCCGAATTGAAATGGGTTGTGCTTCGGTAGGTCTTACCCAGCCCATGGTTGGCCCCTACACGATCCAATTGGCACAGAGTACATGTACCATTTTAGGTCCGAGCTACATATACTATTTTGGGCCTATGGTATATATATGTAAGTAATAATTAAGAGAGGGGGATAAGAGCAGTCTAGGAATATGCAGAGATCCCCGAACTTTAGTTTTGATTTCTTATTTCTTCATGTATAAGTTAATCTACCTGTAAAACCTAAGGGCTAGTGGGAAAATAGAATTTCCTCAAGTTTACTTATATTTGGACAACTTTGGTGTTGGAATACAAATAATTAATCCTTTCTATTTTCTAATTTGCACATGTTTTATACCTGAATTTGAAGTTTGATTCTAGCTGCTACATACTTGAGATAGACTTTAAAGTCGTATTACATAGGCACTGTTACCGCTGATTTCGGTGTGGGGGTAAACAGATGAGATTTGTGAGTTCGGGGAAAACCTGAACAACAGATCCAAGCCTTCTGATTCCTGCCACAACCTGCAAGGAAGTGCGATACACAGGGGTTGATTCCGGCGACGCACCCTCCGACGCTCTTGTCAGTAATCAGTGGAGATTAAGAAAGAGCTTTAAGGTGGAAAAAGAGTGATTACCTGGTCACAGTGGTAGGGGGGAGGTATTTATAGTCGCCATGGGAGTGATTAAGGGCCTGATTCCCTGTGTAACTGTCAGGAGTAAAATCCTCACAGTCTGTTTAGGAAACTAATCCCTGATTTCCGGTGAGAGCAAATCAGGCCCGTTGACTTGGTCAAATCAGTGACCCTGATTTGCCTCTTGTTGGTCTGGGTTCGCCTCGGGTCGGGATCCGTACCCAATTGGAGTGGATCCGTTTGTGGGTTATTGGATCTGTGAGAAGGAGATCCAGTACCCGTTTTGGACCCATTTGTATGTGAAATTATCGTTTTACCCCCGAGCTTCAAGATTCGCGCCCAGTCTGAACGGTTCCGATTTAACCCCATTTTTAGCCATATCACGAGCCCCCCACTCCTAAAGACTGAGTGTGATCAGCCTTTGAGGAGTAGTTTAACTGTTTTAGTGGCCTGTGGAGTTGTATCGGAGTCCGAATGGAGAGTTTTGAACCTCGAAGGGGGTAGTGAGGTGATTTATGAAGAAGTGAGCTGTTCTGAAGCCTTGTTGAATATTCGACGGTTCTTATCTATTTTTTCGGATTATTTATTTAATTTTGCGACGTGTTAACCAATTGTTCGAGGCCCTTAACCGTATATTCTAGGCAGTAATTGTTCATTTAGGGGCTTAAAAATATTCCCCCGAATTTACAATTATTTCCTAGAATTTTTAGTTAATTTTCCCGAATTTTTGGCAATCTTTCGCAATTTTTAAATAAATAAAACGATTTAAATAAATAAAAATTGATTTTTTAATACCGATTATTGGCGTGGCGCAATCTGGACCTTTGATCTGCGTCGAGCGCGATTTTCTGGGAGATCTTGCGGTCGTTATTACTCGGCAGCCTTTTTCTCCGTTTGCGAGCTCGGAATGGCACTTGCTCGGCCGCCGACCGGAGGCAGGGGGTTCGGCGATCCGAGCGACGTGGCACAATCTGAGCCGTCTGATGATGGCTCATCTCCCAAGAAAATGCTATCTTGTCTTTTAGCGCGCGTGGCGCGATCTGGACCGTTCATCATCAGAAGCACGAATTTCTGAGAGATCCGACGGTCGTAGTTGCTCGGTGGCTTTTTTCTCCGTTTGCAGGATCGGAAAGGCACTTGCTCGGCAGCCGACCGAAGATGGCACTTGCTCGGCAGCCGACCAAAGACATGGGGGTTTCGGCAGTTTTCTTTTTCGTTTACGAGCTCGGAGTGGCACTTGCTCGGCAGCCGACTGAAGATAGCACTTACTCGGCAGCCGACCGAAGACATGGGGGTTTCGGCAGTTTTCTTCTCCGTTTACGAGCTCGGAATGGTACTTGCTCGGCAGCCGACCGGAGACATGGGGGTTTCGGCAGTCCGAGCGACGTGGCGCAATCTGAGCCGTTGGATGACGACACGCATCTCGAGACGGGCACACTTCTCAAGAAAATACTATCTTGTCGTTTAGTGTCCTCGGCAAGATCTAGGCCGTCTGATCGAGATCTTACACGAAAGTTGAGGAGAAAGTGAGTTTTCTCCGTTTGCAGGATCGGAAAGGCACTTACTCGGCAGACGACCGGAGGCATGGGGGTTCGGTAGTCCGAGCGTAGCAGCGCGTTCTGAGCCGTAGAGGGGGGGAACGGATCCCGATACGGTTCAGTTTTCAAGGGTATTAATGGCGTCCCAGGATTCGTGCGGCGTTCCATCTTTCCGGGGTCATTAAGACATGGCACCCCCAATTAATGCGTGGCGTTTCAACTTCCGAGGGCCATAATGGCTAGTTTTTGGAGGATGATTATAAATACTTCACTCCCTTCGCAGTTTCAGTCACAAAAAAGTTGAGTTTCAGCCCTCGGAGGCGTCTGCCTTGGGTGGTTGCTCTTCGGCTATAGTCTTCTCCTGGTTGTGGCGGCCCCGATGCGGATGTCATGGCCAGAGGAGATCATAGCAGAAGTAGTGACGACCGGAGTCAAGGCGGATGCCTGCCTTGCGAAATTTTAACCTCGAGAAGTCCGGAGAGGTGGTCACTCTTTTGCCTTGTTCTTCTCCCGATCCTGACGGCCCCGATGCGGGTGTCAGGGTCGAGGGAGAACATGGTAGGAGTGGTGATGACCGTAGTCCGAACCCGAGGGGCGAATTGCTTCAGAAGGACGGGTGGTCGTTCTTCCGCCAAAATCTTCTCCTGACTCTGACAGCCCGGGTGGAGGTGTCAGGGTCAGGGGAGATATTGGCAGAAGGGTTGACTACCGAAGTCCAGATCCGAGGGGCAGAGTGTCTCGGTAGGACAGGTGGTCGTTCTTCCACCATGATCTTCTCCCGACTCTGACTGCCCCGATGTGGGTGTCAGGGTCAGGGGAGATCATGGTAGAAGAGGTGATGACCCAAGATCGGATCCGAGGGACGAGTTTGCGTCGGAAGGACGGGTGGTCGTTCTTCCACCGTGATCTTCTCCCGATTCTGACTGCCCCGATGTGGGTTTCAGGGTCAGGGAAGATCATGGTAGAAGAGGTGATGACCCAAGTCCGGATCCGAGGGACTGCAGCTTCAGAATGATGGGTCTCTTCCGACTTCTGTCTTCCTTCCGGGCTGGTGGCGTTGATGGTTGTCAGCCCGGAGGAGTTAGAGATGGGAGGCGTGCCGATCTGCTTTTGACCGGGCCCCGTGGGTCAGTGGTTTCTCTCTAATCCCTGAACAATTTGTGGCTTCGGCTCCGAGGCCGGAGGCTTTGTTTTGCTCACGGGTGAGAGGAATGCCGACCGAGACCTGGGGCCTGGGGGGCTCGCAAAGGGCGGTGCCTTAAAACTTTGAATCTAAATTTTTTCTGGCTTCTTCAAACAGAGGTGGGGCGTCTGAGGGCACGATCGTCCGAGCGACATTCTGGGCCGTCGGATAGGCACTAGCTCGGTCGGTCGACTGGGATCCGAGGGCACGATTGTCCGAGCATCGTGGCGCTATCTGAGTCGTCAGATGGTGTGGCAAATCTCGAGACGGGCTCAGTTACCAGGAAAATGCTATCTTGTCGTTTAGCATCGTTGGCAAGATCTGGGCCGTCTGATCGAGATCCTACACGAAAGTTGAGAAGGAAGTGAGTTTTCTCCGTTTGCAGGCTCGGAATGGCGCTTGCTCGGTTGGCCGACCGGGTCCTTTGCTGCTGAGTTCGGATTGCATGTGATTCGGATTTAGATCCTGTTGTGCCGAGCTACTTGTCTTGGTGAAAAGACAAAGTCGTGTTGGGCCTTCGTGACGTTTCGAGAGTGGCCCAAAAGTCGCGCCCTTACGATTGGAAGTCCAAGGGACGTTCCTTTTTTACTATAAATCTTCACTCCCCCTCAATCCAAGTCTCATTATTCACTTTTACTCTCTCTCTCCAGTTTTTACTTTCACCTTCGAAGTTTTTAGCTCCTTGGTGGCGCTGCTAGCTGTCGCGGCAAGGCGTTCTTTGTCTCCGGTGATCTTTTCCGAACGTAGCTGTCACTTCAAGGTCAGTCTCTTTCCTTTCTTTTTAGAAAATGGTTAAGATTACATCCTCGGATGAGACCCCCACCTCGGACCAAGCCGTAGGCCGAGCGGGCAAAGGAAAGGAGGTGGTGGAGCCGATCGATCAGATCGTCGTTCGGCCAGACAGAGAGGGCGAAGTAGCCGAGGTGCCTCAGGAGGTCGCGGCGGCGTCTCAGAAGGGTAAAGGAGTGGTCACGATCATCGAGAAGCCGAAGATGGCGGGGGCATTCGATCGGCAGCCTATTGCTCTGTCGAGCGTGGGAGGCGTTCGAGACTACGCCGAGGAAATCTTAGAGAAGGTGACCCAGGGCACGACCAAGTCGGTGGAGGAGAACGAACCGAGAGAGTTGTCCGAGGTGGACCATACCATCTCGTCTCTTACGGAGGCCGATCTTCATCTGATCCGAAAGGGATTCCAGATCCCCACCGAGTATGGGCTACTCCTCCCCGGACCGGGCTTCCGAGCCAACACAAAGTCTTCAACGGACGTGTGCGTCTTTCCTCTTGACTCCCTCTGCGTCGGGCTCCGCTTTCCCCTTCACCCGTTCATAGTCGATGTCTTGAATTGGTACGGTTTGAGCCCCGCCCAGCTGATGCCGAACACTTGGAGACACGTCCTGGTGTTTGTTCTCCGGTGCCAAGAGGTCGGTGCCGTACCGAGCATGTTTCTCTTTTGCAGCCTCTACCGCCCTTGCCAGCCAAACCGAAACGAGCAGAGGTTCTATCTTTCGCCGCAGACGGGCGTGAAGTTGATCGAGAACCTGGACTCGATCAAACATTGGAAGGAGAAGTATTTCATCATCCGAGCTCCCGCACCGTGGGTGATCCCGATAGTTTGGGCGAAGGATGGCCTACCTAAGCGAGCCAAGAAAGAGCCGGTGCTGAGTGACGAGGAAGCAGAGGTCCTCAAGAAGCTCCTCGCTTTGCCAGCGCTAAGCTGGAAAGATATTACCGAGGAGGCTTTGTTCCGAGGGGGTCTCAGTCCGATCGACTCTAGTACGCTTCTGGTATTTATACTCTTTGCTTAAAGTTCATGAAAATTTTTCTAAGTTTTTTCATTCGGCTTGTGCAGAGACGATGAAGATGGACTATAGGGCTTTGATGGCGAAGGCCAGGGTGGCGGAGCAGGAGACAAGGAAGAAGAGGCCTTCGGCGGGGCCTCAGGGCGGCCGAGCCCCGAAGATACCGTCGGTCGGGAAGACAAGCGACCTGCAGAAGGCCGTTGTTCCGGGGGCCAGCCCCGAGCAGGAGAAATCCGCAGCTACGGATCCTCTAGTTTCCGGTGTGCCGGCGCCAATGGTGGAGGGGGATGCAGCCGGGTCGTCGAGCAGCGCATTCGGCGTGAAAGAGGTGCTGTCCCGCCATGTTCTGCCCCTCACTGCCGATGCGGAGAAGATCTTGACCGAGAGGCACAAGCAGATCTTCATCCCTGACTGGCAGGTGATGAATGTCGACGGCTTCTTGGGCAACGACAACATCTTCATGGAAGCGGTGAGGCACCTGCCGACCCCAAAGGATCGAGCGGCCCTAAAGGCCGGGCTGGCAGGAGACGCCACGATGCAGATCGCTCGGAACACAATGTCGGTAGGTGGACCGAACTCTTTCTCATTGAAACTTTTTCTGAGATTTTCTAAGTTTCTGCGTTCGGACTTTAACAGTTTGTTCTCTTTTCAGACCCTCTGCCACTTCAACTTCTTGCTCGAGCAGTTTGCGAGCAAAGAGCAGGAGTATGAGCGAGAGAGAACGGAGCGCGTCAAAGCCACGAAGCTGCTTGATGCTGAGAAACTCCTCTCGGCAAAAAGGAGGGCCGAAGTGGCGGGGTTGGAGAAGCAGTTGGCCGACGCCATTCAGCTGTCGAAGGACACGGCAGCCAAGCTCGAGGCCTCGGAGAAGGAGAACGCCGAGCTGAAGGAAGAGCTGGCCAATGCTCGATCGAAGGCAGAGAGGGCTCGGAAGAGAGCCGAGAAGATCATGGCCAAGCACCGGTCTAAGGTGGCAAAGGCGAAGAAGGCTGTCCAGGAGGAGGCCGAGCACCACATATTCAAGAACATGGAGGACGCCTACGGCCGAGCTCTTCTGCATATCGCCGCTCGAAACCCAGGGTTCGACACGTCCTCCTACCGCTTCTACGACCCTGTGGAGGGGGAGGAGGAGGTCCCCCAGGCGATGCTTGGCCCCGCGGGGCAGAACGAAGGTGTCGAAGGCCCGGGCGAGACAGAGGCCGAGGCCGAGGGTGAGGAGGAGGACGACTCCGAGGAGGAAAGCGAGAGCGGGGACGAGGATGAGGATGAAGACGAGGTCGAAATCATGGACAAGGCCGAGGGGTCGACAGACCCGAACGGAAAAAAGGTCGACCCCTGACTTGGTTGAGTCTTTCAGTCTTTTATTCTTTCTCCCTCCCCTTTTTTTTGTAAGCCGAACTGCGGACTGGCCACCGCTCTTGTAGCACTTTTTGAATTTTGAATGAAAACATCTTTGGTTTGGCCAAAATTTGTCTAAGTGTTTGTCCCCGGATTTTGTGTATGATTAGTTGTAAGTGTTTCCAAGTGTTGGCCCATCGGATTTATCTCTGCTTTTCAGGCGAAGTTCGGCCCGATCACGGAGGTTTCGTACCTTCGTAAGGAGCTGACCAAGACAAAACGAGAGCTATCACTAAGCCGAGAGAAGCGCTTTTATATGCTTTTGAAACTGGAGGAGATAAAGGCGGCCGCAAGGGGCAATGTCGCGAGCTGAAGCAGCTACGAAAACGAGCCCAAGTCCCTTTTCTCGAGGGCGAGGTCGAGCGGCTTAGTAGGGAGCTCGTTGTCGCCGAGCGGCAGAACGACGAGCTCTCGGCTAAGATCCGACACATGGAGATAGCGGAGCAAGGTCGCTCGGCGGAAGAAGAGAAGCTTGCTTCCGAGCTGAAGAAGGCGTCGTCCGAGCGCAAGAAGTTGTTGGCCGAGGTCGACAGGCTTAGGATGATCACGATAGATAGGGGGATCGAGGTCACCCACTTCCGACGGCTCGCAACCGATAGCGCCAACACCTCGGGCTCGTCAAGGCCTCCTCGTTTGAAGAAGTTGGCGAAGGACGACGCTTTGAGAGACAGAATCATTGAACTGGAGGAGGAGGTCGCGTCACTCAAGCCTCTACCTGAGAGGGCCAACGTCCGCAGTACATCGTGTACTCGCGAAGAGAGCGAGAGAGGGATTACCTTCTACGAACTTGTGACACGTTTGCCTGTGGCTAGGCGGAGCCCTGCTGACGCTCAGAGTAGTGTAGCCGTCTCGTCGAGCGGTGCCTCGGTCGGCGCCATAGTTAGGGTCAGCAGCGAAGGGGGATCACGCTTCGTTGGTTTGGGATCGAGCTCGGAGGCCAGGCCTCGTCGTCCTCGCGTTTCCTTGAACCAAAGCGTTCCCCTTCCGAAGAGGCCCTGATCATGTCGTTTTACGTTTCTTCTGGCTGTTGTAAAACTTTTCTATTGTAGGGTCGGTTGTGTTGTATGTAGAGCTATTATATCTGAATACGAATCTGAAAGTTTGATTGGAAAATTTTTCAAGTGTTGGACTTCGGAAGTGTATTGAAATTTTGCTATTCGTTTTCCCTTCTTTTCAGCTCGTGCTGGCAGTCCAACACATGGATTCCAATGGCTCGGACGATGATGCTGAACCCGAGGTAACCTCAGGGGCGACGAAGTTGCGCTCGACGAAATGCCGAGAGCGGCTTTATGGCGTCGAGCTGGAGTTACGCCGAGCTGAGAGCGAGCGGGCCCACCTTCAGTCCGTCCTCGGCCAACGAGACGCCGAGATCCAATGTCTGGAGAGTAGGATCGTCGAGGCGACCCCCGTAGGAGAGGACAAAGATTCGCAGACTGCTTTTAGCAACGCTCTTCGGGTCCAGTGTATTCGGCACAACCAGTCGAAAATATTAGCCGAGCGGGACGATTTGCTCTCTGAGATCCATCACTTGCAGACCGTGGAGGCGAAGCTTCGAAAGGAGGCGGAGGAGCTATCAGCCGAAGTGGATGGACTGGCGACCGAAGGGGTCAGTGAAGACATTTCCGTTTGAAGGCCAAGTGTAGTGGGTCGGCGTTGTATTTTTTTGTTTTCTAATACTTTGTAACCATGGAAAGATTGCTTTGTATTGTGTCCCGATCATTAATAAAATTTCTTTTGTTGCTCTGCGTATTTGTCTCGCTTGTAAGTGTGTTGGTCGTGCCGAGGTTTACGAGCCGAGCGCATAATGCCGTCGACAAGAATCTTCGAGGCGAACCAGTTCCTATGGGAACGCTATCTTGTCGTTAGCGGCGCTGACAAGATCTGGGCCATTGGATTTAGGCGCGAATCACGAGACGGCTCTGTTCCCAAGAAAATGCTATCTTGTCGTCTAGCGTTGCTGGCAAGATCTGGGCCGTCTGATCGAGATCCTATGCGAAAGTTGAGGAGAAAGTGAGTTTTCTCCGTTTGCAGGCTCGGAATGGCACTTGCTCGGTATCCGACCGGAGGCAGCGTGGTCTGACCCTTCTTCTTGGGGCTTCCATCTTCGTGACAAGATGGCTCGGGTGGTGGTGCCGAACAGTGCTTCGGTCTCCCTCTTTTTGCGAAGTCGAGGGGTGAGCCGAGCTCTTTTCTATGGTGAGGCTCGCCGGTCATAGCGAATGTTCGACGGTTGTGGGAGCAATTCCGAATGGTGATCCACTCCTAGCTTGCCGAGAGGCAAGCTTGGGGAGTAGAATTGAACCAAGTGTTGGACTCCGGAACCATCGTGTCGTTCAACGGTTGTGGGAGCAGTTCCGAACGGCGACCTATCCCTGGCTCGTCCAGGGGCGAGCCGAGGAGGTAAAGTCGAGCCGAATGTTGGACTCCGAACCATCGGTGGGGTTTCAACAGTTTTGGGATCAGTTCCGAACGGCGATCTACCCTTGGCTCGTCCGGGGGCGAGCCGAGGAGGTAAAGTCGAGGCGAGTGTTGGACTCCGAACCATCGATGGGGTTTTAAGGTTGTGGGAGCAGTTCTGAACGGCGATCTACCCCTGGCTCGTCCGGGGGCGAGCCGAGGAGGTAAAATCGAGCCGAGTGTTGGACTCCGAACCATCGGTGGGGTTTCAACGGTTGCGGGAGCAGTTCCGAACGGCGATCTACCCCTGGCTCGTCCGGGGGCGAGCTGAGGAGGTAAAGTCGAGCCGGACATTGGACTCCGAACCATTGGTTGAAATCAAATTAAAAAATAAAAGATAAAGGCGGAGAGACGCAGACAAATTTGTAAGCATGAAAAGAGCATTCTTCATTGATAATCGACGGCGAACCGTTTTTACATAGTACAACTTATGGAATAGATTACAACTTGGAGGAGAGGAATGGTTCGACACCTTGTGATACTCAGAGAGGCGCCGGGGTGCTTTCTTGGTATTTTAGAAGGTGGTCGGCATTCCAGGTCCTCGGAATCTCTCTGCCCTCTAGATCTTCCAGATGATATGCTCCGGGCCGAACAACCCTTGTGATCTTGTAAGGTCCTTCCCAGTTCGGAGCCAGCTTGCTCTTCTGATTGGGGAAGGATATGGCCAATTTTCTCAAGACTAAGTCCCCTTGCTTAAGGTTGGTGGGTCGGACCTTCTTGTTGTATGCCAACTCGACCCTTCTTCGGTAGTTCTGTTGCCGAATTGACGCTCTTTCCCTCAGCTCGTCCACCAGATCTAAGTTTGCCCTGAGGTCTCTGGCGTTCTGTTCTTCATTATAAGCTGCGAGGCGAGGGGAAGGTATTCCGACCTCGAGGGGTATCACTGCCTCGGACCCGTAAGTGAGGTTGAAAGGGGACTCTCCCGTGGGCGTCCGCTTGTTCGTGCGGTAGTTCCACAGCACATTGGGGAGCTGGTCGACCCATAGGCCTTTGGAACATTTGTCCAACCTCTTCTTGATAACTGTGAGGATCTGCCGGTTGGCGTTTTCTGCTTGGCCGTTCGACTGAGGGTGGGAGACGGAAGAGAAGCGCTGTTGGATAGCAAGGTCCTCGCACAGAGCTCGGAACGTAGCCCCGGTAAACTGAGTCCCGTTGTCAGTTACTATGACGCGGGGGACGTCGAACCGACAGATGACGCTCTTCCAGAAGAATTGAAGCACCTTGTTCTCGGTGATAGTGGCGAGGGGCTCGGCCTCAATCCACTTCGAGAAGTAGTCGATGGCAACAACCAAGAACTTGAATTGGCCGGGAGCCGGAGGGAACGAACCTAGTAAATCCATTCCCCACATTGCAAAGGGGATAGGACTTGATAGGGAGGCAAGGTTGGCTTGAGGGAGGCACTGAACGTTGGAATGTCTCTGACAGGAGGCACATTGCTGAACGTGTCGCTCGGCATCTTGGAGGAGAGTCGGCCAGAAGTATCCATAATTCAAAGCTTTCCGAGCCAAGGACCTAGATCCTGAATGTGCCCCGGCGATGCTCTCGTGGAGATCTTGCAAAGCGTAATCTGCCTGTTCTGGGGAGAGGCACCTTAGGTACGGTCGGCCATCAACCTGCGAGAAGGAGAGCTTGTACAAGATTCCCTCGATCAAGACATACCGCTCGGCCCTGGTTCTGACTCGGCGTGCTTCTTTGGGGTCTTCGGGGAGGAGTCCGTCCCTTAAGAACTCCACCAACAGCTTCATCCAATTATCCTGCAGCAGTACCGGTAATGACTCCACCGAACCGGATGTCTCGTCTTCTATGCTCGGCCTGGAGAGGACCTCGATCAACACGGTCTGCTCGAGACCTTGGAGGGAGGATGAGGCCAACTTGAAAAGGGCGTTGGCCTGTGAATTCTCTTCTCGAGGGACACGTTGGATGAGCGCCTCTTCGAACTGGCCCATGAGGGCTCGGACCTTGGCGAGGTACTTTGCCATTCGGTCGTCTCGCACCTCGTACTCGCCCAAGACTTGGTTTACAACCAGCTGAGAGTCGCTATGGATTCGAAGGCGCTGTGCCCCGGCACTTCGGGCCAGACCGAGGCCTGCGATGAGTGCCTCGTATTCCGCCTCGTTGTTCAAGGCCTTGAAGCTCATACGGATCGCATACTATAGGACAAAATCGTCAGGGCCGTTCAGGATGATACCGGTGCCGCTCCCTTCGTTGCAAGACGATCCGTCCACGAAGACTGTCCAAATGGAGGGACCGTTCGGGACGTGGCTGACCTCGGGAATAGTGGACTCGATAATGAAGTCGGCGAGGGCCTGAGCCTTGATAGCAGTCCGAGGTTGGTAGGAGATGTCGTGCTGGCTTAGCTCTATGGACCACTTCATAAGCCGACCCGAGGTTTCGGGCTTATGGAGGATCTACTTCAACGGTTGGTCGGTGAGGACCACAACCGAGTGGGACTGAAAGTACGGACGGAGCTTCCTTGCTGCCACGACCAGGGCATAGGCCATCTTCTCTATCTTGGGATAACGGAGCTCGGCGTCCCGAAGCACCTTTCTCACGTAGTATATGGGCCTCTGAGCCCGGTCTTCCTCTCTCACCAAAACAGCACTTAGCGTCTGCTCGGAGGCGGCTAAGTAGATGAAGAGGGGTTCCCCCGGAACGGGCTTGCTGAGTAGGGGAGGATTGACCAAGTATTCTTTCAGCTGTTCAAAGGACTTCTGTTGAAGTTTGCCCCACTGGAAACCCTTGGCTCCCCTGAGAGCCTTGAAAAAGGGGAGGCACTTTTCCCCGAACTTTGACAGGAATCGGCCAATAGCGGCGAGCCGACCCGTAAGCTTCTGCACCTCCTTGACGTTCCGGGGCGGGGCCATGTCCAGTATAGCCTTGATCTTCTCGGGATTTGCTTCGATCCCTTGCTGGCTCACCATGAAGCCGAGGAACTTTCCCGATGAGACCCCGAACGCACACTTGTTCGGGTTAAGCCGCATGTTGTGCCTCCTCAGTACCCCGAATGCCTCCTGGAGGTCGGTCACGTGGTCGATACCTCGGACACTCTTGACGAGCATGTCGTCGACGTACACTTCCATGTTCCGGCCTATTTGGCTTTGGAAGACCTTGTTGACGAGGCGCTGGTAGGTGGCCCCACCGTTCTTCAACCCGAATGGCATGACCCTATAGCAGTAGAGGCCCTGGTCAGTTATGAAGGAGGTCTTCAGAATGTCCGGAGGGAACATTCGGATCTGATTATAGCCGGAGAAGGCATCCATGAAGCTGAGGAGCTCATGGCCTGAGGTGGCGTCAATGAGGGTGTCGATATTTGGGAGAGGGAATGGATCCTTTGGACACGCCTTATTCAGGTCGGTGAAGTCGATGCATATTCTCCAAGAGCCGTTGGACTTCTTGACCATTACAACATTGGAGAGCCACTCGGGGTAGTTCACCTCCTGTATGAACCGACCCTTTAAGAGTTTATCTACCTCCTCCTTGATGGCTTGCTGTCGCTCGGGAGCGAATTTTTGCCTCTTCTGCTGAACCGGTTTGCACCCCGGTTCGACACTTAGGCTGTGAACTAGCAGCTCTTCTGAAATCCCGGGCATATCCGCGGCTGACCAAGCAAATAGGTCGCGGTTATCCCGGATGCATTTCACCAAGTCGGAACAAAGTGCAGTCGGCAGGGACTTGCTGATGAGGAACTTCCGGCTCGGGTCCTCGTCCGAAAAGAGTACTTCTTCCAATTCGTCTGCCGGCTCGGACGTGGGTCGGACATTTGGCTCGGGAATCTCTAGGGTCTCGAGGGAGAGCACCGGACCCCCAGTGGAAGTCATGTAGCACTTTCGAGCCGTCTCTTGGCTGCCCCTGACTTTCCCCACTCCCGACCGAGTGGGGAACTTCATTTTAAGGTGGTATGCTGAAGGGACAGCTTCCAGGGCAGCTAGGCCGGGTCGGCCTAGGATGACATCATATGCGGCCGGGACGTCGACAACCATAAAGTCCATTGGCTCGGTCCGGGTAGTAGGGGTTTTCCCAGCAGTTACGTCTAGGGTTATAACCCCTTCGACAGTTACTGGTACCCCCGTGAACCCGTGGAGCATATAACCGGCCGGCTTGAGACGGTCCCGGGACAGCTGCAGCCCTCGGAAGGCCGAGAGGAAGAGGATGTTCACCGAGCTCCCGTTATCTACCAGAACCCTCTGCACCTTGAAGTTTGCCATGCAGAGGTCGATGACGAGGGCGTCGCAGTGGGGAGTTCGGACCCCCTCGAGGTCTTCATCCGAAAAAGTGACTGGGACGCCGAGGAGGAGGGGCGCTGTGAACTGAGTTGACCTCTCGGACGAAGGCCTTCCGAGAGGAGTTGGAGGAGCCCCCCATCGGGTCTCCATGGATGAGGTGTAGAACTCGTTCTTCCTCGAACTCGGGGGTTTCCTCGCGCTGCTCGGAGCGCTTGTTAGCCCCCCGAGGCGGAGGAGTTGTGCGGTCCGCCCGATCATTTGCCTTAACAAATTTGGCCAACTGCCCTCGCTAGATGAGGGCCTCTATCTCGTTTTTCAACACCCGACAGTCGTTGGTGTCATGGCCGTGGTCCCGGTGGTAATGGCACCATCTTTCTTTGTTCCTCCTCTTGGCCCGGGTGTTCATCCTCGGAGCCGGAGGTATGACCCCCTCCTTCTCCACTTCCATCAGGATGGTGGAGACATTGGTGGTGAGAGGAGTGAACTTCTCGAACCGAGGCGAAGGACGGCGCTCACCGCCGTTGTCCTTCTGCATCTTCTTGGATCCCTCCTCCTCTCTCGCCTTCCTCTTCGACCCGGAGGCCGATCCTCCGAAATTTGGGAGACATTTGGCCTCTTCCGCACGAATGTACTTCTCGCACCTTAGGAGAAGATCGGCGAAGTTGTGCGGCGGCTTCTTGGCGAGGGACGACCGGAGGTTGGAGTTGAGGACGTTCGACTGGAACGCCATGGTTGCCACGGACTGGTCGAGCGTGGCTATTGATCTGACCTCCGCGGTAAATCTCCTCACATAATCCCTCAGCTTTTCTCCCCTCTCCTAGCGGAGGTGGAGAAGGGAGAGGCTCGTCTTCTCTGTTCGCCTGCTACTCACAAAGTGAGTTATGAAAAGCATTTCGAACTGCTCAAACGAGAAGATGGAAGAGGGAGCGAGCCTGGAGTACCACTCCCGAGCCGACTCCTTGAGTGTGGCGGGGAAGGTCTTGCAGAGCATGGCGTCGGAAGCTTGATGGATCAGCATTAAAGTTTTGAAGCTTTCGACATGATCAACTGGGTCGGACTCCCCTGAGTACGTTTCAAACTGCGGAGGTTTGAAACCCCTTGGTATGGGGGCCTCCATGATCGTTCGAGAGAAGGGGGGTCTGCTGGGGCGAACAGTCCCTGCTCTCGACTTCTCCTCCTTGTCCATGCGACCGATGCGCCTCTCCACCTCGTGGAGACGACGGTAGAGGGCATCGTCCTTCCGCTGGTAATCAAACGATCCCCTGGAATCTTCATAGGAAGGGGAGCGGGGGCTGCGGTGCAGGTAGTCTTGGGATCGGCGAGGACTATAGTGGTTCTGCTGGTGACTGGGAGCCGGGAGGGGACTTCTGGATCGTTGGCGAGGGCTAGGAACCCGTGGGGGTGTTGGAACCCTCTGGGCATCATTGTTGTTGTTGCGAAGGTTGAGAGCCTGCAACACTGTTGCCTGGAACTGTAGGAACTCGGCATGAGTGATTGGTGCCTCATTGTTCCTAGGATGACGCCGATCGGTGGGGGAATGTGGCCTCCTCCTTCGGCGCTCGGGAGATTCCCCCCGTCCTCTTCGGTCTGGAGACCTTCTTCGGTCGGAGACCTTCTGTCGTTCGGGCGATGGGGAGATCGGTCACCTTGATGTTGGCGGGAGGCTCCCTCTCGGGCCTGCTTCTCTTCTAGGCGGTTGCGAAGGTCCCCATCCCTTTGGCAATTCAGGATAGTGTTGCGGAGGTCGGGGCTATCGGAAGCCATAGAGTCCGAGGAGGCATTATGGACCGAGACATGGTCCGGGTGGAGAGGTTGCTTCTGCCTCCTCTGGTTCTGATCGGTAGGGCCATTAGGGGGTGGTTGGTTCGGATGAGGAGGCGGGTCCTGAGGGGCCGGGGGAGGAAGTTGTTCTGGCTGCGCAGCTGGGTGCACGGGGACTTCCTCCTGTTGATCAGCGGGGTTGGGCCCGCGGTTGGACCCCCTAGATCTGACCTTCTTGGGAGGCATGGTTGGAGAGGGGCTGGAGAAGGGCTAGTTGACAAGGAAGAGGCGGAGGCTGTTCGTGTGGCGTTCCCATAGACGGCGCCAATCTATTACCGCTGATTTCGGTGTGGGGGTAAACAGATGAGATTTGTGAGTTCGGAGAAAACCTGAACAGCAGATCCAAGCCTTCTGATTCCTGCCGCAACCTGCAAGGAAGTGCGATACACCGGGGTTGATTCCGGCGACGCACCCTCCGACGCTCTTGTCAGTAATCAGTGGAGATTAAGAAAGAGCTTTAAGGTGGAAAAAGAGTGATTACCTGGTCACAGTGTTAGGGGGAGGTATTTATAGTCGCCATGGGAGTGATTAAGGGCCTGATTCCCTGTGTAACTGTCAGGAGTAAAATCCTCACAGTCTGTTTAGGAAACTAATCCCTGATTCCCGGTGAGAGCAAATCAGGCCCGTTGACTTGGTCAAATCAGTGACCCTGATTTGCCTCTTGTTGGTCTGGGTTCGCCTCGGGTCGGGACTCATACCCAATTGGAGTGGATCCGTTTGTGGGTTATTGGATCTGTGAGAAGGAGATCCAGTACCCGTTTTGGACCCAATTGTATGTGAAATTACCGTTTTACCCCCGAGCTTCAAGATTCGCGCCCAGTCTGAACGGTTCCGATTTAACCCCATTTTAAACCATATCAGGCACGATATAGAACATTAAAATAGATGTAAATGAATGTCTCGATGTGTCATCCCTTAGGCACGTCGGTCGACCCAAGCTCAATAGGACTAGTGTATGGGCTTATCGATCTAGGTCCATAATGGGCCTAGCTCTAGACACGACCCACATCTTCTCCTGTGGGTTGGGTCCGGACTAAGCTAGGCATGGGCCATGTCCAGCCCTAGTTATACATCACCATTTTCCCACTCTGCTTTGCTCTCCCTTTGAATACTCCCTCCCTCCACCTCGACAGTGTCCCATGTCCCCACCTTATCCACCCCCTCTTCACCCTCAGTTTGAACACCAGTCTCCACCTCCGCATCCACCTGCCAATCGATTTGAACACCCCCTCCACCTCAAAAACCACCACACCACCGGAACTATTTGGAAAAGGTCAAGTTTTTCCCTTTGATGCACAATGGAACAAGCAGAGATGATCTAGCAACTATAATTTTCCTAACAACAAATAAAGATGAGAAATCAAACAAATAAATAGATCAACACAATATTGGGAAGGCAACCCAAGGATATCCACTATCAAGAAGAATAGTACAAATCATAGAACAATCGTTCCCTCTAACTGTGGAGAATAATACACTACAACAGACAAGTTATTCGCCGACATTTTTTTAGATCTTCACCGGCGGTTTTATACGCCGATGAAACATTCACCGGCATTTTTATAAACACCGGTGCAAATACCACCGAAGCGAGCATCGCAAAAAGATAGGGGTATACACCGGCATTTCTATTGGACGCCGGTAGATCTTGAAAATACACCGGCGGTCAGCTAACGCCGGTATATGAGCATTTTTAAGTGCCGTTCTTTTTCCCCAATATACATTCACCGGCGGTCACATAATGCCAGTATATTTCTCTTCACCGGCGTTTCCACAAACGCCGGTGTATGTTCAACATTTACTGGCGGTCGACAAACGCCGGTATATGCTTATTTCAGAGTGCCCTATTTTCCCTACTTACAAGCACCGGCGTGTTATAAAAACGCCGCTATGGTGAGATTCACCGAAGTTTTCTAAAATGCCAGTGTTTCTTAGCTTATGAGTACACCGGCGTGTGTGGAAATGCCTCTCTATCGAAATTTCCAACTAATCAATTGGATACACCGGCGTTTTATGAAACGCCGGTGTATGATCGTTTATTTTTTGTGCTCCAGTTTTTTCATTCGATTTCAATTCACAAATTCATTTAAAAAACCTGTAAACTAATTTACAACCGATTCAACCAATTTCAGGCATATTAATGCGCAAATTACAACCAAACACAAGAATTAAAGATAATAAAGTTTCACACATAGTCCATTAATCATCCAAATTCACCGCAAAATTAACAGTGTCATAATTAACAAATAAAGTAATGAACATCCCAAATATCTCAACAATCACTTAAAACAACAATCCAGGATATAACAACAAGGACAACATAACAACAACAACTAGACTAGGCCGACCACAGATTCATACCCCTCGAGCCGCTTCAGTTCTGATCATCAAAATTTCCTTGATCTGGGAGACTCACATTTGATTGATTGATCGGATCGCTCTGTGAAAAAAAAAATAATTTAGTTCAACACTAGACCACAATACAGAATATACATATTTTTTGAACTTGAAAAAAGATCTACCCAATTCATAAGTTCTAAGATCAAAGTGCCAATTGTAAATGAATTGTTAATGATATATAGAGAGGTAAAATAATTATATTGCAGTGCTAAAATGCTAGTACTTAATTTTGTTTTTGAATATATCTAAAATAGTAAAACAAATGAAAATCAAGTATCTAACTTGAAACCTTTATATTCTCCTCTGAATGGGAATATCCAGTATCTAAAACAGTAAAACAAATGAAAATCCAGTATCTAAGCATGTCTTTGATGGATTGTTCAGAAAATCCATGAAACTGTCATCGTGGAAAGAAACCAAATGTAAGAAAAATAAGAAAAATAAGAAGGGGCTCATATCAAGTGTAGTTTTAAGGAACTGTCATTGTGGAAGGAAACCAAATATAGAAGCCAGAAATGGAAACAGAAAGAGGAATGGTAGAGAATGAGGATACACCAGGCTAACATAGCGGCATTTTCCTCATCTCTCTCTCACCCCTTCTTTCTCTTCAGCACACGCACACAAAGAGACATCAGCAACAACAGCAAGAGCGACAACAACATCAATAATAATAAATTATAATAAACGAGATGTCCCTATATGGATTTCCAGATCTCCACTCGAGCCCTCTCTTTCTAATCACAGCCCAATTAATAACATAGACGACAGCCACTAAACAACTAAATAGTAGGGTTTTCAGATTCTCAAAATGGCATTTTCTGACAAATTATCTCACAAACACTAATACGCCTCTTTCATGGATTCTACGACCAACCCCATTTTGGTATACAGCATCCTTAGATGACAATTAACCCATTTTGGTAAATAGCATGCTTAGATGACAATGATATGGTTAATATCTAGTATCTAAAACCGTAAAAGAAATGAAAATTTCCAGTATCTAAGCATGTTTGTCTATTCTTCATCCCAACTTTGCCAATGATGTTTCCGGCTCCAAAAGAAACCTGCACATAAGTTTGTTCAGACCAATTCTTGACAGATTTGGGAATTCTGAAGATTTTAGATACAGGATGACGAATTATCTCACAACCACTAATATGCCTCTTTCATGGATTCTATGACCAACCCCATTTTGGTATACAGCATCCTTAGATGACAATTAACCCATTTTGGTAAATAGCATGCTTAGATGACAATGATATGGCTACTATCCAGTATCTAAAACAGTAAAAGAAATGAAAATTTCCAGTATCTAAGCATGTTTGTCTATTCTTCTTCCCAACTTTGCCAATGATGTTTCTGGCCCCAAAAGAAACCTACACACAGGTTTGTTCAGACCAATTCTTGACAGATTTGGGAATTCTGAAGATTTTAGATACATGATGACAAATTATCTCACAAACACTAATACGCCTCTTTCATGGATTCTATGACCAACCCCATTTTGGTATACAGCATCCTTAGATGACAATTAACCCATTTTGGTAAATAGCATGCTTAGATGACAATGATATGGCTAATATCCAGTGTCTAAAACAGTAAAAGAAATGAAAATTTCTAGTATCTAAGCATGTTTGTCTATTCTTCTTCCCAACTTTGCCAATGATGTTTCCAGCTCCAAAATAAACCTGCACACAGGTTTGTTCAGACCAATTCTTGATAGATTTGGGAATTCTGAAGATTTTAGATCCAGGATGGAAAATTAGAGCACAAACAATAATACGCCTCTTTCATGGATTCTATTACTAACCCCATTTTGGTATACAACATCCTTAGATGACAATTAACCCATTTTGGTAAATAGCATGCTAAGATGACATTGATATGGGTAATATCGAGTATCTAAAACAGTAAAAGAAATGAAAATTTCTAGTATCTAAGCATGTTTGTCTATTCTTCATCCCAACTTTGCCAATGATGTTTCCGGCTCCAAAAGAAACCTGCACACAGGTTTGTTCAGACCAATTCTTGACAGATTTGGGAATTCTGAAGATTTTAGATCCAAAAAGACAAACTAGAGCACAAAGAATAATACGCCTCTTTCATGGATTCTATGACCAACCCCATTTTGGTATACAGCATCCTTAGATGACAATTAACCCATTTTGGTAAATAGCATGCTTAGATGACAATGATATGGCTAATATCCAGTATCTAAAACAGTAAAAGAAATGAAAATTGGTCAATATCTAAGCATGTTTGTCTATTCTTCGTCCCAACTTTGTCATTGATGTTTCCGGCTCCAAAAGAAACCTGCACACAGGTTTGTTCAGACCAATTCTTGACAGATTTGGGAATTCTGAAGATTTTAGATCCAGGATGACAAATAAAATTAAAAAAGATTAATACGCCTTCTATGACCAACCCCATTTTGGTATACAGCATCCTTAGATGACAATTAACCCATTTTGGTAAATAGCATGCTTAGATGACAATGATATGGCTAATATCCAGTATCTAAAACAGTAAAAGAAATGAAAATTAGTCAATATCTAAGCATGTTTGTCTATTCTTCATCCCAACTTTGCCAATGATGTTTTCGGCTCGAAAAGAAACCTGCACACAGGTTTGTTCAGACCAATTCTTGACATATTTGGGAATTCTGAAGATTTTAGATCGATTATTTGATCGATTATTTGGAGACCGACTTTCTAAAGAAAATGCCATTTGGAAGTATGAGGATACATGTTTGTTGGATCACCAAAACTCCCATTTTTATTGAAGAAAAATAAGAATAGGGCTCATATCAAGTGTAGTTTTAAGGAACTGTCATCGTGGAAGTAAACCAATTAAATATAGAAGCCATAAATGGAAACAGAAAGAGGAATGGTAGAGAATGAGGATACACCAGGCTAACATAGCTCCTCATCTCTCTCTCATCCCTTCTCTCTTCAGCACACGCACACAAAGAGACATCAGCAACAACAGCAAGAGCGACAACAATATCAATAATAATAAATTATAATAAACGAGATATCTCTATATGGGTTTCCAGATCTCCACTCGAGCCCTCTCTTTCTAATCACAGCCCAATTAAGAACATAGACGGCAGTCACCAAACAATCCAATCACAGCCCAATCAAAATTTGTCATTCTGGATCTAAAATCTTTAGAATTCCCAAATCTGTCAAGAATTGGTTAGAACAAACCTTGTGCAGGTTTCTTTTGAAGCCAGAAACATCATTGGCAAAGTTGGGATGAAGAATAGTCAAACATGCTTAGATACTGGAAATTTTCATTTCTTTTACTGTTTTAGATACTGGATATTAGCCATGTCATTGTCATCTTAGCATGCTATTTACCAAAGTGGGTTAATTGTCATCTAAGGAGTCATCTAAGCATGCTATATGCCAAAATGGGGTTGGTCATAGAATGCATGAAAGACACGTATTGAAGAAAAATAAGAATAGGGCTCATATCAAGTGTAGTTTTAAGGAACTATCATCGTGGAAGGAAACCAATTAAATATAGAAGCCATAAATGGAAACAGAAAGAGGAATGGTAGAGAATGAGGATACACCAGGCTAACATAGCGGCATTTTCCTCATCTCTCTCTCATCCCTTCTTTCTCTTTAGCACACGCACACAAAGAGACATCAGCAATAGTAGCAAGAGCGACAACAACATTAATAATAATAAATTATAATAAATGAGATATCTTTATATGGATTTCCAGATCTCCACTCGAGCCCTCTCTTTCTAATCATAGCCCAATTAAGAACATAAACGACAGCCACTAGACGACAGCCACAATGCAGACTCACAAACACTAATACGTGTCTTTCATGCATTCAAAATTATAAGCTCTTCAAAATTACCAATTTAAAGACTTACTGGTGGTGGGACTTGAGATTGCTGCCTTATTAACTGGGACATTTGTTCTTGGAGGAGTGCCACTTGTGCCTTTAATTCTGTCATCTCCTCGTCCCGAGTCCCACTTGAAGTCGATTCACTCCGTCCGAATAACCGTGAGGGGGTTGGTCCTAACCCCATACCATGGACACGTCCATGCATCTCCTTTCCCCTCACTGCGGTCAAGGCAAGTCGCTGCCGGGTACGAAAATATGTGGAAGCCACCGTACGGTCAGAATCTGAAGTGGAAGAGATTTCATCAAACTTTTTTCCGAGCGTTAGTCTGTAAAAGGACATATAGTCAGAGTTAAAAGCAGAAGAGATTTCAACTATCATTAGCCATTTACAAAAATAAGCTATAAATCATCAAAAAGTAAAAGCAGCTGAAGATATATATAAACAATAAAATCAGATATACACATATAAAAAGATGAGCAAACCTTTAAAATAAAACCACTATGAAACTGTTATTTTACTGTTTGTATAATAGTGCACCCGAACATTTATGTTACTGTTTGTATAAAAATTTTTCAACACCATTGACCCTGTCATTCTTATGTCAATTGCTAATCGGTCCCGATGTTGTCTACTAGTATTACTAATTGCATAAACATATAACATTGCTATAGCCTATAGTAGTAAATTTCTAAAAGCTCATCACTAAAATATTATGTCATAGTCTATAGTCAATTTTGTGTTCCAACTCAATTCACCAAATATTTAATTACCCATCACTAAAATCGTTATAATGATAGTCAATTGTAGATCTGATAGATATTAGTTCACAAATTACCACAATCCGTTCTGCCTCAGGGGTCGCATACGTCCCATCCTTCGACTTGTGGGTGGCATCGAAAAAATCTATGTCGCCAAACTCCGTAGGACCCCCCAAATCTTCTTCCTATATATTAGTAAGATGAATTTATGATAAACAAATAACTGTAAGTTAAAACTGTTCAATTTGATTGCGCTTACCAATTCTTCCTGAACGAGAGCAAAGCTCTATCTGCCAGCAGTGTGCAACACAAGCTGCTTTGACCGACTGGCAACACCGACCTCTGCCCTTTTCTGTACATGCCACAATGAAGTTAACAAAAAATTGAATTTGAGTAGTCATACAAACACAAAGTCATTAAATTTTGGTTAATAATGTAAATACCTGACCAACCGCCGAACTCTAGTAGTGCACAAGGAATTGCCAATCCGAAGGCTCCACATCGGGTGGCACATCCCTTGCATTATCCGTCTCTGACTGGTTTTTGTCAAAATACCTAGCCTTCAAGTCACTCTTGTAGTCTTTCCACTTTTTGGAAAGTGACTTTTCAACCCAAGGCGAAAGGGAGTCCGGGAACGAGAAGTATTGCTGCAAAATTTATGAAGTTTAACAAAAGGATAACTGAATTGCATAAACCAACTGCCCATCACTAAAAATACATATTTCATTAATATATACATGTATGAATTCCCTAATTTGAATTCATACTGTACATGGTTTGATTTCATTAAAACAGGATGTATATAATTCTATTGTGGCGATAATCCCTTTTTCATACTTTCAGATTGCCTATACATATGGATTGCATAAACCAATTATTTATTTTAGATGGGAAATACCTTGATTGTTGTAATTGCAGTTGCCTTTGTCGTGGTTAGCACCTTCGGCCAACTCTCGTACGACAAAGGAATTATCCGTGGGTTCCTTGCTATTACCCCAATAAAGGATGAAAATTTGCTTGCATTATCACCAACCGGTTACCCGACACTGTTTTCCTCCACCACAATCCGTTCGTCGTTCTTAAGTTTCCATATGTCCGTCATCTGAGTTCGCCCTTGATGTTTCTTGACAGTGGGCGTGCTACCCTCCCCCTCCTCTGTCTGACTGTCACTATTATGTAGTGGCTGCTCATCCTCATGGATTTCGTTGCCATCATTTACGTTGATCCTTTTTCCATGCCTTGGCATCTTGTACCTGTCAAAGATTCAATAAATTCATTAGAGGAGCAAAATTAATTAATAACATAGTTTAATGTAAATGACACCAAGCAGTAGAAAATAGAAACCGTCGTTGCTAACATCAAGGTTACAACAATATACTAATGGTTGAGAGTAAATTGGTAGCTGAAAAAGAATGAATGTATGACCTACATCCATCCCATGTTCAACTTCAATAACGCTAGGCATTGGATTATATAAATTGCAGGCAAAATGGTAGATGAAAATAAAAACATTCGCAATGTTGCTTTGTTAAAGTTAAGATTATTATTATCTCCTCAGACTTGGAAACGCAATGTAAGGAAAACTAGTAAAAAGGTAGCACAGCATTAAAAATCTAGCATCCATAGCCTTAAATGGTATAGAATAACCATCAAAGGTAATCCATAACCTAGGCGACAAAGTGTGACAAAGAGGAATAATCTATAAAAATCGTTCCATTCTTAAATTAACAGATAATTAAACCAATTATTAAATTCACATACAACATGTTCGGAATTACAAGACATAATATTACAACAAGATTTAAGACACGAAAATTACAGGACATATAATATTAAGATTGAAAATCAAGTAAACCACAATACGACATCTTCCAATACATCACCCTCTCCTCTATCTTTGCGGAGCCAAGTCCCGTAAATTCCGCCGTCGATTGTGTTTACATCAAACATAGGAAACTCAGAAGCAATGTAACTGTTCATGACTTCATCGTCTTCATCTTCTGAAGTATCGCCCAGTTGGAATACATATCTTGGTTGCATAATGAGAGCCACATACGATTTTGGCAGGGTTGGATCTTCAATGTAGAACACTTGTTGCACTTGGGATGAGAATACAAATGGTTCGTGGCTAATGTGTGTACCGATGTGAATCAATTTTGAGAAGTTTACAACTGTGAAGCCTAACTTATCCTTGTTATTAGCAAAAGTCCTATCAAACTCAGCCCAATCCCCACAAAATAAGACAACACGAAAACGACCAAAATAATTCAACTCAATGATATCCGTGAGCACTCCATAGTAGTCGAGATCTCCATCTACAGGCCTCGTGTCTGACTTGGAAGCATAACTTCTAGTCTTAGAAGTCACTACCATTCCACTATTTTGAGATTTCAAATTACATTCACGATCCTTAGTACGAAATCTAAAGCCATTGAATCTGTATCCTGCATATCTTTTGACCATTTTATAGGGACCTTTGGCAAGTACTTATATTTCAGATGACACACCTTCAGGACCCAAAGAATGTACCTATAAATTTTGCGCAAATCGTATCAGCACCGTGAATAATGTAGATATAATGAAGATTAACTTGCATTTTCCTAATTCACTTACATGAGATTCAAACCACTTATGAAAATTTTCATTCATCAACTTGTTTTGTTCACGTGGTGGCAGTCTTCTTGGTCTAGCCCTTCGTTTGATGTCCCTGACAAATTCGCTAAAATACACGCAATTGAAATAAGGAATAACAAATGTAAGTTAATATCGAACTCTGCAGTTTTCACTATATTCGATTTAAATTCAAAAGCAACTTACTTTCGAAATGGCTCCACTGATGCATGGTGGTCTAGCACATATCGATGTGCCTGTTCCCACGTTAAGTTATCTAGCTCAAATGCATCAACTTTACCAATAGTAGTGCCAGCAGTATCGAAAAGATATTTAGCACCGTCAAGGTTGGAACTGTCTGGATTTCTCCTTGGTCTAGTCAAAGATGTCTCTACACCCTGCAGATACCTGGAACAAAAATGTGAACACTCCTCTGATAGATATCCCTGAGCTATTGACCCTTCAGGAAATGCTCTGTTTTTAACATAACCCTTGAGTCGGTATAGGTACCTAAACATGTACAATTAATGAACTAGAGCAGAGTAAGGGAATAAAAGAAATGAGTTTTTGAGAATTCAGTTTTGTAAAATGCATGAATTCTTTTACCTCTCAATGGGGTACATCCACCGATAATGAATAGGTCCACCGATTCTGGCTTCACCAGCAAGGTGGATTATCAAGTGAATCATTATAGTGAAGAACGATGGAGGAAATATCATCTCCATTTTACTAAGTGTCAATGCCGCGCGCTGCTCCAATTGGTCAATATCTTCAACACGAAGCATTCTTGAGCAAATACCTTTATATATGCTACAATGATCTTTCAGGATAGTAGTGATTTGCTCACACATTGAAGACCTTAGGGCCACAGGAAGGAGATCCTGCATTAGGATGTGGTAGTCGTGTGACTTTAGACCCTGAAGCCTCTTCTCCTTAAAGTTGACACACCTTGCTATGTTAGAAGAATAGCCATCAGGAACTTTAAGTTCCAGTAGAACTTTGCAAAACAATTCCAACACCGATTTTGACATTGAATAGATTGCAGGAGGCAGGAGTACTCTCCCGTTCGGTAATTCCTCTGGGTGCAACTCATGTCAGATGCCCATTGACTTCAAATTAAGTCGGCTCTTAAGATTGTCCTTTGTCTTCTGGTCATCTCCCATAACTATTCCTATGCAATTTTCACCAATATTTTTTCCGATATGCATCACATCTAAATTATGTCACAATAAGTTGAATTCCCAATACGGCTACTTGAAGAAAATACTCTTCTTCTTTCATGCACCTAAACTCGTCATGTTCTGATACTCATCTTCGCCACATAAATCGGTCTCCTCATCTTGCTCCGGCCTTGCCCTTTTCTTGCCTTTTTTGCTGACTTGTGGTTCTTTTCCATATTTGAACTGATGACCATCTACCCGCCTCAAAATATCTGACCCAGAAGTAGCTCCAGGAGCATGTTCCCACTCGTCGGTACCATCAAATGTCGCTATCTCGGCCCGAAATATATGTGTGTCAGGCAACCATCTCCTATGACCCATATAGCAAAACTTTCTGCCATTGTACAACCACCTTGAACTAGTTTGGTCAGCACAACAAGGACATGCATGACGTCCTTTAGTACTATATCCAGATAAATGTGCATATGCTGGAAAATCATCGATTGTCCAAGACAACACGACCCGAAGAGAAAATGTTTCTTTAGTCATTGCATCATAGGTTGGAACACCCACCCACAATTTTTGAAGTTCATCTATTAACGGCTGTAGGTACACATCTATATCATTTACAGGACCTTTCGGTCCAGGAACTATCATGGACAAAATAAATAAGGACTGCTTCATGCATTTCCAAGGCGGCAAATTGTATGGTATTAACACAACAGGCCATATGCTGTATGTACTACTCATTTGCCTAAAAGGGTTGAAACCATCACTAGCTAGTCCAAGTCTCACATTCCGAGGATCTTCCGCAAAATCAGGATATCTTTCATCAAATTTTTTCCAAGATTGAGAATCAGTAGGATGTCTAAGAATCCCAACATTAATGCGACCTTCAGCATGCCGTTTCATATCAGAAGAAGTTTTCGAAAACATAAACAACCTTTGTAGCCTAGAAATCAAAGAAAAGTAACGCAATAGTTTGGCAGGCTTCTTTCTCCTACTTCGCTTAGTAGATCCACTGGCTTGATCGTCTTGATTTGGTGTTTCTGACCATTTCGAAGAACCACCGACTTCGCAATTCTCCAGACTTCCTTACCTCTCATGAAAAGCATACTGTCATTTGGACATGCTGCTATCTTCTCATACCCTAGATTGAAAGAACTTAGGAATTTTTTGATTTTATAGGCTAAGTTTGGAATACAGATTTCTGGAAATGCTTCATTCAACAGTTCAAGTAGCATAGTGAAGGACTTAGCAGACCACCCGTTTAAACATTTAATCTGAAATAGTCTGACAATAAATTAGAATTTAGAGAATTTGGTGCAATCGCGGTACAACGGAGTACTAGCATCTTCAAACAACTTAGCGAAGGATTCTTGCTGTTTATTATTTTCAGGGGCGGGGTCAGGCATTTCCTCGTCCACCTCACCACTAATGTGTGATGTTTCTGTTGACTCATTATGAACTTGGGTTGTTGGATTATTGGTGTGGAAAGAAACATTATGAATCCCCAAGGCGTCTTGCAACAAAGCATGCATCTCATCGGGAACACTTAAGTCTTCGTTCACTAAGGGCTCATCTTCATTTTCTAATACAACCGGACGATCAGGAGCTGACGTATGATCCTCTCCATGACAAAACCACCGTGTGTACCCTTGAAGAAAACCATTGACAACTAAATGTGTATGTACTACGTCACATGTCCTCAAATTACAATTTGTACACTGGAGGCATGGACAAAGGATTAGGTTGAGATCACGGGAATGTCATTTGGCAAAGATAATAAAATCTTTAATACCATCCCGGTACTCCTTGGATAATCGTGGTTTACTAATCCAACTTCTATCCATTAGAACAATAGCAGACAATCTGAAATTAAAATTTGATATATTAAATAGTATTAGATTTAAAAGGCTTTTTTTATATTTAATTTCACCTTTTTTAGAACCATCCCTAGCTGCAAATAAATAAATGATATAACAATTAACTGTAAAATAAAGAAATCTCAGTTCAAAAAATGTATAAAAAATAATTAAATCTTAATACAATCTACTCTATTCACATAACCCTAAACTACCTTTGTGGAAATTATCTCAACCACCTTAGTGGCATTTTATCGCACACCTTATGTTCGAGTGTAATATCGATTCGACTATAGTCTCCCCTGTATTTGGCTTTCCGTTCAAGGAGATGATGATGGTAAAGGATATTTGCCGAGGAAGAGGAATATGACGAATAATGAGGGTGCCGTGCTGTAAATACGTTAACAAGAAGATCTGATGACTCATGAACTATTATTCTATTCATGGCTACTAATAATCAGTTACTTATCCCAAAATAATAATAATAATAATAATAATAATAATAATAATAATAATAATAATAATAATAATAATCCCTATACCTCATCTACATTTGTTCTCAGTTAACCTTAATTAAAGTGGACTACATTTGTTCTCATCTATCCCAAAATAATAATAATAATAATAAAAATGTGAACTATCAAAGAACAATGTCAAAAGGTATCCATCACCCCAAATCACCAACTCCAGATTTACATTTACTCATTCTCTCATAAAACATCCATCCCTAAATACCACAAACAAATTATATTCTCCTCTATTATCATTTGTCAAGCAAACAGTTTACTCAATGATGGACAACAACTAAAAAATGGAAATTTCTTATTTAACTTCCTAAGTTTACTCCATACTTGCATGACATCTCAAGCATTTAAAATATAGTCTACAAACTATTCCTTACCAAATGTCAAAACACCTAAACCATGGACCAAATGACATATCTAACAAAGAATTGGAAACATTAAATGAAATTTCACATGATAACACATCAATCTAGTAAACCCACTTAATTCCACAACCAAAATCATCTCGCGAGGCATCAAACATCATTATGCAATCAAAAAGACATTCATGTTCTAGTTCACAGTATCACAAACACAATATGTCCAACATATTTTGTAAACAGTAACGGATGAAAAATAAACGAAGAACTCTTCCATCATGAAGATGTTCTCATGAAATCCCAAGCATCGAAAAAAAAACAAGAAGAATAAAGCATTATACCACTCAATGTCCAAGGAGTTGTTGACGGTGGGGGGGACTGGGGCTGTCGGAGATGGCTGTCCGAGATGGCGGTGGGGGGACTGGGATTGGGGCGACGACGGAGGATATGGAGACGGTGACGGTGGGTCTGTCGGAGATGGCTCCTTTCGAACGCCTCTCGGATAGGGCATTTTGGGAACTCCAAAATCGACGATGAGAGAGAGAGAGAGAGGGAAGACGATGGAAGGAGGGAGTTTTGATCGGCTTTGGGAACTCCAAATTCGACGAAGGGAAGGAGGGAAAACAAAGGGCGACGCGCGAAAAAATTGGGTTTGGGAAAAAAGCGTGCAAAATGTTAGGGTTCGCGGGGATTTATCCCAGTTAATTCACCAGCGTTTTAAAAAACAAACGCCGGTGAATGGGAGAAGATTTTTGGCCACATTCGTCTGTATATTTTCCGGCGTGTTTTATTAAAATGCCGGTGAATATTACCCTTCACCGGCGTTTTATCACAAAATGCCGGTGAATATCATAATTCCTCGGCGTTTTATGGAGGCCACCGGCATATAGCCATCCAATCTGACGCTCTTTTCCTGGTCTCTTCCTACCCCGGTGCGAATGGTAAAATGCCGGGGAAGATACGCTGGTAAATCGATGATGTGTTGTAGTGATAATTCTCTCAACCCAAGCTTCACCGATCTCTCTCAACAAGGCTACAAAGTGGTTTCCTTGTTTACAAAGCTATCTTTCAAAACCCTAGAAATCCCTAAACAATCTTAGTTTAGTTCATAACCCTAGAAAAACCCTAGATCTATATTTATAGCCCTAAACCGACCAATATCAATTAGGGTTCAATATGGGCTTTTTGGCTTAAACCTGCAACCACAACAATTTGGATCTAATCGGACACCTATTCCACATCAATTTAGATTCTATCGGGAATCCTATTCCACATCAATTTGGATCTGACTGGGACTCCTTTCCACATCAATTTGGATATGATCGGGACTCATTTTCAGGTTTGAATTCAAAGGCATATAAGTACTGTCGTCACTATGCACTGTAGATCTTCTTGGCTTCACAAACTAAGATGAATCATACCATCATTCTAGTCTTCGAAAAATTTCTCCTTGCCTTCTGATTCCTTCCTAATTTTGTCAAGGCATGCTACTTTAATGCAAGTTGGTCAATGTGAAGTACCAATGCCTCAACCTTTCCAACAAGTGTCTTAATAGGATTGTTAATCTCTGGTTGTCCTCCACCTGTAGTTGACCGAGCAAAGATGACGACCAGTCATCATGATGTCGCAACTTAACCTAATGAAGCAAATATGGCGGTACGTTAGCTTCAAGAGCGCTGGTGTTTTCCTAGTTAGCCAACTTTGAACTATGCTCTCTCAAAGCCTATAAAGGATGTGGTGATCAACCTTTCACATGATGACTATGCGAGCATCCTTAAACACCCTTAGGACTCCACCTTCGAGTACATACAGCTCTTGGAGTCGAGAGTGCCCAAGGATATGTGCCATCAAACATTCTGAATTTGGTTGTTCCCTCACCCACCTCTCACAGACCATACATGTACCAATTATAGTTGAATGACCCTCTGTAGCTCTGTAGGTAGTAAACATGTCCCTATAGGAAAAATCCTGATAGGAACTTCCTGAATCCAAGATCCAATGCATCTCAGCATGATCTTCCTTGTCAGACTCTGAAATAAGTACATAGTATTGGTGAATATCTTATGACATAGTAACACCAGCATGATCTACCCTCTGCTTCTTTCTTCTGATTTTCCGAAAATCCTTTTTCATATGACCCTTCTTCTTACAATAGTGTCATCGAACACCACTCTTATTATTTATACCACCCTTCTTTCCATTTCTCTCATAAACCACAACTAAACTACTCTCATCAACTGAATCAGTTTCAACTGATTTCTTAGGAATTTCATTATTCACCAGCATAGCCATCACATCCAAATTGATGAAATCTTTCCCATAAAGCAGATTAGTAACTAAGTGCTCATGTGATGGAGGCAGAGATGATAGTAGAATCAGGGCCTTATCTTCTTCATCGATCACAACTTCCATTGTCATCAACTGAGAAATAATTTTTGTGGAATTGGTTCAAGTGATCATGAATAAGGGCACCTTCTTTCACCGAGAGCTTGTACAATTTTCCTTTTAAATGTAGTCGATTTGTTAGGGATTTCGTCATATAAAAGCTATCTAGCTTTGCCCAAAGCTCTGCCGCAATCTTCTCCCCAAGAATATTATACTTCACCTCATTATCTAAACAAAGATGAATCAAACTCATGACTTTCTCATCATAATCCATCCACACCTTATTGGACATAACGACAGTTTCTTACCTTTCCCTAACGCCTTTTGTAGACCTTGTTGCACCAATTGACTTGCCATAAACTGAAGTTGATTCTTCTGTCGAACCTCTCTATATCATACTTAGCCATGGAAATGTTACTTGTCATCTTAAAGGAATGCACTAAGACAATAAACCCTAACAAGGGATCTTATACCACTTGTTGGGAAAAGGTCAAGATTTTCCCTTTGATGCATAGCATAATGAGTGGAAATGATCTAGCAACTATAATTTCTCAAAAAATGAATAAAGATGAGAAATTAAACAAATAAATAGATCTAATACAATATTTGGGAAGGAAACCAGAGGAAATCCATTATCAACGAGAAGAGTACAAATCAGAGAACAATTGTTCCATGTAACTATGAGAATAACAATTTCCTCAACCCAGATTCGCTGATATCTTCTCACAAGGCCACAAAGTGATTTCCTTATTTACAAAATCTCTCTCTCAAAACTCTAGAAATCTCCAAGCAATCTTATTCTATTTTATAACCCTAAAGAAGCCCTACACATCTATTTATAGCCTTATAGCCCCTAAACTGACCTATATCAATTAGGGTTGAGAATGGGCTTTATTGGCCTAAACCCATAATCACATCAATTTGGATTTGATCGGGCCTGACCGAGACTCCTGTTCCACATCAATTTGGATCCGACCAGGACTCCTAAGGGCAATTTGAACATTTCAAAAAGTTTTTTTAGGGTTTCCAAACAGGTTTGACTGCAATTCAGAGTTGGGTGAGTTTATCGCGTTGACAGATAAAATATGGGGTTTTTCCTACTTTGACCTCATAGTTGAGGGGTGTTTTCGCAATTTACCCTATCTATTTATTAATTTTGTGCTCCTGCTATTTCTCTGTATTTGGTGTATAAAGAAATTATATGTATCTTAGTCAAGCCCATCTAGGATGCCTTCTAAATTTATAAATAAAGCTTATAAGAGTGCCTACAAAAATTCTTGAACATTATTTTCGGAATATGCTAACAATAGTTGTTCAACAATAGTAGGTCATGAAAGCTTTTTTGTGTCTCACAGGTGCATTGTTTGGTAGTGGAAAATGATGAGGACATCAGTTCGAGATATTTTGGGCGCTTCTATCAGAGCATGCATCGTCTGGGATGGCTATTTTATTAGCCTTGTTATTTGTATTTCAGCACTTATAGTTATTTTTGGCATTCGGATGGTTAGTTAGCCATATGTGGTAGTTTTGCTATTTGCACCCTTTATTTTCTTTATATTGGGATATTTGGAGATTTGTTTGAGATTTGTTTTGAGCCTATATATAGGCCTTTAGGCTAATGAAAAATATGCACTGATCAATTAAAATTTGTGTGTTGAATTTTGCTCTTCATTCCTCTCTTGTGTGTGAGACATTTAGAGGATATTAGGGTTCTGAGAAACCCTAGACTATACATCCCTCCATCATCTTAACCGCCATCTCCCTCCATTAGCCGCCATCATCTCCTCATTCCAAAACCCAACTACTGATTCTTCCTTCACCTTGCTCCTGAACGCCACCCTCGCTGCCTCCCACACCGCAGCTTCATGCCGACCATCAACCGCACCAAATCCACCCCTCTCCCCTCTATCTTCACCCGACCATCCCGACCCCCCTTCTCCTCCAACCCAATGCCACACCTGCTTCCTTCAACACCCCCGACCACCTGGCCGCCTTCCCCACGCATCCGACCATCCCTATAAATCCCACCATCATCCTGATACCTTTCCCCACTCCAAACCCCCAAATAATCATTCATACCCTAACCCTAATCCCAAAATCTTCATCCAAATCCTAATCCCTAACCCTCACATCAAGAGAATGAGCTATGGAGGAGTATTACACCATTGACTTCGACGATTGGCATCTTCTTCCTCTCCATCCGTGGCGGCGACACTTCATCGAACCCGAATAATTTCTTTCCATTCCTCCATTACTTGTGGTACTGTCTACCATCTCTAGAATTTTATCTGAATTTTATATCGTCCACAAATATTGAGCGTGTGTGTCTCTACTTGCCAAATAGTGTACGAATCATTATAGAATATCTTACTTGCAAGAACACTTAAGTATGATCATTGAGTGTTATGCTTGAATCTTTAATTGGAACTATTAACTCATTTAGTTTCTTGAAAATCCATCAAACCAATCACTAGTCTTAATTTTGAACTTAAATGGCACTACTTGTTGGTAAACTTAATCTTTAAATATTCTTGAAAAAATCTCAATCTAGGGTTAAGTTTACATCATTTTGGTATCAGAGCCAGGTTTAAAACCCTAGTTGTTACATCATTTAGTCATAAATTATGCATTCATTTAGGATCATTTTAGGGTCACTTTTTGGGATCATTTCAGATCTGAAAACATATCATTTTATGTGCATATAGGTCACATTTCCTCCCATTTTAGCAAGCAAACTCCCCCCTACGGCCCTTAGTTTTCCTCCTTTGGTCAATGCGTCTTCATAGCACCATTACGAATCCTGATGAGCCTTTCTTGTCTCTCCCAAACCACCCAATCAAGAATCCTAGAAATCAGCGAGACCCTTTTCGAACTAAAATGGACAACACTGAAATCTCCACTACCCTTGCTGCCATTCAGGCAACCCTCGCTAGTATCAATCAAAGACTTAAGTAAGTGGAATTGAATCAAAATCTTGCCAATGAGTTTCATGATATTCGTCAAAACCCTCAAGTGAATAATCGTAACGACCGACGTCAAGATCGTGACCTTGATAAACAATACAAGAAGACGTTCCCCACTTTGAAGGCTGACGTTCCCCACTTTGAAGGCCATATGGAGCCCCAAGCTAACCTCGATTGGATCTGTGCCATGGACCACTACTACGTGTGGTTTGACATGAGCAAATCACTGAATATCAAATTTGCCACGATGAAGCTGATTGGTAAACCTCAACAATACTGGACCAATATTAAACATGTCCGTAGAGGCCGATGCCTGACATCCATAGCCACTTGGGACGATATGAAAGACAAGCTCACTGAGAGATATGTGCATGTATTGTTCCACACCCGATTTCTTGATTTGTTGAACAAACTCTATTAAGGAAGCAAATCCATCCAAGAATATATGAATAAGTTTGACGACTTCCTCGTTCGGTGCAATGCTTTAGGTAAAGAAAGCGAAGAACAAACTCTGTCTAGGTTCAGAGATGGACTATGAGCCGATGTAACTCTTGTTTTTCATTTTTCATATTTTTGGTGTATTTTTCTTTTCTTGTGTATTTGTACTCTCTTGTTTTCTTCCTTGGACCGCATATTTAGTTGTTTCAATATATTTTCATTTTCTTTTCTCATTCTTTATTTTTGTGAGTTATTTTCGATTTCTTAGTTGTTCTTATTCATGGTTATTGTTTTCGCTCTTTATTGTTATCTCGTTCTCTTTATTTGTATTTTTGGGTGCTCTTGGTGATTTGGTGGTCTACCCCATTCCTAATCTTATTATTTTGATCCCTAATTGATTACCAAAGCCAAATTACCCAATCCTAGTTTGAATCATATTCAATTTAATCCCCATTTGTCTTATTGGATTAATCCTATTACTACTCCTAAACTACCCACAACCCAATACCATACCCACATCAACCCTAAAATCCACTATATATATAAACCCTCATCTCCTACTAAAACCCTAACCCTAATCACCTAAACCTACCCTCGGCCTCCCCTCCTTGGCTGCACCGTGCACACACCCGATGCCCATCCCCCAGGCCGAGCCTCTCTCCGACCTGCACTCCAACCTGCACACCCCCCCTCCAGCCTGCACTCCATCCGCGCATCCATTCGACCACCGACCACCACCATACTCCCTCTCTATCCCTCTCCCGTCTGCCATCCGATCAGCTACAGTAGCCAGAGCAGCAGCCAGCTGTCGCCCCGACGCCGATGCCCTCTTGCTCTCTCTCTCTCGTTCATGCATGTGCTCGTGTTTGAGTGCACGTGTGATCGAGGTTTGTTTGGTTCGTGGATTTCTTGTTTGTGGATTTTTTCGTTGTCCGGGAATCCATCCAGTTATTCTTGATTTTCATCATTCTTCCTCTCCGATTAAAGCAAGTAACTTGTACTCCAATTCCTTTGTTTGATACAAGTCAAAAATACCGCTTGTAGTGTAGTTGGGTTCTAGAGACAACTCGTGTGTGTGTTATCTTTGATGGGTTTTGTCTCCATTGTGAAAACTTGACCATAGTTACCTCACGACACAATATTGATATGAATTAACATAGGTTTTACCCGTTCTTGATTTGATCATGTATGTGAGACTTCTCGTGAGAATTTGGATATTTGTGGAGAACCATGTGGTAGACTTGTTTTAGATATGTTAATTACCCTAATTCATGATGTTTGGACACTTAGTAGACTCGATTTCATGTTTGGTTGTGCTTTGAACAAGTTCTGTATGATATATATTGAGTTGTTGTTAAAGGAAAAAATCTGTATTTTGTCGCTGATCTATTTTGTTTGCTGTTTTGGATTGTCTTGAAGTCAGTAACTTAATTTCGGTATAAAACATGAGTTTTATAGGATTTCTTCTATTTTCCAACCCCTCTGACCTTGCTTAATTTCGTTTTCTTATGAGTGACTTATGACTGTCTTACTACAGAGGTGTATTATGTTTCCAGATTTTGTTTCTTGTTGATTTTGATGATTAAACTATTTTGATACTTGAGCTACACCTATTATTTTGATATGAAACTTTAGTCAGTTTTTCTATACTTATCTAGGGATTACCCAGAATTTTGGTAGATTTTATTGATGAGTTTTATATATCGTTTCATGCATGTTTACAAAAGTCATACTTGCTGTATTTTGCTCGCTGTCCTGTAAAGAATTGTATTTTCACCTTGATTCCTTTTACTGTATGGAAAATATTTGTGAAATATGAAGGTTAATATATTTTATCTATTTTCATCTCCCTTTGGCGGATTTGGATTTCATTTCACGGCTTGAGAATATTTCTGTTTTCGTACAGCAGTGTTGGGAATTCCAGATTGGCCAAACTACCATTTCTTGATGTTTTCTTATTTTTGAAGACTGAACTAATTTTGCTGGAATATTATGAAACTTTATATTTTGATTCTATACATATAGGGAAATACCCCAGATTTTTCCTGAATTTATTTGAGAAGTTTTGATGCTGTTTTTCGGACCGAGAATTTGTTTTACTGATTTCTGACTGAACGTGTTTTCTGGATTCAAATCAGTTTTAAGTCATGATTTTGTGAAATACTATATGGCTTATTTATATTCTCTGGATTCGGTTGGAAGTCTATTTTCCAGATTCTTCGACGGATTCGGATTTGGATTTCTGTAGTAACGGAAATTACTGTTTTAGTACTTTACTGTCATGCTGTCCTGAATATTAACATACACTGTTTTGCTCGTTTATGTGACTGTATATCATCTATGCAAGCATGATTGTTTCCCTGAACCTAATATTTATTATACCATGTTAGTTTGACACTATTTCATACACATTCAAGCCTGTTTGATGACCATAAGAAAAGTAACCAAGCCAGAGTTTCTTAAGGGAAGATCTAGTAGTGGAAAATATAGAAACGTGTACTTGGAAGGGAACTAGTGTTCCGTACTGCTACTTTTACTGTTACTTTTCTGCTACTATTATTGTTACTTTTCTGCTACTGTTACTGTTACTTTACTTCTACTGCGACTGTTACTGATACCTGAGTACACTGCCCCATTATGGTCTACTATGAAATCTAAAAGCGAAACTGTTTGTTGTAGCAACCATGTAGTAAAAACCAGGATGCATGAAATGCTACCCAGCTAGTAATACACATAAGACTATAAGAACATAAGACTGATACTGTTAGACTGCGACTGTTGGACTGATACTGTTAGATTGATACTGTTAGACTGAGACTGTTGGACTGATACTGTTATACTGTTATACTGATATACTGAGCTTACTGTTACTGGACACTATTAGTTGCCATATGACACTGTTACTGACACATTCATTTGTACTGTTAGTATACCATGCTAGTTGACCTTGTTTTACTAATTCATGCTAGTTATCACTTTTTTTTTTTAAGTAAAGGTGGAATAATGCCACCCTGTTTCATTAATAAGAAATTAATAAAACAACCCCGGTGTACCGGGGGAAAATACAAAAAGTAACAATGCAGAAAGTAGAACATAATCCCCCAATAATACCCTGGGGGGTGGGTCTAACCAAAAGTACAAAAGTACAACCCGAGATACAATAGACCTAAACAAGATACAAAATAGAGCTAACTGCGGACTGTGGGCTTCCCAATTGTATCATGTTCCCTGTAAGTATCAAGGGTGCCTACCCCTCAGTCCAGTGTCGGTCCAAACTCGACCTCCTCATCATTGAATTCCTCCACCTGGAAGACTCTAGCAATCCTCTCTTTTGCTCCTGTAGCAGTAGCTATGGCCCAAAAGGAAATAAGATGCATGATATGAGTAAGATTACCAGAAATACTATTACATGAAGCACGAAAATAAAAATTATTTCTGTCTAGCCATAACACCCAAGTAGTTACCGCAATGGCTATGTACCAAGCATCCTTCATTTTGTGGCGAACAGAGGCAAATTTGGGGCCAACCCACAATTCCTCGTATTCGCTGGGGTAGGCACAAGTCCCTAAGGTCCGTAATACTTATACCATAGTTGCCTTACTCCTTTGGCAATGAATGAAAATGTGATTCAGATTCTCCATATGTACGTTACAGAATCCACAGGTGGTCGCGATCTGGGGTTGTCTTTTGGCAAGGTTCTCTCTGGTGAGGATTGCATTATTGAGCACTAGAAGACCCTAACTTTAAGGGGCATTTTGGCTTTCCATAACACCTATGCCCAACTGGGTCTACATCCTCGATACTGAATGCGATGATACAGAAACCTGACAGTGAAAGCTCCTTTGGTCTCTAGTCCCCAGCGCATCTGGTCTGGGCCTTGAGCGCACATTGCTCCATTCTGTGTAATGTGTGTTTTCAGTTCATTCAGTCGTTGTTGTAACCCTGGGCTAAAAGGTCCTTGGAGAGGTGGTTTCAAATTGCCCCTCTTCCATGTCTTGGCCACAGATACATTCGGGCGAGTTGTTTTCTCATACAAATCTGGGAAAGTTTCTTTAAGGGTATAGGAACCACACCATTTATCCCATCAGAATCTGATGGACCGTCCATTACCAATAGTCGATGTAACCGCTGAGTTGAAAGGCCCGCTTGCTTTGGCAATCCCTTTTCAGAAGCGAGAAACTCTAGACCCTACCCGGAAGCCTAAACTTCTCGTACCTTTCCCCCTAAGGTATGGTTGAATGAACTCCTCCCATCCTTCCCCGCTGTGGTGGAAGACCTTCCACCACCATTTTCTCGGTAGGGCAAGGTTCATGTCTCTCAAGTCGATGATGCCTAGCCCTCCATGTTTCTTCTTTATGCATGCAATACCCCACTTGATCAGGTGGTATCCCCCCCTATTCGAGTTCGCCCCTTTCCAGAGAAATCGCTTTCGGATTCGGTCAATCCTTTGGATCACCCACTTAGGTAGCTCAAAGAACGATATGTAGTAAATGGGCAGATTAGACAACACCGAGTTGATAAGGACCACTCTACCCCTGAGGAAAAGCGACTTTCCTTTCCATCCAGACAATCTTTCCTCCACCCTATCTATGATAGGTAGCCAGTCTGTCTTGGTAAGCTTCCCTAGTCTGAGCGGCAGACCTAAATATTTAATTGGAAAATCGTCTTTCATACAATTCAGTATGGTGGCATGGTCCTGTGCTTCTACATCTGAAAGTGCAAGTGGAATCAAAGCACTCTTGTGGAAATTAATCCTGAGACATGACCAGGCTTCAAAACAGTAGAGGGTCCCTTTAAAGCAAACTATTTCTGACCTGTTCCCGTTACCAAAGAGGAGGGTGTCATCAACATACTGTAGAATCGTGCACCCTTGGTTAGAGGTACTGCTAGCCACAAGTTTTATCTAACCTTTTCTCTGACAGTTCTCTAGCATGTCCCTCAGAATGTCTGCGACGATAGTTAATAGAAGAGGTGAAAACGGATCCCCTTGCCGAAGACCTTTCTTGCAAGAAAACGATAGTCCTAGCCGCCCATTAACCGAGATTGTCGTTTTACTAGTGTATAAACATTGTTTGATCCACCTGATCCATTTAACCCTAAAGCCTCTCCCTCTGAGAGCTTCCAGCAAGCAATCCCAGTCGACGGAGTCATATGCTTTCTTAAAGTCCAGTTTGAGGAGGAAATTCTTAGAATTGCCCGTGTGGCAGTGGTGGATAGCCTGTTCTGCGGTGGCCACACAGTCCAGGATACATCTTCCCTTGATGAATCCAGACTGGGCGTTGCTGATTAAACTGTCCATTATGCTTCCTAGACGGATGGCCAGGACCTTTGTGATGATCTTAACCGAGTAGTTTATGAGGCTAATCGATCTAAAATTCCCCACCCGAGTAGACTCCACCCGTTTAGGTATCAGAATTACTTCCGCAAAGTTGAACATGCCCAGTCTGAGGTTGTTGTGGAAGAATTCATCCATCAAAGCCATAATATCCCATTTTATTTTTTCCCAGAAAACTTGGAAAAACATCATTGGGAAGTCGTCTGGTCCAGGTGACTTCTCTGCTCCCATTTGAGTGATGGCCTTTTCCACTTCCGTCTCCGAAAAAGGTGCTTCCAATGTGGATAGCGAATGAGCGGAATCGTTCTGGTGGACCTGCCACAAGTCGTCCTTAAGTGGGATCCTGAAGTCATTCTTCTTCCCAAAGAGGCCCTTGTAGTAGTCATGAAAGGTTTTGGAAATCACATTTTCATCTTGGGATGTTCCCGTTTCCGTTTGTATTGACAGAACTTGATTGGATCTACGTCTTGCGCTTGCCACTCGGTGGAAGAAGGCCGTATTCGCATCTCCCTTTTGAGCCACGAAATCCCTGACCTCTGTTGCCATTTGATCTCCTCCAGCTTATAAAGATTGGTAATATTTCCTCGGAGCTCTAGTAGCCTGTTTCTTTCGTCTTGTGTTAGGACTCGTTTCTTCCAATCTTTCTAGCTCATCAATTTCTTCCAAAAAGGAATCTTTTGCACTCCAGATAGTCGAGAATCTAGATCGATTCCATCTACGCAGCCTCTTTCACAATCTGCAGATTTTTTCACACCATCGGGTTACTGTGTCCAATCCAGTAGTTGGGAGCGCCCAGTTTTCCATCACCATGTGGTGAAAGCCATGGATTTCTAGCCATGCCTTTTCAAATTAGAACTTCCTTGGCCTTTGAAATCCCTGTACCCCAGCATCAAGTAGAACCGGGGTATTATCCGACGTAGGTCTAGGAATAGATTTAGCAGTTGCCAATAGGAATTTAGCCTCCTAATCCATCAAAACTAGAGTCCTGTCCAACTTGGCCATAATCGGGGACACTTGCATATTTGACCAGGTAAGCGGCCCCCATCATGGGTCCCTACAGCTATTGTTCATTGGACCCTTCTTTTGGCCCATTCCCCATAGATGAAACAAGATTCACAAGTGGTAGTTGGTTGACAGTGTTGGACCCCTCTATAAGCCCAATCTTTCTCTAAGTCACGACACACATATTGGGCCCAACACACATATTGGTCCCATTCTCATCCAATGCAGACTCCTCCCGCATAAGAATGCTTCCCTGAGGATGCGTCGCACACTCTGCTTCCTGCACCCCTCCACGCGTCACTCCACAAGTGGCTGGCACTTCGGTGGAGATCGTAGATGCTTCGAAAACCCCCCCTGCCTCTTCGAAAACTCCCCCTGCCTCCTCGCTCGCTGTGATTGCCTCGAGCACTCCACTCCTCTTCCTAGTTTGGATCTGCACTGCATCCTCTTCTCGAAAGCTTTCCCTTCCCAAAATTCGGAGCTTTCCTTTCTGAGCTCTCACCTCAAACACCCCCCCCTCTCTTGAGCGCTGCAATCTCCCTCTTTTGGGTCATGGCCGTTGGCTCCTGTTGTTTCCTCGCTCCCTTTGAAAACCTTTCTTCTTTCATGCTCCCCCTCTTTTGGGGTTGGGACGAGCGCCTCTTTCCCTTCGCTTTTCACCTTCTCTTGTTCCTCTTCCCCAGATCTTGCCTTTCTGGTGGGTGACGCACTCGATGCCAGAATCTTTCCTCTTTGTACACTTGAAGTCTACCCTCTGGTTTCGAAAGCATCACCTTTCTTCTTGTTCCGCACAAAAGATCCCAAAGATGCCATCTTTAGATTGTTTTAACCCATGGGTATTGGTTCCTTTCTATGTTCAGCTAAGGTGGTCACTTTCTCTGCAACCTGCTCCTTTCTGGGCATTCGGACCCTATTATCTAGGGTTGACTTCCATTTGTTGCTTTGTTGGTGGCAAGATTCCCAACGGTAGGCTCTGGTGCTACAAAACTTTCCATATTTGGCTTTGGTTGCCTACCGTTGGGTTTTCTGGTGAAGTTTCCTTCTTTGTCTCCGTGGAGCGGCGGAGAGGTTTGGGCTTTGCCGTTTAGCACGCCTGCCTCCTTTCCCCTTGCCGCTAGGATGAGCTGACGGTGTGCTCTCTCCACCTCGTGGGCGCCATCTAGTGCCACCTGCAAGTAAGAGCACCCATCTCTGAGGGCGAAGGAAGGGGGGACTGGAGCTCCCTAGACTCCGGTTCCTTTGGCTTGTCTAGGACGAACCTAATAAGGTATGAATCCTCAAATGAGAATACCTTAGCAAATCTTGGCATAAGGGCGATGTCGGTGCTTCGGATGAGAATCCTAGCGGAGACTAATTCCGACCTCCGAATCATCTTGTATTTGATGTCTTCTATGGAACCAAAATCCGATATGATTTCCTGTAGCGCTTCCCATTTCCAAAAGTGTAATGGTACGTTGTGTACCCAAATCCAGAAGAGGTCCCCTTGCGGTAGCTCCGCCCTAAACCTCGGCGTCCAGAGGAAGAATTCCAATATGAAGTGGCCGAAGTCTACCACGCCCATATCTGTCACCTCCCTCATTTTTGGTGGTGATGGGAACGAGACTAAGAATCGCATATGGCACAACTTCTTTGCCACCCAATCCCTATGTGCTGCCGTAGGCCATTTGGCATTCAGTTCTTGCAAGATGTGATTCTCTGATGGGTGGCCTGCCTTGACCTTCACTATGGCACACCACTCCTGTAGCCACTTTTCCTCAAGCTTGATGGTCAAAAGACTGTTGGCGAGGCAGAGAGTGTTGGGCTTTCAGGAGATCTGCCTCTTCTGACCGGCCTGTCGTCATCGTTGGTGGAAGAGGTGACATTCGTGCAAACGTACAAAAGGTGCCCCCACTTCATACACTTTAAACATCTTACCTCCTTCATGCAATCTTGGCAGAAGTGACCCAAATCGCCGCAGTTAAAACAGGGAGCTGGTTTGCGCTTTCCTCTTCTTTGTTTCTTTCTGTTGTTTGTTTGTGGAATGGGGGAGGTGCTTTGTCTATTTTTGTCTTTGTTGTTGTCTCTGTTAACTACCTTCCACTCCGATGGTTCCCCATCAAGGACTGGAGACACTCCTCCTGATGATGCATGGTATGGACCCCCTCATGGGCCCACCCAATCACTACTTCATCGAAGCTGTGGGTTCCTCTTTTAATGGCGATGGATGTAGGTGGGGAGGAAGTTGCGGATGGTTGTTTTGTTGAGCTGTAAGGATATGAGGGTGAGGACTGGATGTGGCCTTTTGGTCTTTGGGTTGGTATTTGGGTTGATAATTTACTTGAGTATGGGAGCTCCTGTGGTGAGAGGGTTGGTGGCGGTGATAAGGGTGATGGTGGCGACCTTTGTCGTGGTACCGTTGCACCTTTCCTCCATGGCTGGAGCGACTGTGGTCCTTGGGGGGGCTCCTCTTACGCTCATAGAAGATAGTAGGAAGGCCCCTCTATGGGCCCGTCCTCTAGGTGGCGACACAAATCGGCGATGATGATGTGCCTCTCTCTGGTGCCGTTGCTGATGCGCACTCTTGTGTGCACGTGCGGTGTGGAGGGGCTCTCTGAGCCGACGCTCCTCCTCATTGGTGGGGGGATAGATAAACTGTTGGTTTGGAGAGTGGGCTTGAACAACAATGGGGATGATAGTAGGGTCGGGTAAGGGGGTAGGGAGGTGGCAGTTGGGGGTGGAGGATTAGGGAGAGAGCTTGGGTCGTTTGGGGGTGCTTGTGGTTGTTGGTGGGCCTCTTCAGTAGGGGCACAACCATGTATTTCCATCACAGTGAGTTCCATCAGAGGAAGAAGAAGATGCAGCTAGAGAGAGGAGGGAAGGAAGAGGATCAGTTATGCTTCATAGAGTTCCATCAGAGAGAGAGGGAGAGAAGGAAGAAGAAGATCATTCCCGATGCATTATTCCATGCTATTTGTTAGTTTTTCCATGTGCTTGTATCCTACATTATAAGTGGCCCGTAACTTGCAATTGACGGGTACTTGTTTTCTCTTTCCTTCTCCTGCAATTATTAATTGCAGATCGGGATGGTCAGCTGCCCGACGGTGTTGGCGAAATGAGATATTAGTGCTGGATTTCTTGTTTATTAGTATTATTATTATTGTTGTTTTGGAACAATGTATTTTGAGTACTTGAATATTTATTTTGTATTTGGGCGATGTGACCCAGGATATTTGACTTGTCCATATTCTGATTTATTTGAGAATATTATATATTGTTTCAAGTAAATTCTATTGGTTTATTAATTCTGTTATGCATGTGTGGTTGACTCTTTTGCTTCCGACTCTGATTATTTTGTGAGATATTGTAAAGATTCCTAAACAACTTATAGATGATGAAAATCATTCGCTGGGCTTTTATTGCGTATCCATATTCCGTATTCTTTTTGGGAAGCAGGGCATGACAGCCAACCTTAGGAACGAGCTAATTCATAGAAATGTGGACGCATTGGTAATGGCTTTGCCCTTGTCATCGATATGGATTCCCTTAAAAACAAGCTCCTCCTACAAGTCTAGCGATTCGAGAGATCATTTATCTAGAATGACTTCCACTGATCTCTCTAGATCTAAGTTCTCCTCTTCTCAATACCCCAACAAGTCTTACTCAAGCAAGCCTACTTCAAATCCATATTTACCTAGAAATGACAACAAGGGTAATAACACTGAAAAAGACTACTCTAAGATTGATCCTCTCACTAAGTGCTATAAATGCAAGGGATACAGCCATGTTGCTGGCAATTATCCCAGCCCCAATAGGATCAACATCGTAGAAGGTACCGCTGTCATTGCTGATGATTCCGACAATGAGTTTTTCTATGAACCTAATAAAAGTGATGACTTCGGCAAAGAATAGGATGACCAGTATCTCAACTATATTTGGTCGATCCAATCACCTCCTTTGAATGTAGTCAGATCTGTTTTGTCCCAACCAGAAGAAGAAGATGATTGGAAGTGCACTGCTATATTTCACACCTTCACGATAATAGGTGGCAAAAACTGTAAGGTGATTATTGACAGTAGGAGCAACATCAATGCTCTTTCTTTAGCAGTCCTAGCCAAGACCAAACTTAAAGTTGAACCCCACCCACACCTGTACAAAGTTATCTTGGATTGATGTGACAACTCTCCAAGTAACACATTGATGTTTGGTCCATGTAGATTTCAAAGCCTACAAGGAACAAATTTGGTGTGATGTGCTCAAAATGGATGTCGGTCAAGTAATTTTAGGGAAACCTTGGTTGTATGACCTCGATGTGACAATATATGGTCGATCAAACCAATGTGTGTTCCAGCACGACATATTAAAGATAAAGCTCAAACCCGTGAAACCTCAACCTAGTTCGTTTGTGAAAACACCAACTCCCTAAAGAAAGGTCAAGGAAGTAGCTTATATGGGTGAAAATGAACTCACAGAAAAATTGACAAAGGGACGACAGTTCTCCTACTCACAACGAGAGAAATCCTTAAAGAGCCTGAGTCACCTATCCCTTCTCAAGTCACTCATATCATTCAGAAATTCGCATATGTGTTTCTTGCTGACCTCCCCAACCAGTTACCTAGTGATGGCAACCGGGTCGGATTGACTCGCGACCCTCCTACTCGAACGTGGCCCACAATTAGGCAGTTTGGGTCCGGGTCAAACCTGCGAGTTGATCCGGGTCGACACGGGTCACCAATTTCGTAAACCCAACCCGCTCGACTCGACCCGCAAGCCCATTGACCAGGTCAAACTCGACCACAACCCACCCGCTCGACCTGCGGGTTTGGACTCGTTTGAGTCGAACTGGTCAAACGTTCGACCCGCGGGTCGAACGGTCTGAAAGTCATTGGATCTGTTTTGGCTGTTATTTTTGTTATTTTTGTTTTTTTTATTTTAATTTTAAATTTTATTTTATTTTTTTTGGGGGGGGGTACTTTTTTTCCTATAAATAACCCCTTAATTCATCTAAAAATTTTCACACCTTACTCTCTTACTCTTTCTACTACTGATACTCAATTCAATCAAGTTTTTTCACAAAGAAGTGAAAATTTTCGATCGTATCAAATTATGTTGATTCAACTCTCAACTACGTCTACTTCAACTCCTGCAACAAAGAAGTTCTCTCTCTCTCTCTCTCTTAAAGACTATTGGACTACGTGACTACGTCTACTACATTTCTCATTCGATTACTTCTACTTTTATTTTCTCTCTCATTTCTATATTTGATTATCCGCGAAGTACGGTATCAAAATTTCACACCCCTCCTATTGTCTTGATTTTTATGTAGTTCTAAATTTTTGTATCATATTTGTTTGTTGGTTTTTTGCTTTTCTCTCTCTCAACCCTCCTATTGTTTTTTAGATTTTATCGTTTAACATATACCTCCAAGATTATTTTGTATTATTTCATAAACATTAGTAAAACACTAGAAACCGTTTTTTTTTTCACATACCCTATTACCATGTCTAGATCATGAGGTAGAAGCCATAGCCAAAGTGGACAAGATTCCACCGGTTCTTCACGTTGGCCTCCAATAGTCCCACAAATAGAACCCGCATTTATGTCGAATTTATGGTAAAAACTCACGATATCCCTACACACGAAATAGAAGAAGAAATGCATGATCTTGACACACAAACACAACAAACCGAACTTACTAGTAGTAGAAAAACTATGGGGGAAACAAGTGATTGGCACAAATATTATGACTATATCCCCGAAGAGGATAATCCGGGTGTAGGACATAAAGTTTGTAAAACTTGTTTGAAGAGTTACAAATGGACGAAGGGTGAGAAAATGGGTATAATTAAACGACACATACAAATGTACACAAGGAACTATTAGAAAACCAACCCGGCCAAAAAAATCCACCCTAAGATCGGACAAGTAGATAACCACCTATATGATCCCAAAAATGTTCCACAGGAAATGGTCTGTTTAGTTATTAAGGAGTAATTACCTTTTTCCTATTCCAAGAGTAGGAACGTAGAGGAATTTAACCAGAATGCACTAAATCCAGATTTTAGAAGAATTCCTAGAAATACACTCAAATCCGTTGTTTTAAACTTTACAGCGAAATGAGAGATAGTTTAATTGCACTTTTGTATAGTTAACTTGTAGAGTGTTGTTAACTTCCGATTGTTCGAAAGGTTGTAACGATGTTCTAGTGATGGGCATAACTTGTCATTGGACTGATAGCGATTGGATGATTCAAAAGAGAATCATATCACTTGCGGCTTTGCAGCATCTCCATAGTGGTTTAGTAATTACACATCATATTTTAGAAGTTTGTGATATCTTTCATATGCGTGATAAAAAAAAATTGTATTAGTTTTGATAATGCATCTAACAAGAATGCTTCAATAGTACATTAAAAACACAATTAGCTCCTCAATGTTTAGAAATTTTTCACGTTAGATGTGCATGTCATATTTTTAAATTTATGTGTTCAAGATGTATTAAAAATAGTCGAACCATTTGTGCATAATATTAAAAATTGTGTACATTTTATTGCTTTAAGTGGCCCTATGATTCAACAATTTAAAGAATGGTGTAAGCTTAAGGGTGTACATTTTAGAAAATTTCCAAAGGGTGTTAAACACCGAGGAACTCTACTTCTGATTTATTAAATGTTGTTACTCAATATAAAGCTTGTATAAATGATTTTTGTCTCGCAAAAAATATGGAAAATTTTCAAATGAATGAAAAATCATGGTATTATGTGGAATCTTTGTTAAGATTTTTAGAACCTTTTAAAACCGCAAATTTGAATATTCAAAATCTTATGATTCTACTTCTAGTAGTATTTTGGTTTCACTAATTACTATGATGCAAACTTTTCAAGAAATGATTGATGACATTTGCATTGGTCATATTGTTAAACCTTTATACACTAAATTTTTGAAGTATTTTAGTCCTCCTATAATGTTGTATTTACTTGCTACCGTGATGGATCCTCATATCAAATTAGCGAGTTCGAAGAGTTTGATTAAAATGTATTTTATTTTATTTGGAGATGAATCTGAAATTGATTGCGATGATTTTTTTGCTAGCTTTGAATCGACATTGAATTACTTGTATGATTATTATGATAGAACTTTCGCATCTAGTAGTACAACTAGTATTGTAACCTCTTATTCCAGTTATACGTATTTTATTACGTGAATTTTTGTACTTCAATTTTTAGATCAATTTTTATTTCTTTTCTTCTCTTTGGACTCTCTCTCGGGAATTATTTCATTCTTATTAGAACTCAAATATTTTTCGGAACCATTCTATGTTTTTGTGAATTTTTCCATTGGAGTTTAAATTTAAAGCCTGATTAATCCTAATCCTAATCCTAATTCTAATCCAATAACTAACCCCCAACTATTTTTTTCAGCATTAATACACCTCCTCCTACTACTCCTACTCCTACACTATTGCCTCCGTCTCTCTCTGTCTCTCTCTGTCTCTCTCTCTCTATCCTTACATATATATATATATATATATATATATATATATATATATATATAAGGAAAGAGAGAGACATTATGCATGTGTATATATATAATATACACATGTGTATATTATATATACACATGCATAATGTCTCTCTCTCTCTCTCTCTCTCTCTCTCCCCCCTTATATATATATATATATATATATATATATATACAAACATCCCCTCATCTTCACTTCTTCATCTTATTTTCATCTCCGAAACCCAAGCCACCTTCCATCGTCTTCTTCTATCTTCATCAACCCGACCTCCGAGCACCACCACCCTCCCCCCTCTCACTTCCAAACCTGAACTCCACCACCCTCCTTCCTCCTTGCAACCACTTGAGCCACCAACTGCCTACACCTCAAGCACTTTGCCTTGCTGCCACCTTGTCATCGTAACCCCCTGCCATCTTGGGACTTCCACTGCTCGAGCCACCCCGTCTTCGACTCTATCCACTACTGCTTCCCTTCCCATCGCCTCACCACCAAAGCCATTGCTGCTACCTCTGAAACTCGAGCACCCGTCGCACCATCCCCATCGCTCTCCACCACTGGATCCTCCTCATCGCCCAATCTCCACCATCGACCTTGCCACCACCTCTACCACATCCCGAGCTTCATCTCACAACCACCATCCCGATCATCTCTCACCAACTCCGCCACCTGAACCCACCACCGACTGCCTCCATAACCTGAATCCATCACCCTCACTTCCCTTGCTACTAACCGATACCACTCCGACAGTAGTCTCTCACTCTCGCCAACATCATCTCCCATGCGACCCATCACCGTCATTACCTCCTCACCACCACCTTGGCTGCCCCCGACCTCCAAACCACCACCGAACTCCTCACCCTCATTACCGAAGCACCATCCACCCTGCCTTTCCTCCTCGACAGCACCACCATCTCCAACTCAGCTGCACCATCCCCGATGCTTCCTCAGCCACTGCAGCAACCCGTCAGCTTCCACTTCCATTGTTGTCGCCTTCCCTGCCTCTGCCAACGAACAACAACACCCTTCTTCTTCCTTGATGTCCCGATGCCAACCCGAACTTCGAGCTCCACCGTGCTGTGCACTCAAGAGCTCTCCCCTCGCTGCCAAGTGACTATTGTTGTCGCTTTTGCGATTGCTACTTCCCTTGCCATTCGCTTCCATCTACCGCCATCACTCATCGCCGTGCGTCGGTGCTGTTCGCTACCTCCATCACTGCGGATACTGGCCTTCCATTTCAGGTTATCGAGCTCATGTAATCTCCGTTTTCACCCCATAATTCTCGCCGCATTCATAATCATCAATAAGGCAAGCGTTTTCTTAAACTCTCAACAAGTAGCCTAGTTATCATCATATTTTCTTGTCAAATTCAGTTCTAGTTACTTGTTTCATGCTATTGATTCAAATCTTGAACTATTAAGACACTTCGTATCGTTTTATCGAATATTAACATTTTTGCACTGTCGTTTACCTAATTTTGTACTAGGAATCGACTTAGTTCCCGATACTGATTCTAAGAATTTTGTACATATGTATTGTAGCCCTCTGAGTCTAGAATCTAGATCATTTTACGGTTTCATAATCCGATTTGTAGATTGTGAGATATCACGATTTTAGTACTGTCATGTTGTAAGTTCCAGGACCAAAACTGTGCACAAAATCTACTGTCCTGTCTCTTGCACAGAGAATTTTATCCAGTCCCCAATACTTAATTCATGAACTTTGTACATATGAATTGTAGCCCTATGAGTCTAGAATTCAGAACATCTTATGGTTTCACAATCTGATTTATAGATTATGAGATATCACAATTTTAATACTGTCATGTTGTAAATTCCAGAACACTGAAACTGTGTACAAAACCTACTATCTTGTCTCTTGTACTGAGAATTATACCATGTTCCCGATATTGGATCCAAAAACTTTCTACATGAAAATCGTAGCCTATTGAGTATAGAATCCAGAACATCTTACGGTTTCTCAATCCAATTTATAGTTTGTAAGTTATTAACATTTTAGTACTGTGACTCCTGGATTTCCAGAACAACTCTGTGCACGAAACATTGAAACCAGTAAAGAATGAACTTTTACGCATAGCTACTGTCCCTAAAATGCATCGGGTGAATATGCGTTGGAACCAGAAGGGAGTCTACTTACTAGAATCTCTGACGGAATCAGATTTACTTTCCTGTAGCAACGATAAAGTAAATTTGAACGCAGATAGGTGCTGCTGTCTAAAAATTCATCTCTACATTTTTGCATATAAACTCGTTATTTTTCATATTTAATGAATTGAACCACCTGTATTGTTGTTCTTGTATTAATAACTTGAACCCATATAATAGGTTGATAGATTTTCTCGTATAATGCATTTTATACAACTTGATAATACCATGATTACCGCCCTTGATATTTTCCTTGATTCTTGATTAAATATCTTGATACTATCGTTCCACTAGTCGTACCTACTGCATGTTCCTTATTAATTATTGTAAGAGAATAGCAAGTCGGGGTTATAAGGGTACGACTTAGTAGTGGACAATATAGGAGAGTCTACGCCGAAGGGGGCCCGTGTTTCCCGGAATAGTGATTCTTGATTCTCCGATTCTTGATTACATGTATTTATTATTGATACTGCCACTGGAAGACCTGAGTGGATAATCCTATAGAATTCACTACTTAAGTCTAAAATTTACATGATTGATATGCACCCGAACTTGTGGTATGAGATACAGGATTGGGTGCATTAGATAAGTTTATAAAATCAATAAACTCGAGATTGACACTAAGTATGATTCTTGATTCTTGATTACTTGATTCTTGATTACATGATTCTTAATTCTTGATTACGTGATTTTTGATTACATGATTCATGATTCTTGATTTCATGATTATTGATTAACTGATCCTGGGTTATCAATAGATTATACTTTGAAGTCTTGAATACACTAGTTTATAATTTTTGCTTACATGATCATATTGTTCTAGTTCCTTGCTTCCTTCCATATTGTTGTTACGCCCCGAATTCCAAACACAGGTAATTCGTAGCAAAATAGGATCTTTTACTTCAAATTAGTACAAATTTATAAGGAATTTAAAATATTTTGATTACAATTGGTTCTTTACAACATCACAGCGGAATTAAAATGAATACAATACACTTTACAGCAATAAGAATTCTTCAATCTTGTGACATCTTATCATAGTGACTTTAGGTCCATGCCAAGTCCAATCCTGAAACTAGAAAACTATGGGTACGTTAGTTGCATACAACTGTTGCAATACTATAACACAGCGATCTCATTATCTTACCAACCACAAACTTGCATGCAGAAAAAGAGAAAATGTGCCTATCCTAAACATGTCAGTGTATGTTATGGTTTAATGCCTAATGCAAATGTTTACATTACGATGACACTAATGCATACTTGTTCGGATTCTATGAATCCCATTCTACATAGGTCCGAGGGCAAGCACCTACATACTCCACATTATAGGGTTAAATCACTCACCGTGCATCCTACTACTATGACTACTATAAGATTTAGACACTTTGTAAGTATTGGTTCTTGCCCCGGAATACTAGAGATCAATCCTTTTCCGTGGTTCATTCTATGACATATTTCATCCATTGTCCCGAAATACTGGGGATTGAGTCATTCTGGAACCCTCATTGCACAAATGCATTATGAGCGTCGCTCTCATCCCAGAATACTGGAGATCATTCCCACTTCGTGGATCAATCTGTGGCCTATTTCATCCATCGCCCCGGATACTGGGGACTGTCTCACTCCAAGGATCATTCTGGAGTCCTTAACTCACGTTTGCTCTTGTTTCATCATGTCACCAACTAGTGCATGTCCTTAAGTTAAGTTATATTAAGACCTAGAGTTTAGCTTACCCACCGGGCTTAAACAAAACACTGAGACAGTTAGCCCACACTAGCCACTTCTCAAGAGAAAATCAACCCACACTGGTTGCTTCTCAAAAATCCATATATCCAACAACCGGTAATTTGGGCCTCGCTCACTCTAGAACAAACAACCGTCTCAATAGAGACCACATAGGTTACATTTAACCTCATCATCGATAACTCAATTCTTTATTCATAATTTCTTCATATTCATTTTCTTTGTGTTTACAAAACATGAAGTGACCAATTTCAACTTTCGATAACGATTGAGTTAATTAAAAACATGTAGGCAAACCCAAACTATTCACTTAATTCAATAGATTAATAACCACGTAAATTTCCAAAGATGAGTCTAAATTATATTCTTCTTTTAATCCTCTTTAATCATGCAAAAATATCTTCTTTTTTAACTGGATTCAAAAATTCCTCTACCACATTATTTAATGTAAATACCACCTCTAATACTCACCAATATATCATAAATATTGTGGAAATATTTCTTAAAGCCTTAATAATATTTTAGAATAATAATATAAAATTTTCCCCAATGTTTATAACATGAGAACCCCCCCCCCAAAAAAAAGAAAGAAATTGGGCTCGAACTAGAGACCCCTAGCCAGTTAGTCCGCAAGCCAAACCAACAGGCCGACTCACTTTGGTGATGAAAATTCATTCTGTTTCTTAAATGCTTCATCTACTGTTAATTCTAAAAAAATCAAAATTTAAAGAAAAAGGCAGACCCCCCCCCCCCCCCCCAAGACTCGAAGCCACGACCGAGGCTACTGTACACACGCTCAAAAGCTAAGCCGAGACCCAGTAAGCCCATAGTCGATCTCTGAACATATAGGGGTTTAAATACTTTTATTTCACTTCTCTGTTTCAACTTATTTTAACAAAAAATTATCGATTTCTAAATTTTCTTTGTATTAATAAATTCTAATTATTTCCAGATTACACTTTTCCCCATATTCTTTATATTATCACAAAATAAAAACTTATAAAATTCTATTTTAACAATATACTGAAATTTCTCCCCAAAATTGCATTAATCTTCCTCTATAATAGAATTGTATAAACTATTGTTCCTCATCCAATTTTATTTTGGAAAAAAATTACACCAATATAATGCAAATTAATATTAATGAGATTACTTTCATACAATTTCGTTATAATAGAATTATTAAAGTTTCACACACAATACTTTATTTTGACCTCTACATGAACAATCTTACATGTATCGATTAGAAAAATTAGAAGATCTCTATTCTTACATCCCACTAGTTACTACTTCCACTTTCCTTCTAATTAACATGGGTATTTATAATCAAATTGGAATACAAAAACATCTACACAAAGTCATACAATAATTATAATAACATTGTGCAATCTACATTCTAGAGAGCTTCTACATTCAACATACCAATTACATTTAGCAACTACTCATATAGAAATTAAGCATGCACAATTCTACTAAATTAGAAGACAACAAGAACACTCACCTCTTTCTTGATGCAAAATGTAAGAAAGCTCCTAGAAAATTGTTCCAAAGCTCCAACAGAATTTTGCCTTCTCCTTCCTAAAGCCAAAACCGAAAACCTCCCTCTTTGAAAAATATGAACTCCACTTTTACTTCTCTTTTAATTTGTTTTGATCTTTTGTGTCTTCATGTTAAGGGGGGAGGGGGGGTATTTATAGGGTTATTGTGTGGTTGAGATGACTCCCACTACTCAAATAACTACCCACTTACACACACACTCTCTCCACTCTTCCCTCTCTCTTATGCATGACCGACCAAGCTCTTCTAGTGCACACACGTGCACGTGCACCTAATGTGCACACCACTCTCATATTCTTTTATTAATTTTTATTAAATTAAATGTAGGTGTATGTTACATGACAAGTGTACTAGGATTTAAAGTGTTCATTTAAAATTTAGAATTAACATGGGCTTTAATAGAAATTATTTTTTGTGGGCTTAAAAATAGAATTAGGCCTAATGGGTTTTAATTAAAGTAAATAACATAATTGTGATAAAAAAAATGAAAAGAAAAATGTGCATGACTCTTAGAAAATTTTAGGGACGAAAATGCATAAAATTTTACATGCAAAATACAAAAAATAAATTTGAGAGAACAAAAAACAGTCAAAATACAAAATACGTAGAACATATATTAATAATGTTACGGATACTTTACGTAACGGTTAAACATATGTAATCGACATGTGTATTCAGTTCTAGTTACTTGTTCCATGCTATTGATTCAAATCTTGAACCGTTAACACACTTCGTATCGTGTGATGGAATGTTCACATTTCTGCCATGTCGTTTTCCTAAATTTGTACTAGGAATTTGGCCTAGTTCCCGATATGAATCTAAGAATTTTGTACATATGAACTGTATCCCCCTGAGTCTAGAATCCATAACATTTTATGGTTTCACAATCCGATTTATAGATTGTGAGATATCACGATTTTAGTACTGTCATGTAGTAAATTTCAGAACCGAAACTGTGCATGAAATCTACTGTCTTGTCTCTTGCACAGAGAATTTGATCCAGTTCCCGATACTTAATCCATGAACTTTGTACATATGAATTGTAGCCATATGAGTCTAGAATCCAGAACATCTTACAATTTCACAATCTGATTTATAAATTGTGAGATATCATAATTTTAGTAATGTCATGTTGTAAATTCCAGAACATCAGAATTGTGCACGAAACCTACTGTCTTGTCTCTTGTACTGAGAATTATATCATGTTCCCGATACTGGATCCAAGAACTTTATACATGAAAATCATAGCCCATAGAGTTTAGAATGCAGAACATCTTACAGTTTCTCAATCCGATTTATTGTTTGTAAGTTATTAACATTTTAGTACTGTGACTTCTGGATTTTCAGAACAGAACTGTGCACGAAACATTGAAACCAGTAAATAATGAACTTTTATGCATAGCTACTTTCCTTAAAATGCATCGAGTGAATATGCATTAGAACTAGAAGGGAGTCTACTTTCTAGAATTTTTGATGGAATCAGATTTGCTTTCCTGTAGCAACGGTTAAGTAAATTTGAACGCAGATAGGTGCTGCTGTCTAAAAATTTATCTCTACATTTTTGCATATAAACCCGTTATTTTTCATATTTAATGAATTTAACTATATGTATTTTTGTTCTTGTAATAACAACTTGTAACCATATAATAGGTTGATAGATAGTCTCATAATGCATTTTATACCACTTGATAATACCATGATTATTGCCCTTGATATTTTTCTTGATTCTTGATTAAATATCTTGATACTATCATTTCACTAGTCATACCTACTGCATGTTCCTAATTAATTACTATAAAAGAATAACAAGCCGGGGTTATAAAGGGTACGGCTTAGTAGTGGACAATATAGGGGAGTGTACTCGGAAGGGGGCCCGTGTTTCCCGAAATAATGATTCTTGATTCTCGATTCCGTATTTACATGATTCTTGATTACATAATTCTTGATTACATGTCTTGATTATTGATACTGTCACTGGACTCGAGTACATAATCCAATAGAATTCACTATTTAAGTTTAAAAGTCACATGATTGATATGCACCCGAACTTGTGGTATGGGACAGAGGATTGTGTGCATTAGATAAGTTAATAAAACCGATAAACTCGAGATTGATACTAAGCATGATTCTTGATTCTTGATTACTTGATTCTTGATTACATGATTCTTAATTCTTGATTACATGATTCTTAATTTTTGATTATGTGATTCTTGATTATATGATTCACGATTTTTGATTTCATGATTATTGATTAACTGATCCTGAGTTACCAATAGATTATACTTTGAATTCTTAAATACACTAGTTTACAGTTGTTGCTTACATGATCATATTGTTCCAATTCCTTGCTTCCTTACATATTGTTCTGTACTATTTTTTTAGTAATTGCACTGCTGCTTCTTGTTCCTTCCATGTTATATCTTGTTATCGTACCATTTTACTGCTTGTTGCTATCTGCTACCCGAATCTTGCTCTAACGTGCACTTTTCCATTTTCTCTAAGTTAATGTTTGTACAGACAGATGATGATTTACGTAAGTACTTGATGATCAGACTCTCTAGAAAGAATTACTACAACTATTTCTTTACCACCTCATTGTAATAAACTGTTTAGTACATTGTTCATTTTTAGGTATTTTGACCCATATTTCTTATATCTAAGATATTGGTTATTGTATCCTGGCATTGTTCATGTGATTATTATTGTTTTCCATGTTGTTAAGTTTACTGGTACTATACAGCTTATGGATGATATGAGTTTGTATACTTATATCATTCCTTGGGCCTTAATTGCGTGCCCGTACTTCCATATATTAGGAAGTGGGGCGTGACAAGTATAGTTACTTCTTCTTCTTCTTCTTCTAAAGGTAAGGGTAAGAGTACATTAGAAGATGTCACTGCTAATTTACTTGCTCGTATTTCTTCAAAAAAAACTAGGACTAATGCACCTAATTAATTAAATTGGTATAATCAACAAGATAGTGAGAGTTCTTGTACTAAGACTGAAGTGCTACAATAGTGGAAAGAACATGAAAATCTTTTTTCTATTCTTTCACATATGGCTAGAGTTCTACTAACTCCTACCGTCTCCACAGTTGCTTCAGAAAGTGTTTTTTCTACAAGTGGCCTAATTCTAATAGATTACAGAAATCGCTTGAAGCAGAATTCGTTGGAGATGCACGTGTGCACTGAAGATTGGATGAAGGCTGAAGACAGGATACAAGGAAAAGTGACAACTACATCAACAAGTAGAAGCAACTCGCCTGAAAGCTTATGTCCAACAACAAGATTAGGAAATTTGGAGCGATGAGATCCTAAGTTTAGGTTAAGTAGAGGTGCACGACAGTGGTCCAATGCCATCTCTTCACTCTAACTCTAGGCTATCTCGAACTCTAGAGTCCGATTATCTACTCAAATATGTAAATCAGTAAATGTAAATCACGAAATATTGTATGTTCTTTATGAGTTTCTATAACTTGTATTTGTATGTAAAAAAAACTTGTAAAAAACTCATAGAAGTGGAAATGAAAAATATATGCATTTTTTCAGTGATATACAGTTATACTTATTGTATTTTTGTTTTTTTTAAGTGAAGTTGTAAAAAAACAAAAAATTAACCGGGCCAACCCCCGACTCGGCCCAACCCGAAACGGGGTCGACCCTTTTGGGTCCGCGGGTCGACCGGGTCAAATATTTGCATTTCGAACCCGGCCCGACCCTGTTAGGCTGGCAACCCGACCCAGACCCGCCCGAATATTGGGTCGACCCGACTGACCTGATTGCCATCCCTACAATTACCCCCGCTGCGTGACATTCAACACGCTATTGATCTGGTTCCGAGGGCGAGTCTTTCTAACTAGCCACATTCTCGGATGAATCTGACAGAACATGCTGAGTTGAAAAGGCAAGTTGAAGAGTTATTGGAAAAGTGCTTCATTAGAGAAAGCTTAAGTCCTTGCGCAGTTCCTGCTCTGTTGACGCCAAAGGAAGATGGAACCTGGCATGTGTCTGTGGACAGTCGTGCCATAAACAAAATTATGGTGAAGTACTATTTTCCCATTTCTCATTTGGATAACATGTTGGACATGATGTCTGGTACCATAATCTTTTCCAAGATTGACCTTAAAAGTGCCTACCACCAAATACGCGTTCATCCGGGTGATGAATAGAAGACCGTCTTCAAGACGAAGGATGGCCTGTATGAATGCATGGTAATGCCGTTTGGAATGAAGACTGCCCCAAGCACATTTACGAGAATCATGAGACAAGTACTTCGTCCTTTTATGGGTAAGTTCCTTGTTGTGTACTTTGATGACATTCTCATTTACAGCCGATCCATTGGACAACATCTTGACAGATATGTCTGTTGTGTTCTGAGGAAGAAACAACTTTATGCTAATCCTATAAAATGTACCTTCCTCTCTGATTAGACTATCTTTGTAGGATTTTTTATGTTTTCTAGAAAAGTATCTGCTGACCCAGAAAAGGGCAATTATTGAGTGGCCTGAGCCCTGCAATATACGTGATGTACGGAGTTTCTATGGTCTTGCCACCTTCTATCGTCAGTTTGTGCAATGATTTAGCACAATCACAGCTCTTATAACCAACTCTTTGAAGAAAGCTGAGTTCGTCTGGTGAAAAGCAGCCACAAAAGCCTTCAAATAAATCAAGAAAAGAATGACTCAGACACCTGTCATAAGGTTGCCTGATTTCACCTTCGAAGTAACGTGCGATGCTTCTGGTATTGGTGTAGGTAGAGTCCTTAGTCAACAGAGTCACCATGTTTCCTATTTCAGCGAGAAGCTAGATGAGGCAAAACAAAAATACTTAACTTATTACAAAAAATTCTATGCGATAATTCAGTCACTTTGCTATTAGCGACATTACCTCCTGCCGCAAGAATTCGTCATCTTCTCAGACCATGAGGCCTGAAGATTCCTTAATTCTCAACAAAAGCTGAATCCGATACACGCTTGATGGGTAAAGTTCCTACAAGAATATTCGTATATAGGCATAAGAAAGGGGTTGATAATAAGGCTGTAGATGCGCTGTCATTGTCACGTGATCTATTCCATATTGCACATCGAAGTTATTGGGTTTGAGAGGTTAAAGGATGAGTATCCTCCAGTCCAGATTTCCACGAGGTCTACACCTCTTTGAAGGATGACATCACTCGAGTGATAGATGGCTATTTCCCGAAAGATGATTTCCTCTTCTCTCGCTGCAAATTGTGCATTCCTAGTACGTTCTGACAAGAGTATCTTGTTTGGAAATTGCACGCTGGTAGCATTACTGGACACTTTGGGCATAGCACAACCATGATGTTGTGGAACATCGGTTATACTGGCCTTGCTGGACACTTAAAAGGGACGTTGCGAGAGTTATTAACAGGTATCATACTTGTCAACTCACCAAACAATAAAAATAAAACACAGGCCTGTATACTGCCTTACCTATTCCCAGTTGCCCTTGAAAAGATGTCAGCATGGATTTCGTGCTAGGCTTACCGAAAACACAAAAGAAACATGATTCCAATCTTGTCATTGTTGACCATTTTCTAAAATAGCACACTTCCTCTCATGCTTGAAAACTTTCGATGCAACTCGTGTAGCTCAAATCTTCTTCGATAATATTCCGAAGCTACATGGGTTGTCAAAAACAACTGTGTCCAATAGGGATATGAAATTCATGAGTTACTTTGGGAAGACCCTATGACACTAGATGGGAACGAATATGAAATTCTCAACATTCGTCCATCCACAGACTAATGGCCAGACTGAGGTTGCCAATCAGAGTCTTGGAAATCACTTGCGTACTCTTATGGGAATAGGAACTTGGGACTTAAAATTAAGGGATAATTTAGCAAATGCCCCATTCAAAATGTGGAAACTAGCATACACCCCCACTATTTTAAAAAACTAAGAAATACCCCAAGTTTGGATGGAACTATTAAAATCCATGTTAAGTGAACTGGCATGCATCACATGTGATATATAAAATGACCTAAATATCCATGATAAAATGTATTTTAGCAAATTCCCCCAATCAGAATGTGGAAACTAGCATATACCCCCACTATTTACAAAAATGATATTTGGCATATTTTTGCAAATGCCCCATTCAAAATACAGAAACTAGCATATATCAATACTATTTCAGTTTAGGTGTTGTGAAAAATATGAGTGTTATGAGTTGTTACTCAGTCTGAACAACTTTGTTCCTGTATAGATGATTCAATATAATGAAAATAGGTTCTATGTCAGATTTTGGCTGCAAAAAAACACAAAAACCATCATCTATTACAACGGATTGTTATGCATCATCACTAACTTGTGTACCATCATCTATTATAATAGATTGTATGGTCTCCTGTTCCACTCTAGAATGTGCATCATCATTTCCATCATCTTCATTCACAATAGGTTCAACAGTGACTTGTGTATTACTCATAGTCTCAAATTCGTCGTTTATAAATAATTCGACAATATTTAATATTTGGAAATCAACAAAAATACAGAAAATTTGGAAAAAGAAATCGTAAAATGTTCAAGAAGAAAGAAATACAAATTTTAATGCATCTAATAGTTAGTACCCATCACCTAAATAAAAATCTCTAATATTATATTGGGAGAGTTGGGGATGTCATTTGTAGACAACCTATAATTTGTAGGCATCCAATCATCTAATCTTAACCATTTATTTTTAAGTGGGAGTTATATTAACCATTCATTTACTCACATGTTGTTAGTCACCATAATACCCTCAAAGTTCAAATTTATTGACGACATAATTATTTACAAAAGTGACACTCATATAAAATAAAAGTTAGTGCCATTAGGGGTAATTTGTAAAGAGTATGTGATGAGTAGGGAGGTCTCAGGTTCAAGGCCAGATTACATCTTATTATTTTCTATATAAAAAAAATTATTAGAACGTGCATCGCACGTGCAGATTACTAGTACATATAAATCCAAACTGACGGTATTTCTTAGTTTTTTTTTTCAATAGTCAGGGTATATGCTAGTTTCTGCATTTTGAATGATGAAATTTGCTCAAATATCCCAAATACCTCTTTTTTAAATAGTGGGGGTATATACTAGTTTCCACATTCTGAATGGGGGCATTTTCTAAAATACAATTTATCAAGGGTATTTAGGTCATTTTACATATCACGTGTGATGCACGTGAGTTCACTTAACGGGGATCTTAACGGTTCCATCCAAATTTGGGGTATTTCTTAGTTTTCTAAAATAGTTGAGGTATATGCTAGTTTCTATATTTTGAATGGGGGCATTTGCTAAATTATCCCTAAAATTAACTATTGCTGAATTTGCCTATAACACATCAAAGATTAGAACCACCGGCATGAGTCCACATGTAGTTGTGCATGGTTATCGTCCTAGGCAACCCATAAATCTTGTCCCCATGTCAGAACATCATAGAGTATTAGAGTCTGCATCCACATTTGCATCCCGCATTCATAATGTGCATCGAGAAATTTTCAAGAAAATTAATGAGAATAATATTAACTACAAGTGAAGGGCAGAAACTATAAGAAAATTTAAAACTTTTAATGTTGGTGACGAGGTGATGGTTCAAATTCGTCCGGAAGGTTTTGGCATTAGTAATTGAATGCACATGCTGCAGGCCCATTTAATTTTTTTCATCGCATACTTTTGTATCGCCAAGTTTTGCAAAGATCTTAGGTGTGGAACCTAAGTTATTTCCAGGCAGGGTTTTGTCGGTGGCAACGCCGTCAGGTGAAGAGTTGATTGCGGATCGATATTACGAGGGCTGTGATATCGAGATTGGTGGGAGGATGTTCGGCATTGATTTGATCGAGCTGAAAGTATTAGGTGTGGATGTCATCGTGGGCATTGATTGGATGGCAATATATGATGCCACAATCGAATGCAAGCAGAAGGAGGTGTTGGTGAAAGCACCAGATGGACCTGCAGTGACTTTCCAAGGGTAGAAGAAGATTCCGAAGGTAGCTGCAATGGTATCTAAGATGGCAATTCCAGATGAAGTCAAGGGCATTCCGGTTGTCCGAGATTTTCCTAAGGTATTCTTGGATGATTTTCCAGGATTACCACCACAGAGAGATGTGGAGTTTTGCATCAATGTTCAGCCGGAGAGTGCGCCAATTTCTAAGGCTCCATACAGGATGGCACCCGTAGAGCAGGATGAAGTGAAGAAGCAGATTGAGGAGCTGTTAAGCAAAGGGATTATTAGGCCGAGTTCTTCTCCGTGGGGAGCGCCGGTGTTGTTGGTCAAGAAGAAGGATGGGTCAATGAGGATGTGCATTGACTATCGGGAGTTGAACAGGGTGACTATTCAGAACAAGTATCCACTGCCGCGGATTGATGATTTGTTCGACAGGCTTCGAGGAGCAGCTGTGTTTTTGAAGATTGATTTGAGATCAGGGTATCATCATGTTCGAGTCAAGGAGGAAGATGTGAGTAAGACAGCTTTCAGGACTCGTCATGGACTCTATGAGTTTCTGGTAATGCCATTCGGGTTGACGAATGCGCCAGCAGTATTCATGGATATGATGAATCGGGTTTTGAGGCCATTTATTGACTCCTTCGTGGTGGTTTTCATCGATGATATTTTGGTGTATTCGAACTATCTCTTCACCCGACCACCTCGTCCCCCCTTCAACTCCAACCCAATGCCACACCCGCCTCCTCCAACACCCCCGACCACCTAGCCGCCTTCCGCCACACACCCAACCATCCCTATAAACCCCACCATCATCCAGATACCTTTCCCCACTTCAAATCCCCAAATCATCATTCAAACTCTAATTCCCAAATCTTCATCCAAATCCTAAACTCTAACCCTCACATCAAGAGAATGTGCTATGGAGGAGTACAACGTCATTGACTTCGACGATTGGCATCTTCTTCCTCTCCATCTGTGGCGGCGACACTTTCATCAAACCCCAATAATTTATTTCCATTCCTCTAGTACTTGTGGTACTGCCTATCATCTCTAGAATCTTATCTAAATTTTTTGTCGTCCACAAATATTGAGCGTGTCTGTTTCTACTTTTCAAATAGTGTATGAATCATTATTGAATATCTTACTTTCTAAGAACACTTAAGTATGATCATTGAGTTTTAATCTTGAGTCTTTAATTGAGATTATTAATGTAACACCCCGGACCCCGCTCAGTTGCGCACGTGGCGACACTTGCGCGTAATACGCGAACAAATAAAATCCTAACAACTGCAATAGGCGTGTTTCACAAAAGGGGCTATAGCCATTAGGTACCTCTTGATCATTAGCAACCTAATATATATTCTCTCACTCTCTCTCCTCCAACAACGATGTGGGACTAACCCAACCCATGCCCAAGTGCACACAACCACTTCCTCTCTTTCATTTTCTTCATTCAATGCAACATTTTTCCTAAGCCCATAGACTCCTTTATAGGCCAACTACCACTATATATATATATATATATATATATATATATATATATACACACTCTTATGTACGGGGTGTTACACACACTACCCCTTAAGAACTCAGCATCCTCGTTGAGTCCGGAACTTGCAACATGGTACAGCATCCCCTTTTCTAGCCGATGTGGAGAGGATTACCCTGATTCTACTAGTTGTACAGCCCAACCCCCAGTGTACATCTGCTAGCTCCATCTCAGACGTACATCTTGCACACACCCCGCTCTGATACCATTCTGTAACGTCCCGAATCCCGCTCAGCTGCGCAGTGGCTATACGTGCACGTAATACACGAACAAATAAAATCCTAACAACTGTCCACTACAGGCGTGCTTCACAAAAGGGGCTATAGCCATTAGATACCTCTTGATCATTAGCGACATAATATATTCTCTCACCCTCTCTCCTCCACCAATGATGTGGGACTAACCCAACCCACACCGAAGTGCACACAGCCACTTCCTCTCTTTCATTTTCTTCATTCAATGCAACATTTTCCCTAAGGCCTATAGACATCTCTATAGGCCCTCTTAATCAATACAATTAATCCATAGCCCATAGACTCCTCTATAGGCCAACTACCACTTCTCATCTTATATATATATATATATATATATATATATATATATATATATATATATATATATATATATATATATATATATACTCTTAAGTATGGGTGCCATTTTGTAATTCCCCGAGCCCGGCTCAGCTGCCCACGCGGCTACACGTGCGAGCAATACGCGAACAAATAAAATCCTAACAACTGCCCACCATAGGCGTGCTTTACAAAAGGCTCTATAGCCTATTAGGTACCCTTTGATCATTAGCTTCCTAATATATTCACTCTTTCCCTTTCTCTCTCCTCCGATGTGGGACTAATGCACCCACGCCAACCATGTAGCAACAGCCACTCCTCCTTTCTTTCATTCATTTAATGCACATTTCCATAAGCCCCATGGACCACTTCTATAGGCTCTCATATTAATCCATTAATCCATAGCCCTATAGACATCCTATAGGCCAACTACAACTTCTCATCTTATTATTATTATTATTATTATTATTATTATTATTATTATTATTATTATTATTATTATTATTATTATTATTATTATTATTATTATTATTATTTTTATTTCCATATAATATTATATATATACACTTTTAAGTACCGGGTGTTACAGTGAACTTATTCAATTTCTTGAAAACCCATCAAATCAATCATTAGTCTTAATTTCTAACTTAATCGGTACTACTTGTTGGTAAAATTAATCTTTTAATATTCTTGAAAAATTCTCAATCTAGGGTTAAGTTTACGTCCTTTTGATATCAGAGCCAGGTTTAAAATCCTAGTTCTTGCATCATTTAGCCATAATTTATGCGTTCATTTAGGGTCATTTTTAGGGTCATTTTTCGGGATCATTCCAGATCTGAAAACACATCATTTTAGGTGCATTTAGGTCATATTTTCTCCCATTTTAACAAGCAAACGTCCCCCTATAGCCCCTAGTTTTCCTCCTTTGGAGAATGCGTCTTCGCAGCACCATTGTGAATTCCGAGGAGCCTTTCTTGTCCCTCTCAAACCACCAAATCAGGAATCCTAGGAATCAGCAAGCCCTTCTTCGAACTGAAATGGACAACATTGAAATCTCCACTACCCTCGCTGTCATTCAGGAAACCCTCGCTAGTATCAATCAAAGACATGAACAAGTGGAATTGAGTCAAAATCTTGCCCCCGAGTTTCATCCTAATCGTTAGAACCCTCCAGTGAATGACCCTAACGACTAACATCAAGAACGTAAGGCTGACGTTCCCCACTATGAAGGCCATATGGAACTCCAAGCTTATCTCGATTTGATCTGTGCCATGGACCACTACTTCATGTGGTTTGACATGAGTGAATCCCTAAAGTTCAAATTTGCCACGATGAAGCTTACTAGTAAAGCTCAACAATACTGGACCAATCTCGAACATGCCCGCACAGGCCGAGGCCTGACACCCATAGCCACTTGGGATGCCATGAAAAAGAAGCTCACTAAGAGATATGTGCCTTTATCGTTCAATACCTGATTGCTAGATTCCTATAACCAACTCTATCAAGGAAGCAAATCCACCCAAGAGTATGTGGATAAGTGTGACACTTCCTCGTTCGGTGCAATACTTTAGGTAAAGAGAGCGAAGAACAAACCGTCTCTAGATTCAGAACAAACTTGGGATTTGCAACGCCAATTCTAGGTTAGATCGGTTCAGGAGCTAATTCATATAAATGTGGATTCCTTGACAGTGGCTTAAGCCCTTGTCATCGATATAGATTCCCTTAAAACAAGCTCCTCTTACAAGTCCAGCAATTCAAGATATCATTCCTCTAGAATGACTTCCATTGACCCCTCTAGTTCTAAGCCCTCCTCTTCTCAATACCCCAACAAGTCTTATCCAAGCAAGCCAACTTCAAATTCCTATCCACCTAGAAATGACAATAAGGGTAAGAACACTGGAAGACACTACTCTAAGATTGATCCTATCACTAAGTGCTTTAAATGCAAGGGATATAGCCATGTTGCTAACAACTGTCCCAGCTCCGCTAGGACCAACATCGTAAGGTATCGCTGTCATTGCTGATGATTCTGATAATAAGTTTTCCTGTGAACCTAATGAAAGTGATGACTTCAGTGAAGAAGAGAATGACAAGTATCTCAATTGTATTTGGTTGATCCAATCACCTCATTTGAATGTAATCAGATGTGCTTTGTCCCAATCAAGAGATGAAGATGATTGGAAACACACTGCTAGATTTCACATCTTCATGACAATAGGTGGCAAAACTGTATGGGTAATTGTTGGCAGTGGGAGCAGTATCAACGTTGTCTCTTCAGTAGTCTTAACTACGACCAAACTTAAAGCTGAACCCCACCCACACCGGTACAAAGTATCTTGGATTGATGCAACAGCTCTCCAAGTAACACAACGTTGTTTGTTCCATGTAGATTTCAAAGCCTACAAGGAACAAATTTGGTGTGATGTGCTCAAAATGGATATCGGTCAAGTAATTTTAGGGAGACATTGGTTGTATGACCTCGATGTGACAATATATGGTCGATCCAATCAATGTGTGTTCCAGCACGACGGATTAAAGATAAATATCATACCCATGAAACTAAAAACTAGTCCGTCTGTAACAACACCAACTCCCTCGAGAAAGAGCAAGGAAGTAGCTTATATGGGTGAAAAGGAACTCATGGAAGAAATTGACAAAAAGACAACAGTTCTTCTACTCACAACGAGAGAAGTCCATAAAGAGTCTGAGTCACCCATCCCTCCTCAAGTCACTCCTGTCCTTCAGAAATTTACAGATGTGTTTTCTGCTGACCTCCCCAACCAGTTACCCCTGCTGCATGACATCCAACACGCTATTGATTTGGTTCTGGAAGCGAGTCTACCTAATTGCCACACTATCAGATGAATCCGACGAAACATGCTGAGATGAAAAGGCAAGTTAATGAGTTATTGTCAAAGGGCTTCATTAGAGAAAGCTTAAGTACTTGTGCAGTCCATGCTTTGTCAATGCCAAAGAAAGATGAAATCTAGCATATGTGCAGTCGTGCCATAAACAAAATTACACTGAAGTACCATTTTCCCATTCCCTGTTTGGATGACTTGTTATACATGATGTCTGGTGCTACAATCTTTTCCAAGATTGACCTTAAAAGTGGCTACCACCAAATACGTGTTCGTCTTGGTGATGAATGGAAGACAGCCTTCAAGACGATGGATGGCCAGTACGAATTGATGATCATGTTATTTGGAATGACGAATATCCCGAGCACATTTATAAGAATCATGACACAATGACTCCATCCTCTTATGGGAAAGTTCCTTATTGTGTACTTTGACGACATTCTTATTTACAACCGATCCATTGGGCAACATCTTGACCATTTAAGACAGGTCTGTGGTGTTTTGAGGAATGAACAGCTTTATGCTAATCTTATCAAATGTACATTCCTCTCTAATTAAACTATCTTTCCGGGATTTATTATCTCCACCAGAAGAGTATCCGCTGACCCAGAAAAGATAAGGGACATTATTGAGTGGCCTAAGCCCCGCAATATACGTGATTTTCAAAGTTTTCATAGTCTTGCCACCTTCTATCATCGGTTTGTGAAAGGATTTAACACCATCATGGCTTCGATAACCGACTAATTGAAAAATTGTGAGCTCGTTTGGTCAAAAGTAGCCACAAAAGCCTTTGAATAGATCAAGAAAAGAATGACTCATACACTTGTCATGAGGTTGTCTATTCACTAAAGTCTTCGAAGTAACATATAATGCTTTTGGTATTGGTGTAGGTGGAATCCTCAATCAAGAGAGTCACCTTGTTGCCTATTTCAGCGAGAAGTTGGATAAGGAAAAACAAAAATAGTCCACTTAAGACAAGAAATTCTATGCGGTAATTTGGTTACTTCGCTGTTGAGATATTACCTCCTGCCACAAGAATTCGTCATCTTCTCAGACCATGAGGCCTTAAGATTCCTCAATTCTCAATAAAGTTGAATCCGAGACATGATCTTTGGTAGAGTTCCCACAAGAATATTCATATACCATTAGGTATACTAAAGAGGTTGATAATAAAGCTGCAGATGCGCTAAGTCATTGTCACACGATCTTATACATATTGTGCACTGAAGTTATTGAGTTTGAGAGATTAAATGATGATAATGCCTCCTGTCCGAATTTTTACGAGGTCTACACCTCTTTGAAGGATGGCATCACTTTAGTGATAGATGAATACTTCCTAAAAGATGATTACCTCTTCTATCGCTCCAAACTATGCATTCCTAGTATGTTCTTACGAGAGTATCTTGTTTGGAAATTGCACACTGGTGGCCTTGCTGGACACTTTGGGCAAGACCATTAATGTCGTGGAACATCGGTTTTACTGGCCTAAACTTAAAAGAGACGTTGCGAGACTTGTTAACATGTGTCATACTTGTCAACTCGCCAAACAACAAAAATAAAACACATGCATGTCCCTTACCTATTCTCAGTTGCCCTTGGGAAGATGTCAGCATGGATTTCGTGTTAGGCATACCAAAAACACAAAAGAAACACGATTTCAATTTTGTCGTCGTGGACCATTTTTCTAAAATGACCCACTTCCTCCAATGCTCGAAAACTTTCGATGCATTCCAATGTAGCTCAAATATTCTTTGATAATATTTTGAAGCTACATGGGTTGCCAAAAATAATTGTGTCCGATAGGGATGTGAAATTCACGAGTTACTTTTGGAAGACCCTATGACACAATTGAAAATCTCATCAGGCTTCTATCCACAGACTGATGGCCAGACTGAGGTTGTCAATCAGAGTCTTGAAAATCCCTTATGTACTCTTGTGAAAGAAAACTCATGAACTTGGGACATAAAATTTACTGTTGTTGAATTTGCCCACAACACATTAAAAAATAGAACCATCGGCATGAGTCCACATAAAATTGTGCATGGTTATCGTCCTAGGCAGCCCATATTTCTTATCCCCATGTTAGAACATCATAAAGTATCAAAGTCTGCATCCACATTTGCATCCCGCATTTATGATTTGCATAGAGAAATTTCCAAGAAAATTAATAAGAATAATTTTAACTAAAAATTAAACGCAGATACTAGACTGAAATTTAAAACTTTTGATGTTGGTGATGATGTGATGGTTCAGATTCGTCCGAAACTTCAGCTGGATCCGTTAAGAAATCAAATGCACGTGCTACATGCCCATTTAAAATTTTACATAATATCAATGATAATGCTTATGTTGTTAACATTCTCGAAGGTTTTGGCATAAGTAAGACTTTCAATATTGAGGATCTAGTACCCTATGAAGGCCCAGAATTTAACCCTAGAAAATCCTTTTATAGATGACCCTACCCTGCAGCCAACTGGTGAGATTTCTACATTTCCTCCTTTGCCCGACACTACTTACCCACCGACAAAAAATGGATATTATTTTTAGATGATCAGATAATCTCTACTAGAAATAGTGGTATTCATAGGTATTTAGTGCGATGGAAGAACAAGCCGGAGTTGGAGAATACTTGGATTGATCGTGAGGAGCTCCAACACTTGGATCCAGACATTTTGAAGCACTATGACAGGAACACTAGTTTTGACTCGACTACGTCGAGCTCTCTCCCACCGGAGAGAATGATGAGGACATCGGTTCGAGACGTTGTAGGTGCTTCTATCAGCGCAAACATCATCTGGGATGACTATTATTAGCCTAGTTATTTTGTATTTCAGCACTTATAGTTATTTTTGGCATTTGGATGGTTAGTTAGCTATATGTGGTAGTTTTGCTACCTGCACCCTTTATTTTCTGCATATTGGGATATTTTGGAGATTTGTTTGAGATTTGTTTTGAGCCTATATATAGGCTTTTAGACTAATGAAAAGATATTCTTTGATTAATTAAAATTTTGTTTGTTGGGTTTTGCTCTTCATTACCCTCTTGTGTGTGAGACAATGAGTGGATATTAGGGTTTATGAGAAACCCTAGACTATACATCACTCCATCATCCTAACCGACATCTCCCTACACCATTAGCCACCATCATCTCCTCATCCCGAAACCCCACTCTCGAGTCTTCCTCTTTCACCTTGGTCCCGAATGCCACCCTCGCTGCCTCCCTCACTGCAGCCACCGCATGACCGCCTTATGCCTACCATCAACTGCACCATATTTACCCATCTCCCCTCCCTCTTCACCCAACCACCCCGACTGTAACACCCCGAATTCCATTTACATTTAATTCGTAGAACAACAGGATCTTTTACTTCAAATTGGTACAATTTTATAAGGAAATTAAAACTTTTTATTATACAACAATATTTATTACAGAGTACACAGCGGAAAAGAAGACAACATGATATATACAACATTAACATCAACAACTTAAATCATGATAATAGTCTTTAGCATCAATTCATCTTCAAGTCCTTGCCAATCCAAGCCCTGCACTGAAAAATTTGTGGGCACGTCAGTTTTTTTACAACCGACGCAATGTTATAAAACAGTGATCCTCACTATGTCTTAATATAACGATTCTCTTACTTTAGCAACCACAAACCTGAATGCATATTAAAGTATACAAGAGTGACTATCCTAAACATGTCATTGTATGATATGACTTAATGCCTAAAGAAAATGTTATACTACAATGACACTAATGCATACTTGTTCGGGTTCTATGCATCACATTCTACATAGGTCTGAGGGCAAGCACCTATGTACTCCACATTATAGGGTTCAATCCCACGCTATGAATTACTACTACGGTGACTAATGTAAGGTTTAGATACCTTGTGAGTATCTAGTACCACCCCGATAATTCTTGAGTATCGTACTCCCACCGCAAGTGGTTTTGAACACACTGCCTCACAACCCGATAATTCTGGAGACGAAACCCACATCGCGATGTCATCGGTACCTCGTCACACAAATACCCCATGAGCATCGCCTCGATCCCAGTAATTCTGAAGGAATATTTCCCACCGCGAGCCGCAACCCAGATAATTCTGGAGATAACCTCCCACCGCGCTATCAAGGACTCATACTCATGTTTTCCCATACTTTATCACATCTCCTCTTAATGCATGTCCTTAAGTTTTAATTTTAAATCACCACAACCTAGAGCTAGCTTACCCTATCGGACTTAAATCAACACGTGAGAAAGTTAACCCAAACTGGCTACCTCTCAAAAGATACTTAACCCACACTGGTTAGTTTATCAAATTTCCATTATTCACAATGCCGGTTACTAAGGTCTCGCCTAGCCTCTAGATTAACATCTTTCATGTTCAATAACTGGGGTCAATCATGCCCTCTTACTCATATTTTTGATTTCATGTATTTATGTTTCATTGAATTCCTTCATTAATTCTTAGTTATCAATCGTGAAGTAACACTTTTTGGTTGGTCACACACAATCAACAATTCACTTTAATAATCTACAAAGATTCTTCGATTAAATAAACCCTTTTCATATTCATCTTTTTTTCAATTATAAATCTCAATTCTATTCAAAAGATAGATTTATTAGTTTCATAAAAGAGTCTACAATATCTTTGTAGTTAAGATCACCTAGAATCATCCTCAATTATTTCACCTAAAATCATTTGCAAAACAGTAAGTTCAAAATCATAAAACTGCAGCTCATGCTACTTGTAAAATCATACACAATTATATACTTTATGAAACTTTTTGTTCTTTAGATAAAAGTAAAGGTATAAGAGTCTACTACAATTTTTTAGTTATAAGTTTCTCCAAAAATATTGTATCTGTAACCCTGAATTCTTCGAAATATACAGTAGGGTCAAAATATTGAAATACTTCCACTTGTTCAGTCTTGAAAAATTCATTATAAATTCAATTCTTTGTGAAAATATGATTTCTTAAACTTTAAAGAAAGGTAAATGAGTCTAATTCAAGTTCTTAGTTTTGACTTTTCTTAAATTACTTCATCTAAAATGTTGAAATGATCAAAATCCGAAATGTATACAGATTTCCAGCAACTAGTCAACTGCCAACCAGTCCTAAGTTTGGATTTTATTAAAATAGTAAACGATATCCAAAAATTATAAAACTTTAACGAGATGTCCCTGACATATAACAGATGCTCCTATAAAAGTTTTAGCTCTAAATTCCATCTAGTTTATTAGGCATGATTTTCTGAAGTGCAACTAAAACTTAAAACAGCAACTTTCTTTGCATAAATTAACAACTTTGTGTATGAATTTATACCCAATTCATTTAATCTAAACATGATATACTAGAATACTACTATAACAACTCAATCTAAAATTTCAATTTGTTAATTATGACAATTTTATAATAAATTTTTTAACTAGCATGCATTTATTTTCGTATGTCACTTCTAGTTATCAATACAACATGCAACATATCAAATTAGAAATTTAAAGAATACATGCCACATTTTCAAATCATGGAACAATTAGACATGCATACTACAATATCTAGAAAGCAAAAGATATCATCCACCTTGTTCTTGATGTAATGAAATAGACTCCTATAGGGATTGTTCCAAAACTCCAACTATGCATGCCTTCACCTCCGAGCAATTTGCCAGCACCAAAAGCGCCTCTCTTTCTTTTCTTTCTTTCTTTTCTTTTGATTCTTGTGAAAAAATACTCATACAATAAGAGGTATTTATAGGGCTAAATGTGTGAATGAAGAGACACTCACTACCCAAATTAAATACCCACTATCCAAAATAAATACCCACTCACAAAACTATTTCCTCTTCTTCTTCCATGGCCGGCCAACTCTTGAGTTGCACACACGTGCACGCGCACCCTACATGCACGCACTTCTCATTCTTTTATTATTTGTTATTAGTCCATTTGGGTGTGTTTGTTACATGACAAGTATGTATGATTAAAAAATATACATTTAAAATGTAGAATAAAATCATGGGCCTCTCTTTTTAATTAATTTACTTAGTAGGCTTTAAAATGGACTTTAGGCCTATGGATTGTAATAAAAATAAATAATACAATTGTGACAAATAAAATGAGAATAAAAATGTATAAGAATTTTAGAAAAAAATAGAAATAAAAATGCACATAAAAGTTTATATGTGATGCACATAAAAATATTCAAAATATGAGATAGATTTGATTAACGGGAAAATGTTTATAAATACTAGGAATATAACATATGAAAAATATTTATTTTGATAATATTATGGATATTTCGCGTAACGGTGAAATTTACATAATCGACATGTGTATTGAAAACACGTGCAATGTACATAAAACACATGGATTAAAATAAATATTTGAGTTGGCTAAAAATAGAATTGAAATGAGTTTTGAGAAAATGAAAAACATATAAATAATCATAATATAAGATACGTATTACATTTATATATTAATATGTTACGAATATTACTCATAACGGTACAGAATACACGTGCGTAACACACGAGAGCAAAATTGTCATTACTCAATTTTGCAGGGTGTTACACCAACCCCCTTCTCCTCCAACCCGACGCCACACCCACCTCCTTCAACACTACCTAGCCGCCTTCCCCTACACATCTGACCATCCCTATAAACCCTACCATCATCCCGATACCTTCCCCCACTCCAAATCTCCAAATCATCATTCAAACCCTAACCCTAATCCCCAAATCTTCATCCAAATCCTAAACTCTAACCCTCACATCAAGGATGGACTATGGAGGAGTACAATGCCATTGACTTCAACGATTGACATCTTCTTCCTCTTCATCTGTGGCGACGACACTTTCATCGAACCCCGGTAATTTCTTTCCATTCCTTCATTACACAGTTGTTTGAGTAACGATGTTATAGTTATCAATCATTACGTCGTTATGACTAGGTCAAACCAATGAGCCAAGACTTGTATTGTTGTCGAACATCTGCAGTTTTTTTTATCCTTTTCCTTTTTTTTTATTTTGTTACCATTTTAGATAATATGTATATCTGACCATATGTCTGAAACGATAAGATGCACGGTCAAACTATTTGTAGAACTTTTTGTTCAAAGTAGCAAGTTTATGAGCCTATGCCTCATTTTAAAATATACTTTTAACATACTCTTGTTATGTTTGACATCAAGATTATTAACATTTACAGAATACAATGAAACAAATATTTGGTGTTTTAGATGTACTACACGAGAAGTGTAGTGCAAACACAGTGTTTGTTGATTTGTTGCTCCTCAGATAAAAAACATTATGCATGTTTTATTGCTGCAAGCATATTAAGAAGTTCCTTTTATCAATCTAATTGACAGCTGAGTCTTGTATGCTACTAGTCTAATATGCTTTTTCAAATCTTTCAGTTAAGATATTTGAAGACTTTAGAGAAGCAGGCCAGTGGATGGACCATTTGATGGATATATGTGTAAGCCTTGATCTTGCTCTATATCCGAGATTATGCAAATCCTATATTTCCAACAGTTTTTGTTGATTTTGTTTTCTTTGTCTGTAAATGAAATGAAGGGGATTAATTAACTTCCCTGTATACTAATGAAAAAGACTGAAAAAGTAGTAATGTAGTCATAAAAATTGTAAGCCATGATCTTGCTCTATATCTGAGTCTCATTTGTTACAGGGTATAATACAATATAGTTTTCCACTATGAAATAGATTGAAAGTTATTCTTTTTCAGAACCGGATCCGAACCAGAACAGAGAGAAAAAGTTGGACCCAAACTGGACCCGGACCCAAAGAGGAATGGGTAGCAAATTTTAGCAAGGACCCGACCCGAGAGGACCTGATAACAGTGCTAACTGCACGTACACAACTTAAGGTGGAATTCTATCAGTTTGGGAAGGTCGTCATAAGGTGATGTTGGGAAAGAGGGATGTCTCACACAACTTCTACAAGCTTTGTGGGATCAAGAATTCTTGGACAAGGGTTTTTGTGCTATATGTCCATAAAGCGTCATATAGTATGCAGTCACAAGAATAATCGAAGCGGGACCACGACATTCGAATACTTTCGAGAGGTGGAAAGCCTCTAGGTAGGAGGAGGTTGTGCGGAAGGTAGCACCTTCGTGTTAATGCCAGTGTGCACTTGAGGAGGCATTTTGATTGGAGAAAAAGGTAGTAGATAGATTCGACTAGCGGAAGAAGTTGTTGAACCGAGTTCATTAAAGGTGGAGAATGAAAGAGTCTAAATGAGTTTGATCACACAATGTTGATATCATGTGTATGCAATCAAAGGTGGAGATTGAGTTTTATGTCTTGCATACTATTGAGTTGATTGAGAAGAAGATTATGAAACGAGAAGAGGTCGAAGCATCAATGGATAGAAGTTAGTAGCAGCAGTAGTCAGCAAACAGAGCCTTGGGACAGTCGAGTATCACTTGGGAAGTCTACTGCTCAAGCTCTCGGGTTTGGAGAGACCAAATAACGGTCAACTGCCCATAGTAAGCTATTGGGCTGGGTCTAGGTGTTCTTTTTTGGGCCCAACTTCTATTCCAGGTTAGACCATACGGCTCCTATCGTGTGCCTCTTTATTCAAGATATATCAGACGGCTAATGTATCAAGACTACAACCTAGAGTTTCTCTAGATCTCTATATATTATTATACAACCTCCTTTGAGAGGCAAAGTATTGGATTACTTCATTGTAAAGAGCATTTTAGAGAGTTCTTATCATGCCCCACTTCCCATTATACAGAAACACGGGCACACAACTAAGACCCAGCGAATGATATAAGTGTACCAACTCATATCATCCATAAGCTATACAATACCAGCAAGTTCAATAGTACAATAATAATCACATGAACATGAAAATAATACAATAACCGATATCTGGGATATAAGAACTTACAAAAGTCCAAGAATATACAATGTAGAAACCAGTTCGACAAGATCCTTTCCGTATCTCATCGTTGTACCTGTATAACATTAACTCAAAAGAAAGATAGATGGTATCCATTAGAGAAAACTATGGGCCGCAAGTAGTACAAGCAAATGAACAAGGACAGGAATATAGCAAGAATAGAGAATCATGTATATAGGAAACAAGTCATGTAACAGGAAAAATACAACATGTAAACGAGTATAATTTAAACTTGATTTATAAACAAGAATCATGAAACTGGTACTGAGCATGTAACATGTAAATAACAATCATGAAACTAGTAAACATGAATCATATAGCTTCTAAACAGGACATGTAACATGTAAACAAGAATATGCCTGTGCTCAGTATTAATCTTAAGTATATTCATTTAACCAGTCATATCTATTGCATGCAATCCTGCTCCCATACCACAGGTTCGGGTGCATACAGGCATGTTAACGTTTGGACTCTAGTGGAGAATTATACAAGGTCAAGTACTCGAGAAATCATGTAAATCATGTAGTCAAGTGGTGGAGTCTAGAGGTGGCCCCTCATAGAGTCTAGAGGGTGGCACTTAGTTCTATATGGCACTTAGTTCCATGTAACTTGTGAACATATAATCAGGTAATCATGTAATCATGTAATTATGTAATGGAGTCTAGATGTGGCCCCTGTGAAGTCTAGAGATGGCCCCCATCATCATGATGAGGCACTTAGTTCCATGTAACTTGTAATCATGTATCATCATCACAGAAAATATGGGTCCCCTTCCGAGTACGATCTACTATATCTTCCACTACTAGGTCTTATCCTTATGACCCCGACTTATTATTTTTTAAAAATAATTAAACATGAACATGAGACAATGAGAATGGGTATCGGGACATGATCAAGAGAGTAATTAAAGGCTATGCAAGGCATGTAATGTATTTCAATTCATAATGCATAGGAACAAACACATTCATATTTAAAGTCATGAAAAATACAAATACTGGACAACAAGACGTTGCTATACAAAAATTAACTTTTCCGCTGCTACAGGTAAGTGAATCAGGTTCTGTTAGGGGTTCTAGAAACTAGACTTCCTTCCGGTTCCGATGCATATTCACAAAACATATTATATAAGCAGAAACTAGGTCTAACTATTGGTTCTTTACTTCTTTACTGGTCGAGTGTTCTGTCAGCAGCCTAAGGTCAAGTTTTTATATATATAATCAGCAGTAAAAACATATAAAAATCTTGTAAAAATCATAAAGTGAATCCTAATCATGTCTGGTAACATGTTGGTAAATTTCAAGTCTTTATTCTACTGTTAACATGATGTTTCAATCAGTAAATCGGGAAGATACACTACTACACACTAATCTGGAAATTAGAATGCATACAGTACTAAAAGTTTGATAACTTGCAGCCTACAACTCAGAATCTAGATCCGTAAAAAGTTACAGAAACTAGATTCATGGGACTACAATTCTTATCTAATAGATTCTACTTGATTTTCACTATAATCAGGTCCAAATTTCATTTCAGTCTCAGGCAGACAGCATGTAGAAGTACAACCTTGAATTAAAATAGTGATTGATTACTAACAACATATTGTTTTTTTTGTTAGAGTTTAACAAACATCCAAATACAGTAGTTAGGGGTGTAATCTACTATTTTCATGGCAAAAATTATTATTTCTACGACATTGCACATAAGATTAATGTTCACATATTTATATCACACTGCAATCAAATAGCATCAAGGAACATCATGTATTCTTATACTACGCATCTTTATCTTGTGTTCATGTAATGCATGTGATAACAAGGATGTTCATGATCATTTTACATGTACGGGATATACAAGAATCGAGTAAGATAATAGATATTAACGGGCCAGTATTTAATCAACATGTGGAAGGAATGAAGAACAAAATTATGTCATGACGATTCAAACAAAACAACTTGCGGGATTCAAGCAAAGCTTGTACGGGAACATAAGAGTGTACAAGAGGATACTTGCCTTTTAGCGAGATGATTATGATGCATACGACGGAGAAGAGAGCCGCTACAACACAATGGCAAGGGCAAGAGGAAACAACGACAACACGGCAAGAACAACAATGACTCAACGGCAAGAACGACAGTAGCAACGTAGCGAGAGAGGGCAGTACGTAGCAATAGCAGCACGACGATAGCAACGGTGGCAGAGATGGGGCTGCTGTTCAACTCGTTTGTGCAGCAACAAGAAGGAGCATGAGTTCGGTTTCATGTGCAGGTTGCATCGAGCTTCAGGATGCGGCAGCGACATTAGGTGACCCAACGGCTGCGAGTGGCAAACAAGCTAGGCAGTCGGGAGTGGAGGTTGGGATGGGTTGTAGTAAAGGTGCAGCGGGATGAGCCGCGGGGTGCACGGGGATGATTACGGTTGGGTTGCTTTGATGGGGCAACAAGGTAGTGGTGAGGTGGTGGAGGAGTGTCTGAGGCATCGATGATGGTGAGTGGTGGAGGAGTGGGTCGTGGCGACGAGGAGACTGGCATGGCTGCAGCAATGGCATGAGGTCGCTCAAGTTGGCCTCGAGTGGCAAGGTCGGTGTGGAAGGCCGGTTGTGTAGGCCTCAGCTGAAGGAGGCTCAACAGTGGGGATGTCGGTGATGGTGGGGGCGATGGTGGTCGGGACTCGGCTACGAGGGTGGAGCGGCGGGATGCAGGTGATGGTAGAGGGGGAGAAAGGCAGGAGGAGGATGGCGAAGGTTGAAGGTGGATCTTCGGTGCAGCTTTGGGGATGATGGTGAGGAGTAGTGGTGGGTGGCGATGGTTCTGCAGTGAGGAGAAGGAGGGCTGCATGATGGTGGCTATAGGGTTTCGGGAAGGGGAATAGACGAGAGGGAGAGAGAGAAAAAAGAGAGAGAGATAGAGATAAGTTGTTTAAGAGAGTAATTAGTGGGGGAGTTAGGGATTAAGTGGGGGATTATTGGGTGTAATTAGTGGCAGTTAAGGAGAATAAAGGGGTAGTGGAGAGATCTGGGAAAATTTGTATACTCATAGTTGAATTTGGGTTGGGTAGGACTAACGGGTTTGGGTATACGAATGTGGGCTTGGGTTTGGACTTAAATAGTTGGGCTTTAATTAAACAAATAAATATGGATTAGAAAATAAGAATGGGCTAAGTTGGTTTGGGTAAAGAGTTGGGCCACTCACAAACAAAATCAATTGATCAAATAATAATTATAAGAAGGGGTTGGGTTTACAGAATAAACAGATAGACACAATTATAGATTGGATTAGGAGTTTGAGCTTGACAAATAACAAAGAATCAAATAGTAATAATATAACAGTATGAATTAAAATCTCTAGGTTCAACCAAATTAATCAGATATAATCAAAATAAAAGAAATTTGGCTCCAGGAGAAAAGGAAGATTTATCTGGAAAATGGGATTTCAATAATACGAAGAATAAAATAAGTACAAATCCATATAAACGGGAATGGAGGTTACAGTTCTCCATTGTAAATATAAGTTATCTTCTAGTTTGGCTTGAGCGATAGATAGGTTCTTGGTGCGAGTGTAGTACTTTGTATCTCCTCTAGTTGAATAATATTTTCCTTATTTCTCCCCCGGATTTGGCGTAACAAACCGGCACAAATCATTGTGTGCTTTTTATGTTTGGTTTGATTTACTTGTTTGATTGTTCGTCATTGGATCTATTGTTGCTAAACTCAGCAACAAATTCCTAACAAAAGAAAATGTTATTACAATTTCAGAAAGTGCAAACCCTGATTGATGGCTTTGGAAGAGCTCATATAATTTTACCTGGGGGGGGGACAAATATTTATATCAGCGATGCATTATTTAAGTCAATTCTAGAAAAATTTTGCTTAATTGTAAAAACATACATCTTAATGGATTCCATATATGAATGAGGGAGATATAGAATATTTGTATATCACTTTTAAAATTTCATGCCAAATCATGTAAAGGAAAAACTTCCTGCTTATTCATCTAGACTATACCTTACGACCATAAGGCCAATAGAGTCAAATGTTGTGATGAACCAGAAGTTCAATGACACAAAGGTTTTTATGCTTTGGCATGGTCGACTTGGCCATCTAGGGTCAACAATGATGCATTGAATAATGGAAAATCCTAAAGGAATCATAAAGTTCCTTTATCAAGTAATTATTTGTGTGAAGTTTGCTCAAAAGAAAAAGTGATTGGGAAACAATCCTCAATAAAAGTTGTTAGTGAATCACCAACGTTTTTACAACATATCCAAGGGGATATAAGTGGACTTATTCATCCACCATGTGGGCCATTTAGATATTTTATGGTCTTGTTGGACGCATCATCTAGATGATCACATGTTTGCTTACTTTCAACTCGATCAATTATTTTTGCTAAGTTACTTGCACAACAATAAAATTGATGGCACAATTTTCTCATTATCCAATTAAGCCAATTTTTCATGATAGTGCGGCAAATTTACAACTCCAACATTTGATGATTATTACATGTCTATTGGCATCGATGTTGAGAATCCAGTTGCCCATACACATACCCAATATGGTTGGCAGCATCTTTTATTAAAATGTTTACAAATGATTGCTCGGCCCTTACTTTTAAGATCAAAATTACCAATTTCTACTTGGGGACATACCATATTACATGCAACACAATTGGTTTGTATTCGACCAACTGCTTATCATCAACATTCACCATTACAACTTATTTTTGGCTAGCATCCTAATATTTTTCATTTGAAGATTTTTAGTTATGTTGTTTATGTCCCGATTTCTCCACCTGAACAAACTAAAATGAGGCCTCAAAGACGTCTTGGAATTTATATTGGATTTGGTTCTCAATCTAACATCATATATTTAGAACCCTTAACAGGTAATATGTTTACGACACACTTTGTGGACTGCAATTTCGATGATACAATTTTCTCGCAGTTAGGGGGAGAAAAAACAATGCTTCAAGCAAAAACGACATGAAATTACATGAAGTGCATCGTCATTGTTTCAACTTGGTCAAAATACAAATCAAGGTGAACATGAAGTTAGAAGAATTATTCACTTGCAAAGATTTGCAAATCAATTTCCAGATGAATTTAATGATACACAAAAGTAACATAATCTCATATACCAGCAATAAATTCTCCAATGCGAATTGATGTCCCTTAAAGAGAACATGATAATTTATCAAAAACACGCCAGCGTGGACATCCTATTGGTGCAAACGATAAAAACCATCCAAATGAAAGGGAACTAGATGTCCAAAAGAAAAAGGTCCAAAAGCAAGTTAATACTTTTAAACATATAGTGACTGATGAATCCAAAGTTGATGAGGAGAAAGCCCCTAAAGAGGCACATGTTGAGGAAACACAAAATTATGAAGCGATCTCTTTGAATTACGTAAGTACAACGAAAAGTTGAAACATAAAGAATATTGTTATTGATCATGTTTTCGCATATACTGTCGCTTTAGACGTTGAAAATGATAATAAGGATCCGGATCCAATCAGTATTGAAGAATGTCCACTTAGAAATGATTGGCCAAAATGGAAAGAAGCAATTCAAGTTGAACTATATTCCTTGGAAAACTGTAAAGTATTTGGTTCAGTAGTCCGAACACCAGAAAGAGTGAAGCCTATTGGATGTAGATGATATTGTAAGGAAACGTAATGAGAAAATTGAGGTTGTAAGGTATAAAGTAAGCCTTGTAGCCCATGGTTTCTCATAAAGACCTGGAACTGCTTTTGATCATACATATTCTCCTGTGATAAATGCAATCATGTTATGTTTCTTAATTAGGTTAACAGTCACTGAAAAGCTTGATATTCGACTTATGGATGTCATTACATATTTATATGGGTCACTTGATAGTGATATTTATATGAAAATTCTAAAGGATTTAAAGTGCCTGAAGAAAATAATCCAAAATCTCATGAATTCTATTCTATCAAGTTACGAAGATCTATGAATGGAGTAAGACAATCTGGACGAATGTGGTATAGTCGTTTAAGTGAATATCTCTAACAAGAAGGATATATACATAATCTAATTTGTCCATGTGTTCATTAAAAGAGCTGGAAATGGATTTGACATTATTGTTGTATATGTAGATTATTTAAATCTTGATGGAAATCCTGAAGAGCTTACAAATACATCAACATATTTAATGAAAGAGTTTGAAATAAAAAATCTTGGAAAGACAAAAATTTTTCTCGAGCTGTAGATCGAAGATTTACCAAATGGATTTTTTATCCATCAATCAACATATACGGAGAAGGTTCTCAAAAGGTTTTATATGGATAAAGCTCATCCATTGAGTAGTCCTATAGTTGTCCAGTCACTTGATGTGAAGAAAGACCATTTTGGTCCACAATAAAATAATGAAGAGCTACTTGGCCCTGAAGTACCAAATTTGATTGCAGTTGGAGCTCTAATGTATCTTGCAATTAGTACATGACCTGACATAGCATTTTCTGTCAATTTACTAGCAAGATATAGTTCTACACCAACTCGAATGCATTGGAATGGAATGAAACATGTGTTGCATTATCTTCGCGGAACAACTGTTATGGGCACATTCTATTCAAATGGATCATTGCCAAAAATAGTTGGCTATGCTGATGCTAGTTATCTTTCTGATCCACAAAAGGGTAGATCACAAATAGGATATGTATTCACTTATGCTAGTACTACTATATCATGGAGATCAGTAAAACAAACTTTAATTGCTACCTCTTCAAACCATTTAGAAATTCTAGTTTTACATGAAGCAAGCTGTGAATGCATGTGGTTAAGACTCTTCTTACAAAATATTCGGGAAACATGTGTATTATTATCCATCAAGGACATGACAACAGCGTTGTATGAAGATAATGTTGCTTGTATTGCAAAAATCTAAAATGGTTTTATCAAAGGTGACAGGACCAAACAAATTTTACCAAAAATTTTCTACACACACGAGCTTCAAAAGAACAGTGACATAGATGTTCAGAAGATACAGTCAGACAACAAATGCACAGATTTATTCACTAAAGCACTACCGACTACAACGTTTCAAAAGATAGCCTGCAATATTTAGATTGCGTCAGCTTAAGGATATTTTTCCAACATGGGGGGGGGGGGGGTCATCATTTATACCTTCACGCTATACTCTTTTTTCTGCGTCCAAATTTTTATTCCACTGGGTTTATCTTGGCAAGGTTTTAATGTGGTAGTGTCGCACACTCGTCAACATCTCACATGTATATGTACTCTTTTTTCCCTTTGATCAGGTTTTATTACATTGGGTTTTCTTGGCAAAGTTTTTAACAAGGCATGTATCATGTATGGTGGGCATACAAGGGAGGTTTTTGTAAATACAAGATAGTGGATGACCACCATAAACACTCATTACATCCATCATATAAAGAGTATTGTAACATAAGTTGTAAACACTCATTTACATCCATCATACAAAAAGTTTTGTAACATATGTCGTAAATGGTTAAATTATTTATTTATATCTTGTAAGCCTATAAATAGAGGGCTTATGAACATGAATGAGATTAAAAAAAAAATTGAAGATTACTATTTTTCTCTATTCTCTCAATATTTCTTTCAATTTATAACATAGAAATAATAATTGTTTAAAAAATAAGTAGTATTGTAGCTTATGGAATTAAGGTTTGCTTATGGAAACCTTAAAAGAATGGTATTATTTTCCTTAAATTTCAACTGATCCCTTGGTTTTCACTGTTTTGAACCAAAGTGACCAACCTTACCAATTTTTTCACCTGATCTGTTTACATTTTAATTATGAAAAAGTCTTTGTTTGACGAGCTAAGAAATTGCAGTTACTTAATCATAGATTGTAATCTTTTTATTTATATTTGAAGTTAGGGGGGAAGACGAAATAGCACCCAAAGTTTACCTTAATTCCCAAATAGCACCCAAAGCTTTTAAAATACTCAAATAGTGTCTGAAGTTTTAAAAAAGGGACGATAAAGCACATGTCGTTCAATATATGTTAAGTTTGGAACAGAAGGACTTTGAAATTACAAAAATAACCTGATGTCCACTTTAATGTCTCTTCTTCCCATTTTCTTACATTTACATCCAGAAAAAACGAAAATCCAAAATTCTTACATTGTCTCCCTTCTGACCATTTCGCGCACTGCCAATTAGCCGAGGAAGACCATTTTTGAGCAGTGGAGATCTTGAGAACTTCTTCGCCATCGCCTCAACTGCTCAAGAAATGGAGGACCCTCGAATCATCCCCCAAGCCGAAGCTGTCACTCCTCCCACGGTCTAGAGAAGGAGGACCTTCGCCAGCACAGTTGCTCCCTGAGGGTCGCTGGCCCCTAAATGGTCACAGAGAAGGAGGCCATGTGACGAGGGCCGAGTTCCAAGAGTTTCGGAACGAGGTCCAACAGGCTATTCGTGTACTGCCCCGCCCCAATACTCAGACAATTTTTAATATTTTTAGAAGACAAATTAGATACTATGTAGTACAACTGCCCACCACAGGCTGCCTCTCAAAAGGTGGTTAACCAATTAGGTGACTCTTGATCCTTGGCTAATTATATTTATACTCAAATTAGTTTTTGTATACTTCCCATGTGGAACGAAATTTCTCAAATCCTTCTCAAATCCCGTGTAAACAGTGTTACCAGTCGACTGAACAATCGACCAGTCAACTGTTCGCTGCAAATCTGGGGTATTACATAATATGATATCTTAGAAAATACGTGGCACAATCCCAGCATCAACTTCAATGTAATAGTACACATAGCCCAAAAACACAAATAATTTTATTCCAAACTTTTATTACATCAATCTTTACAACACAGCGGAAATACAAAACACCTTGAATTACAATATTCTTTTTACAACACTTCTTTTTACACAATTTTACACAAAGCTCTATTACATCAGTTTAACTCAAAACTATCTCAAGCATCCAAGCCTCCAAACTCTAAGCAACAACCTGTAACACATGAGGGTAGAGATGATCCCTAACCCCCAAAACTAAAGGGGTCAGCCATAAATGGTGTGAGTGACATACAATCATAATTAAATCATAAAACATAAAGTTATCAACAACATGTATTAACAACAAGGATAAATGAGTGAGAAATAACGAAGATGTAAAGCATGAAAACATCATGGAATGAAAACAACAAGCGAAGCTAGTCTAAGTGTCAAGTGTAGGAAAACTGGAAAAACCACATGCATAAAACCAAGTCAAGAAAACACATTCTCTATATGCTGACTCTCTAATGAATACTTGTCGGAGTCTATGCATCCCATTCTACATAGGTCCGGTGCAAGCCCTTAACGATCTCTACGACCTAGGGATAACCCCTCGTTATGCAACTAATCCTACTACGGTGATAGGAAACAAAATTTAGAATACTCCGCGAATAAGCGTCACCGCCCCCGACGCGCAAGCATCAAGTAAGATAACTCAAAACAACAACCGGAGAATCATCTCCTTGCCGTGTACCCTACGAATAGGCCTTTAAGACCCCAACGTGCAGATACACCCGGTACATATAAATGCACCCTGCCTATCCGGAGAATTATCTCCCTGCCGTGTACCCCACGAAATGTGCAGATACACCCGGTACATACAAATGCACCCTGCCTATCCGAAAAATTATCTCCCTGCCGTGTACCCTGCAAAATGTGCAGATACACCCGGTACATACAAATGCACCCTGCCTATCCGGAGAATTATCTCCCTACCGTGTACCCTACGAAATGTGCAGATACACCCAGTACATACAAATATACCCTGCCTGTCCTTAAGACATCAAAATCCCTATCTCTAGAGTTAATGTACCCTGCCGGACTTCAACAGCAACTAAACAAAAACCCCTCAGGCCTAACTCAATAAACCTCAACTGCCGGTTCACAGGACTCCCACTCAACTCTTAGAGACCTCAACAGAACCAAACTGAGAGTGATTCATAGTTGGGTATACTCTGTGGTATTGAGAGTCATTGATCTCCGAGGTTGGGTATACTCTGCGGTGTTGAGAATCACTGATAGTGATTGATAACCGGGTATCCAATCTGCGGTGTTGAGAGTGACTGATAACCGGGTATCCGATCTGTGGTATTGAGAGTGATTGTTAGTTGGGTATATTCTGCGGTATTGAGAGTCATTGATCTCTGAGGTTGGGTATACTCTGCGGTGTTGAGAATCACTAATAGTGATTGATAACCGGGTATCCGATCTGCGGTGTTGAGAGTGACTGATAACCGGGTATCCGATCTGTGGTGTTGAGAGTCATTGATCTCCGGGGTTGGTTATACTCTGCGGTGTTGAGAGTCACTGATAGTGATTGATAACCGGGTATCCGATCTGCGGTGTTGAGAGTGACTGATAACCGGGTATTTGGCAGCGAACAGTCGACTGGTCCATTAAGAAGTCGACTATACTGCACAGTTGGGCCGGATTTGTTTGAGAAGGATTTGAGAAGGATTCTTCTAACACTTAGTTAAGATACACTTGATGTTTTCATGTTTTCCTGTCATTTCTTACTTCATAATACATGTTTAGTTTATGTTTCTCTCGTTCAGTACATGTTGTTTAAGAATCCATGCTTAATATTTATTTATGTTGTCTGTTTGTTTATATCACTCACACCATTTATGGCTGACCCCTTTAGTTTTGGGGGTTAGGGATCATCTCTAGCCTCATATGTTACATACAGGTTGTTGCTTAGAGTTTGGAGGTTGGATACTTGAGATAGTTTTGGAGACAAACTGATATAATAGAGCTTTGTGTAAAATTTTAGTAATAGAAGTGTTGTAAAAAGAATGTTGTATTTCAAGGTGTTTGTATTCCGCTGTGTTGGTAAAAGATTATTGTAATAAGAATTTGGAATAAAATTATTTGTGTTTTTGGGCTATGTGTACTGTTACATTGAAGTTGATGCTGGGATTGTGCCACATATTTTCTAAGTTATCATATTAAAAATTCGGGGCGCTACAGATTGGTATCAGAGCATGCTTCAATAGTAATAATAGACATAGTATGAAAACCAACCTAGGTGTGGACACTAGAGCGTGAGTACCTAGGTGTGGACATTAGAGTGTGAGTATCACATAGAATTAGAACATGATGCTTGGTTTGGGGTATGGTGATGGTTTTGTCATAGGGTATGGTCATGAAGGTGAAATGTGTGTGATGCTCTAACTTTACCCTCATTTTGCAGTATTCAGAATGGTTGCACCCAGGCCCAGGAACGGTGGTAACAATGATGATGGTTCGGGAAGTTCTCGAGGGACTGGAATTGATCTTGAGGCTGAATTTGCCAAGGTGTATCAGACTTTGAATGCGCTAATGGCATTTAATTTGGTGCAAAGTCAGAATCAACAGCAGAATCATAGCAAAATCATGGAGCTGGACAGGGATTGGTTAACGCTGATCCTATCAAGCAGATCGAGTCCTTTAAGAGGATGAGGCCGCCAGTTTTCGAGGGACAATCTGATCCAACCGCGACTGACGATTAGATTAGGAGGATGGAGACAATCTTCGAAGTATCGGAGACTCCGGTAGCCAGCAAGGTGAAGTTGGCTACGATGCAGCTGGAGAAGGACGCTGGTGTCTGGTGGGAATCACTGAAGAGGACTTTGGGAGATCAGCCGATGACTTGGGAAGCTTTTCTGGAGGAATTCAGGGATCGCTTCTTTCCCCTAGATGTTCAGGAGAAGAAGGCGACTGAGTTTTTGAACCTTCAGCAGGGTAGCATGACCGTGCGGGAGTATGAGACCATGTTTGCTCAGCTTTCGAGGTATGCACCAGAGTTGGTCGTGGACGAGGCGAAGAAAGCCAAGGGCTTGAGGCCAAACTTGAGGTCGAGGATGATTCCGTTGGGCATCAGAAGGTTCGACAAGCTGGTCAGAAGAGCAGCTATGACAGAGGAAGACATGGACCCGGAACAAGAAAAAGAGGTCAGCAGATGATCAGAATGGGAAGGAATTTCCAGTGAAGCAGGGCAAGTTCAGTGATCCAGTGCAGAAGGCACCTGCAACATAGGAAGTGACTTGTTTTTACTACAAGGAGGCAGGTCATTACAGGTCAGCGTGTCCAAAGTTGGCAAAGCAGACTTGTTTTCATTGTGATCGTGAAGGGCACATTCGACCAAACTGTCTGCAGCTGAAGAAAGATGGGACAGGGAAGGGCAAGGATCTGAGGCAGGGGCGAGTGTTCGCATTGACTGAAGAGGATGCGGGTAACTCAGGAATGTGATCCGTGTGTGCAAGAATTTTGAAATTCATTCTTTTGTATTAAGTAAAACTTTTATTTGAGGAATAATTGAAGATTGAGTATTTTTCTTCATGTAACAAGATTAATTTGGATTAATGGAATAAAAACAAAGTTTTATTTGATACTATTTTCTTGCATGCCATTGTGTCGCCCATTTATTGCTAGTCTTAAGTGTGGAGCTTAAGGTGTTTCCAGGAAAGGTCTTGAGGTGGCTATCCTTAGTCATGTCCTTTCTAAGGAGGGAGTGGCCACTGATTCTCGGAAGGATGATGCAGGAGGTCAGAGTTGGATGCGGGAGTTCAGTAGTTGTTGCAGTTGGCTTCAGATGGCAAGTTATCAGAGTTGCGCAGCGAAAGGTCGATTTTCTGAATTCTTTGCATGATTGTGTTTCTTCTGTATGAAGTATTTCTTTTGTTGGAATGCATTCTTTGGTGTGATTGTATTTCCTTAAATTATGTTTCTATCCATGAGTTTTCATTCCTTGTTGGTGGGTTTGTTCGGACCCCATTAGCAGTAGTTCTGAGGACAGAACTCTTCTAAGGAGGGAGTGATGTAGAACCCCGTATTTTCAAATATTATTTTAAATATTTGAAAATGAATTTTAATGATTTTCTGGAGATTTAATTAATATTTTCTAAAAGATTTATCTTTTTACACGTGCAGAACACGTGCAACCACTTTCTTGAGAAGTTCAAAAGTCAAGTTTTCTTCATGAAAAATCATTATTTAATATTTGGGATTTATTTAGTATTTTTTCAGATTTTTCTGAAATTAATTGGATCTATTTGCAATTTTTGAGAAAAGAAGGGCATTTTTGCAAATTTGTCGTTTTCAGGGGTTAAAATGCAAAATGTATTTTCTGGACGTTTTGAACAGTACCGGTTGAGATTAATGCGTATATTTTACTTTTAAATACTAATTTAAATAATTTTTATTGAGTTTCCAAGAATAGAGTTATATATGTAAGTTTATAATTTGGGAGGACTATTTTGCAAATGCATTTTCAAAACCCTAAATCTTGATTTCCGGCCTATATAAAAAGGGTTTGCAGCCGTCATTCGCTGCACAACTCAAATTTTATTATATCTTTTATTTTCTTGGTGATTGAAGAGGAGGATTTTGGATCTCACAAAAGGGAACTTTCTTGTCGGATTTCTTCATTCTAAGGTGAGTGATATGAACTTTGTTTTGTGGTTTGATTTATGTGAACGATTATTTTGTTGGTTGTTGGGCATGTTTGTTTATTTAGTGTATTTTTGTATGAGAACTATGCAATGGTTATTGTTGTATTATGTATGTGAAATCTATGAACGTTTAGTAGATCTTGATTGAAGAATTCTTTGTTGCTTGAAAACATGTTCAAGATTTGAGTATGGTTATGATAATAAGGGATTGGATGGATGAACATCTAGATCTTGTGATTACAAATCAGATTTTGGTTTGAGTTGTGGAAGAAAATTCAGTATTGAGAAATCCTAATGGAAGAATTAGGAGTTAAGAACATGAGAATTAAGTTTGAGATATTGAATGATTTGAGTAATGTATCCATAATGAGGATTATTTGAGATTGTCGTTTTTACCTGAATACAAATTATTTTAGTAGACAATGATTGCTTTTGGAAAACCCTAATTTTGATTACCATATACAACCAAAACTAGGCAGTCTGTAGGTCGACAATCGACTGACAGACCATTCAGTCGACTGGTACGACCCAGCTGCTATGATCTTTAGTTTTCTTGAAAATCCGTTCTGGACAGTCGACTTAGACCCTTTTCAGTCGACTGTTACACTTAGAATTTATTTTTCAAAGTTATCGTAGATTTTTCTCTGGTAAGTCGACTTATGACCTTTTAAGTCGACTTATATTCTCTTTTAAGTCGACTTATAACACTTGGAATATTTTCTTGAAGATTTCTGGAATTTCTCTCTGGTAAGTCGACTTATGTTTTTATAAGTCAACTTATGATCTGGTAAGTCGACTTATGTTTTTATAAGTCAACTTATGATCTGGTAAGTCGACTTATGACTTTTATAAGTCAACTTATGATCTGGTAAGTCGACTTATGACTTTTATAAGTCAACTTATGTTTTTGGTAAGTCGACTTATGATTTTTATAAGTCAACTTATGTTTTTGGTAAGTCGACTTATGATTTTTATAAGTCAACTTATAATACTTAACTTATTTTCTTAAAATTACTGGATTTTCCTCTGGACAGTCGACTGGTGACCTTTTGCAGTCGACTGGTACTGATACTTTTCTAAGGTGTTTTGATGTTCTTTAAACGACTATTTCTTTAAATGTTTTGGATCTATAACCTACCCTTATAAATATTATTCTTCTATAGAACATACGTTTTCAATATATTTTATTGTTGGATTTGGATTATGGAATTTATTAAAGACTTGGGGTTTTGTTGAGTGGAGAGATTTCTCCTTTGACCGTTTGACGATGGATTAGTGAATTATGGACATATTGAGAGTGATTGTTAGTTGGGTATATTCTGCGGTATTGAGAGTCATTGATCTCCGAGGTTGGATATACTCTGCGGTGTTGAGAATCACCGATAGTGATTGATAACCGGGTATCCGATCTGCGGTGTTGAGAGTGACTGATAACCGGGTATCCGATCTGTGGTGTTGAGAGTCATTGATCTCCGGGGTTGGGTATACTCTGCGGTGTTGAGAGTCACTGATAGTGATTGATAACCGGGTATCCGATCTGCGGTGTTGAGAGTGACTGATAACCGGGTATTTGGCAGCGAACAGTCGACTGGTCCATTAAGCAGTCGACTGTACTGCACAGTTGGGCCGGATTTGTTTGAGAAGGATTCGAGAAGGATTCTTCTAACACTTAGTTAAGCTACACTTGATGTTTTCCTGTCATTTCTTACTTCACAATGCATGTTTAGTTTATGTTTCTCTCGTTCAGTACATGTTGTTTAAGAATCCATGCTTAATGTTTATTTATGTTGTCTGTTTGTTTATATCACTCACACCATTTATGGCTGACCCCTTTAGTTTTGGGGGTTAGGGATTATCTCTAGCCTCATATGTTACAGGTTGTTGCTTAGAGTTTGGAGGTTGGATACTTGAGATAGTTTTGGAGACAAACTGATGTAATAGAGCTTTGTGTAAAATTTTAGTAAAAGAAGTGTTGTAAAAAGAATGTTGGATTTCAAGGTGTTTGTATTCCGCTGTGTTGGTAAAAGATTATTGTAATAAGAATTTGGAATAAAATTATTTGTGTTTTTGGGCTATGTGTACTGTTACATTGAAGTTGATGCTGGGATTGTGCCACGTATTTTCTAAGTTATCATATTAGAAATTCGGAGCGCTACAATTCGAGACGGAACATGGAACGTACATCACGTGATGGATGGCAGCGGTACCTCAGGAACTCATTGCAGTCGCGAAAGGTATGAACAATACTGTTTGAAAAATGATGGATAATTGGAATAAGATTATTTTAGGGTTGTATTGTATTGTTACCCTTAATTGTTGATTAGTCTTGATGGATGTAGTATATTTTCTCCAATTTAGGGTTGAATTTCATATTGTTATACGTTAGGGCTGAGTTAGGATTCAGATTTGTTCCTATTGAGTATGGCTTATTTTGTTGGTGTAGTATTTTTCTGCTATTGATTGTTTATTGTTGGTGAGGGATTGAGAATATTTTCTTTGATTTAGTGCTGAATATGGATTAATTTTGAATGTGCATTGGTTAGGGCATATTAGGACATACTTTTAAGTGATGCACGTCAATTTAGGGTTGTCTGTGTTGGTACGGTTGTGCATTGTTAATTTAAGAAGTAGTTGTGTGACATGGTTGTGCATTGTTAATTTTATAAGTAATGGTGTAATATGGTTGTGCATTGTTAATCTTTGAAATTATACTGATGCAGTTGTGCATTTTCTATTGTGTTTGTTGTGTAACAGGGTGATAGTTAGAGTCATAGTGTTGGTGTTGTACCATGGGCATTGGAGAGCAATACCCGAAACTAACAGAGAAAAATATCAACGATACAGAAGGAAAAGATTCATGATTGACTCACGGGAGTGTACCTTAGATAACTTGATTGAGAGGCTTCATGCTTTAGTACCAAACAATGAGGGTTATATGATGAAAGTAACATACGCAAAGCTTGGGATGTAACATTCCAGAAAATTAATTTTCAATATTTTTGCACGTGCATTGCACGTAAAATTTTATGCACTTTGGTTCCTAAAATTTTCTTGAGTCATAAATATTTTTTCTTGTCACTTTTTTGTCACAATTGTATGATTTATTTTTAATTAAATCCAATAGGCCTAAATCTACTTTGAAGCCCACAAAAAATTAATCAAAAATTGTGGCCCATGATTTTTTTCTACACTTAAATGAATATTTTCAAATCTAGTACACTTGTCATGTGTAACATACACCTACATCAAATTTAATAATAATTAATAATAGAATTTATATGAGAAGTAGTGTGCACATAGGGTGCACGTGCACGTGTTTTGTGCACCGAAGAAGTGACTGGCCTTTAGTTGAGAGAGAGGAGTGAGTGGGGAGTTATTTTGGGTAGTGGGAGTTATCTCAACCACTCATTATTCCTATAAATAGACCCTTCCTTTAACATGCAACACACAAATTCAAAATCAAAATTAAAAGAATAGGCAGGAGGGAGATTTTGGGTTTTTCATTGCTAGAGGAGGAGAAGGCCATTTTGGGAGAGCTTTGGAGCAATTTTTCTATGAGTTCTACTTACTAATTGCATCAAGAAAGAGGTGGGTGTTTCTTTTACTTTCTAAATTTCTGTAGAAAGCATGCTTAGATAAATTGCGTTTGAAATTGTGACGCCCTGCCCCAATACTCAGACAATTTATATATTTATTTATTTATTATTTATAGTACAACTGCCCACCACAGGTTGCCTCTCAAAAGGTGGTTAACCAATTATGTGACTCTTGATCATAGACAATTATATTTATTATTAATTAATCTTGTTAAACTCCCGATATGGGATCAAATCAATCCAACCACGTTATTCTCTCTTTTGCATACTGACGTCAGCCAAGTGCAGTCCTTCCCCCCCTCCCGGTGGGCCCACGCCCACGTCAGCACACAGTTGAGCGCCCCTCATCTGCGCCTAGGGGACCCACTTGCCCACCAGACTGCCCACATGGCGCTGGTAGAGCTGTTGCTGTTGTTGCCCTTTTCCCTGATCCCCATGGCACCAACAACTCCCCATACCGCTCTTATAGAAATTCCCTATAGGACACACCTCCTCTTATATATATATACGGGGTGTTACAGAAATGGAATGTTAGGCATGAGTTCTTTAGTTGCTAAACTTGTTATGATGCATGTTGTGTTGACGAGATATTAATGCATGCTAGTTGAAAATCTCAATATATAATTGTTATGATGTCGAATTAAAATTCTAGCGTGTTGTGGGGTTGTCAGGTGTATGGTAGTATGCCATGATTAAATCACTCATACAAATTGTATGTGAAAAGTTGTTAACTTTCATGTGCAATTAGGGGTGAACTATAAGTTAATAGAGAGATGAGATTTTTCATAAACTAAGAATAATGGCTAAAAGAAAAAATATATATTCATGCTAGTTTGTTATAAAGAGTAGTCAATTTTGCAAATAGAAGCATATGAGTGTAAGATTTCTAAAAGTAACTATTTAAGTTAATTTATGGACAACTTCATGCTACCATTAATAAAATTAAAGGTAAAGCATTTCTGGAAGTTTAGAAATATAATTTAGTAGTATTAATTATAATGGAAAACAATAGAAATCAAAATAGACGAACAAATTAAAAGGAGATGAAAACTGAGAGTTGAGTTAAAAGATTTTGAACCCATATATTATCAGAAAAGAGTTTGGGCATAGTGGTTAGCACGTGTGCTTAGGGGGTTTTCTTGGTCGCAGGTTCAAGCATGGGAGGCTCTGCCTTTTTGGAATTTTTTTGGAAATAAATGAGTTGGCATTTTCGGGATTACAAAAGTAACTCAGAGGGCTTTTTATCATAAATTGTGAGTTGGCTCACTAGTTTGGCCGACTGTTGGCTTGCTTGTTGGTTCTAGGTTCAAATCCGATAGTTTACTTTTGGTTTTAAATTTTATTTTTATGATTTTTCAAGTTTTAAAATTTGGAAAATTTCATAGAAATATTTTATAATGTTATTAAAACCCTTGGAAATATTTTCACGCTAATCTAAGATATATTTTGAGAATTTAAAAGTCATATTCATATTAAATAATGTATTAGATGAGTTGTGAATTAAAATTTAAAATGGGAAATGCACAATATTTAAGAGTTGGTTGTAGAATACCAATTTAGAATACTCCTTTGTGAAAATTCATGGATATTAACCCATTAAATTAAAGAAATGGTCGAGGTGGTTGATAATAAAATTAAAGCACAAGTATGATATTAAGATCAGGAGTTTCTAGTGATTAATCTTAAAGAGGTTTTGTATTAAGAAATAGTGATTTAATCTTAAAGAACTTTTATATTGAGAAATATTCTTGAAGTATAGATTAACATGAAGAAGGTTATATTAATCAAAATAACATTGAATATTATTAGAGTGAGTAGTATTGTTGGTTAACCAAGAAATGGTCTACACGAATTTGATTTGACAGATTGTTATTGAATGTTGTTATAAGAAGTTGAGTACTTCATAAACATAAGAAATGTGAATAAAGAGGGTATGAATAATCCATGATGTCGAACATGAAAGATGATGATTCTAGAGATTAAGTGAGACCTAGGTACCGGCAAAGTGATGAAAGGAAATTATTGAGATTTGAGAAGTGGCCAGTATGGGCTATCATTCTCGATATATTGTTTAAGACCGGTAGGAGGATAAACTAGCTCTAGTGGCTTTATTATTCATGTTTGAACCTAAGAATAGGCACTCGAAGAAGATATGATAGAAACAACGACGAACATGTCTGGTAAAGAATGTACAGCTCCTAGGGGTTCGAGATCGAGGAATACGCCCAGTAAATCCATGTATATGGGCTAGGGATATGTTCGTCTATCATTGAAAAGGCTGGTAAAGAGACTGCAGTTCCTAGGAATGTTCTGGATGGACATGATACGCCCGGTAAATCCACTGAGGTGGGCTAGGGTAGGCCTGGTTCGTAGTTGCAGGGAGATCGACTTTCTAGGGTTCGTGGCTGAGGATACGTCAAGTAAATCCACTGAGGTGGGCTAAGGGTAAGGCCGGTAATGTCCAATATCCTAGGGGTGTGACTCCTTGGTGACTACGCATTGGATTATATTCATCGGGTTAGGTTATGGCGTGTGATGTAAACCCTGTTATGCATAGAATTCGAACAAGTATGCATTAGTATCATCGTAGTGTAATGTCTGCATTAGGCATTAAATCATATCATACACTGACACGATTAGGGTAGTCACTTTTCCTGTTTGCATTCAAGTTTTTATTTGCTAAAGTTAAAGAATCGCTGTATTATAGCATTGCGTCAGTTGTATGCAATTGACGTGCCCACAGTTTCCTAGTTGCAGGATTGGATCTGGCATGGACTTGAAGTCACTATGATGAGTTGATACTGATGATTACTTCCAGATTAAAGTCGTTGAATGTTAAAAGTTGTACATATTTTGTTGTAACTTTTGTTGTGTATTTTGTAACAGACAATGTGTAATGAAAAAGTTTTAAATTCCTTATAAATTTGTACAAATTTGAAGTAAAAGATCCTATTGTGCTACGAATTACCTGTGAATGGAATTCAGGGCGTTACATGGGACATCTCCTAAAGAGTATGGAGTAATTACAAATGATGTTGAATATGCTGATCTATGGAAGCTGCATCTGGAAAGGAAGAAAACAATAGTTGTATCTATCTTTTCTGCTACTAAAAAACACAAACACATTAGGTATACATGTATGTTAGGTTTCGATGGCAATCACAGATTACAAACATAGCAGAAAAATCACAAAATATCGAAACCTAGCTATGGATCCAAGTGAAAAACCATAAATTGTGTTTTGGAATTATACCTTAAAGATAGATCTGGTGTCTCCAAGCTTTGTGAATAACAGCACTGCAAAGGTTGTGGTGCCTCTACTGTATCTACATGTACGGATCAAATCAAGCTCTCTCTCACGCCGCGGTGCTAGCTGATGGAAGGGGGTGTCCTTCACGATCTCTCTCTTTCACACAGTTTCTGTGACGGCTAGGATTTTCTCATGTGTCTTTTCCACATAATTATATCTTATATATAGGTGCAGAAAAACAACCCTAATAGAGTGATGAGGCGATTGGGCTCACAATCTGACCAAGGCCTGGTTCGTGTGTGGGCCTTCCAACTTTAGTTGACCCATTTAATCTAATTAATTACCAAACCAAATCAGGAATCTAAGTTTTACCAGGATTTCCAATTAAATTCATCTCATGAATTTAAATCCCAATTTCAATCCATTCTAAGTGTGTGACCCTGTAAATTCCCATTATGTTGACAGTAATACTAAAATCATATCCGAGTATTACAAACAGTGAGCGGTATCTAGGAATACAGCACTACTACTCAAGTAACGGGAATGTCAGTGATTTGACATAACCTATCCGTGACCAATGTTACCATGTAGTCTAGTCCATTTGTCCAGATATCTTAATTGACCACAAGGCATAGAGCGCGTCACCCTTGTATAGTTGAATCTGTGGTTTCTTAATCTCCGAGTAGACTTATTAAAACAAATAATATCAATATCTCATATTGACTCATTTGAGCATGGCCATGCATTTTGCAGTCTCACTCAATCAAGGAAGTCATAGATATCGCTCATGTTATGTAAGAGGGACAAATCCTACCTAAGTCACTCACATCCCTCCGCATGATTTGTAGTATATCCAATAGTCGACTTTATAATCACATTATTACATGCAACGTTTGACGGCATTAAAATATATAACTTCTCATGTAGGGAACCGTAATGACTTCAAGTCAAAGGAATATGTATGCCATGGTCACTGTGAGAACCGTTTATGGCACTCACGTAACGATCCATGCAGCGTTCTCATGGTGGGTTAGTCTAGTACATTATTACTCTAATATGTACCCATGTGAAGACTTGATATCTCATATCCATGACCCATGAGAATGGTCATCAGTCTACGCACACACTAGTCTCTATGTATTATCATTGTCCTAATTCACAATAATACTCGATTAGGGACATTTAAGAACAGTGTTCTAATTTCAGCCAGTAGGATCTCACAATCAAGTCATGCACTAGATATCTCATGACATTGAACTTACTATTCTAAGGACTTTATAAAGTTCATTTAATTCACAATAAATAATGCAATAAATAAAATGCCTAAATATGAAATAAATGTCATGATACAATGTGAACTAGTAATATCAATACACAACTGGCCTCTAGGGCATACACCAACAATACAGGTGTAACCATCCTAGGAAGAAGAACTAGATTTCATATAGCATCTGGCCCTATACAATCTGAAGAGTTGGTAGTTACCAGTTATGATAAGAGTTCTTATGTGAGGCAACTTGGTTTTCATTATGACAGAAATGTTGTGGCAAAGCCTAATACAACAACTGTAAATTCAGAAGTTGACACCTCTAACAAGTTTGCAGGTTCAAGAAGTGGATTTGAAATGGTTGAGTTTGACCCAGGAAATGAAGTTGAGGCCAATGAACAGGGTGAGAGAACATTGGAAGTTGAAGCATTACCAAGTAATGACCATGAAGGTTCAGACAGTGATGAAGATGATGATCCAAATTATGTTGCTAGTGAAGAGGATGTAAGTGGTGTAAAGGTTGATGACGATGAAAAGGGTGGGGCAGAAGAGACAAATTAAGAATGTGGAAGCTGCATATGACCATGTAGATGATTGTTACTCTGAAGACTCATGTCACTCTTATGATAGTGCATATGAAGAAGAAGGTGAAGAAATGGATGAATAAGAAGAGTTCAATGGAGTGACAGATGCATGTGTTGCGGGGAATGCAGCAGATGTTGAGGATAAGGTGGACAAGTGTGGGGTGAGGATGTCAACATAGAAGAACTTGAAATACATATTGGCAGCAAGTTCACAGATGGCAATAGGTTTAGAATGGCATTGAGACAATTCATTATAAAAACAAACTTCAAATATTGGTTGAAGAAAAATTACAAAACTTCAATTGGTACACTGTGTGGTATCCAGGATTGCCCTATGGTATATTTAAGCTTCTAGAATGTCAGACAAAACCACATTTGAGGTAAAAAGTTATCAACCAACCCATAACTGTACTGGCATTAATAAATGTGGTAATGGAGCAGCTACTGCACAGTGGATTGGAGAGAGAATTGTAAAAGTCAATTTGAGAACTATGGAGATTAGTTCATGGATTGACAAGAAATATGGTTTGACGATTGGATATAAGCAGGCATGGAGGGGTAGGCAAGTAGCTAGGCAGTTGGTTTTTGGAAACATTGAAAAGAGCTTCAACCTAGTATATTCTTTGAGGGCTGAAATGAAGGCAAGAAACCCAGGCTGTCACATAGAGATTGAGCTGGAGATTGAAAAATCTTTTCATAGAATGTTTGTATCTTTCAAGCAGTGTGCAGATGGTTTCAAGTTAGGTTGTAGACCGTTTCTTGGCCTTAATGGGTGTTATCTGAGGGGTAAATATCTATGAACTTTACTTTTTAGCTAAAGCACTGGATGAAAATAATGGGCTGTACAGTGTAGCTTTTGCTGTTGTTGAATCAGAGAACCTCATTTCTTGGTACTGGTTCATTCAAAAATTGAAAGAAGCTCTTGGAGATGACAGGAAAGATATCACTATCATGAGTGATCGGGAAAAATATTTACAGGAAGTTTTGTCTTTGTTGATGCCTAAGGCAGGATAAAGATGTTGTGTGAAATATCTGTGGAAGAATTTTAAAAAGATATTCACTGGTGAAGTGTATGAAAGATTGGTATGGAGAGCAGCTAAAACATATTCAGTACTGCAATACTCTGATGTTATGTTAGAATTGAGAGCATTATCCCCAGAAGTTGCATCTAATTTGGAGAAAAAAACTTACCTTTGGAGTAGAAGCCAACTCACACTAAGATCCAGACACTACATTACAAACAACATGGGTGAAAGTTTCAATTCTTGGATAATGGAAGCTAGATATCTCCCTGTTGTTGATCTTGAAGACAGCATCAGGATCAAAATTATGGAAAAGATGGTTGCTAGAAGAGAAATGGAAGATGGAAGGGAGTTTTAGTGCCAATGGATGACAGGTGCATAAGAGACATAAGAAAGAAGGTTGGTGGTTGGATAGTAAGAAAATCAGATGATAGGAATGCAAAAGTTGAGAGTGTGGATCAAAGGGAGGTGCTTGACATGGTCAACAGGATTATTTCATGCAAAGGATGGCAGCAGACTGGTCCCCCATGCATAAATGCAGTAGAAGTTATTTTCGCAATGAATAGAGTTAATTGGGTTGTGCTTGTGGATCCATACTACTACATTAACATGTATAATTTCATATTTTTTGTATCTTATTGTCCTTGAAACCATTGATTATGTTTCTTTTAAGTTAAAATGTATCATAAATTGATTAGACTATTATATATTTCAGATGTAAGAGGGCATATCAATACTCTATTGGCACTTGCCTTCTAAATCTCATTGGCAACATCAGAAGCACCACACACTAGGAGGTCAAGAGGCAGACCAAAAACTAAGAAAGTTAGAACAAGAGATGAATATGATGTTGGTAGTCACAAATTGGCAAAAAGAAGAATGACATGTTCAAGATGTCATGGTAGCAATCACAACAAAGCCACTTGCAAAGCACCAATTAACCAGACCGTTGAAGATCCAGACTGAAGTGCCTCTAATGTTGTCTTGCATAGCCAATCATCCATAGGGAATGTGCACAGGTAAGTTCCCAACTTGTTTCTTGTATATTATGTTGTTCAGTCTTATATAATTTGTATGATAATCATGTAGAAAGGGGTCTACACATGGTAGGGGTGGAAGAGATAATGGAAGAGCTGATGGAAGAAGAGTCAGATGCGAGGGGCAGTCACAGAAATAGGTACATGTTACACTGTAATAACATGCATTTCTTCAACATTACGTCACAATAACAAGTACATATAGTACCATTTTCATTGAACACATTACAATAATCACTACATACATTGCTATCTTCTCTCAACAATGCACTAAAAAACACTAAAGTCATCTTCTATTACAAACACCTTTGTTTCACTTTGAGGAATTTTGAGTGAAAGCATACATCACATGCACTACCACCAGGCAGAGGCAGCGATTCTCTTGCTTGGGGGTAGGAGAAGTAGTGAGTGTAACAATGTATTTAAAGTACTTTACAACTTCATGACATGCACTCCTCCTAGTCATGCTATATATTGCATAACTGTGAGGTGTGCATATCAAGAAGTTGAAAAGTAGCATGCATACATTGTGACACCATCTATATCTCCAACCCCAAGCCAATGAATTTATGCACTCTGCCTGGTGGTGGTGCATTGAAGTGTATGCAGGGAGGACAACTGCTACTTTTGCATTCATGAAGAGGCATAATCAGTAGTCATCCCTACATATTGAGGGAAACCCAGAATGTACATGTCCAAGAACATGGACATGCATCTATCTCCCTCCTTAAACTCATATTTGAACACATGATCATATACGAATCACATAATTTTCTACACCTTACCTACACTTTATTACTCCAACACCCAAAACCTGCCATATTTCAACTGCAGATACACATACCAACATGGAGAGTATCTTCATCTTCATCATCTTCATCCGCTTCTTCTTTATCATGTTCAAGAAAAACATGAAGTCCAGTACTGATATGGCTATAAATAGAACCAAATCGGGACCGTTCAAATCGGGCACGAATCTTAAAGCTCTCAAGGGCAAAACTATAATTTTCCCTACAAATAGGTTCAAAAATAGGAACTATGTCTTTTCCACTATCCAATAACCCAAAACAGATCTGTATTACTGGGTTATGATGGCAGCCCATTATAAATAAATCCGGATCATCTAAAGAGTGATTTAAATTCATGATTATCCATTAGAGACGGTTTAAACCAAATATCTTATCATAAAGGAATTTAAACACTATTTCCTATCCAAAAACACCGGGTAGTAGAGATAAATGATTATCTCAAAACTGATTCCAAAGAAGACTATAAATACCCCTTTACCCCCACCATAAAAAAAGGTAATCAGAATTTCTCTCCAAAAAAACTCTTTCATAATCCTTCGGATTACTAACTTGAGCGTCAGAGCATTCGTCGCCGGGATCAATCCTGGTGTTTCAAATTTTTTTGCAGGTCAGTAGCAGCATTGAGAAACGGTCAACATCGGCAAGTAGTAAAAAGGTTAACTCTTATTGATCCCAAAAGAATTCATAATTCATTTGTTTGCTCCCACACCAAAATTAGCAACAACAGATTGGCGCCGTCTGTGGAAATCATAAAAAGAAATCCTACCATACTCGCCGGTAAAATTAGTTTTCAGCCATGCCTCCAAAGAGAAAAGGGAAGGCGGCGGCGTCAAGCCGAAGAGCCACCCCTCTTTCCAGCTCCTCCACTTGAGGATGTTCCCCCTTAATAAGATCAACAAGTTTAGCTGCCTCAACCTGAACAGCCGCCTCCCTAACAGGCTCGCCCTACGTCCAGAGGGACTGCACCAGGGGGCTCTCATCGAAGCTATCAAGAATAGCATCCTCACCATGACCAAGTCTCGGTCTGCAATCCTTCCACCGACTCGATGGCCTCGCAAGGTCCTCAGGGGTCAAGAGACCTCCGTCAAATCATCGTCAACCGCCAACAAGGGATCGACCACCGAACCCACTTGAATGAGAGATGAGCTCGTGATGAGTTCCCTCATCCAAAACACCAGAGAAGTTAGTGGATTCGTTCTCCCCGAAGGCCGAGATCCAGAAGGCCCGCCTCCCCAACAAGGGCGAAGGGGGTCTCCTCCCCATCGACAGCAAAGAAGCCACACCACTACGAGCTGATCAGCACCAAGGGTTCTCCAGGATGGAGGGGCACTGGCACCCATGCAGAATTTCAAAATATCAAAGAGGACATCTTACGAGTCCTTAACATCGCTATAAATCACGATCGACAAGCACATAGCCCTCGCCATTGCCACCACTCATGAAGGAGAGTCCCGAGGGTCGATTAGATCCGACCAGAGGGATGACTGGGTTCATCACCGCCTTCGAAAGATGGAGAGGCACCTCAGCAAGATCAACCTCGAAGAAGGTCAATAGACCATGAACTTTTCGCCCTAGCAGACCCCCTTCTCCAGGACCATCATGGAAGCCCGTGTCCCCGAGACCTTCAAGCCACCACATTTTGAATCCTACAATAGGGAGTGACCCGGCTGATCATATTCAGAGTTTTAAAGACCCTCATGATGATCCATCAAGCCTCGGACGCTCTCCTCTGCAAGGCCTTCCTAGCAACGTTGAGGGGACAAGCGGTATAATGGTACTTTCGGTTATCCCCAGCCTCCATCTTCTTATTTGACCAGTTTGAGGAGCTCTTCTTCACCCACTTCGTTAACATCCGTCGAGCCAAGAAAATAAGTGCATCCTTACTAGCCCTTAGTCAAAGGAAAGGTGAATGCCTAAGAGATTATGTTTGGCATTTTACCGCCGAAGTTCGGTCTATTACCTCTCTCGACTAAGCAATAGCCTCTGCAGCATTTAGACACAATGTCAATAGCACTGACCTCAAGGCATCCCTTACCAAGAAGCCTCCTCGGTACTTCTCGGAACTCCTTCTTAGGAGTGAGTAGTACATCCGAGCTGAAGAGGCTCTCAATCCCCCCTCCCCTCTCGTCGAGAAGAGCCTTCTTCCGGAAACAAATGGAAGAGTGCAAGTGAAGAAGGATCCCAGAAATTCTAGAAAGAAGACAATGGTCAGCATCGCCCTACTCCTCGTTTTGATACGTTCACCCCCCTCAATGCCAGTAGATCAGTAGTTCTAATTGAGGTGGACAAGGAAGGGCTACTCTACGCTACCCCTAGAATGAATACCCCAGCAAAGAGGAGAAATAGAGACATGGGGTGCTGCTTCTACAGGGATCATGGCCACGACATGGATGACTATCGGGCTCTCAAGGAGGAGATCGAAGAGCTCATACAGCGAGGGCACCTAGCCAAGTTCGTCGGAAAGGGCAGAGCTGATCCTCTTCCACCCTGGGGAGCTAACAAGCCCTCTGAGTCCCAAGACTCGGAGCCTGGAGTTGTCCTCTATTTGATCCACAAAGGGCCTATGGGGGGAGAATCAAACTCCTCCCGAAAGACCTTCATCCGAGAAGTTGATTCAGTACAGAACTTTCCACTGCCCAAAAGCCTCAGAATTTTGGTGACATTCTCAGACAGGGATCTAGAAGGTGTCCAAACGCCACATTGTGATGCCCTTATCATCAGTCTCAGTATGGTCAACCACGAAGTGTGCCGAATCCTGCCTGGTAATGGTAGTTCCTTCATTGTCCTCTTCCAGGAAGCCTTCCAAGGCCTCAAGCTTTCTCAAGATCGTCTAAGCCTACGGGATACACAATCCACCGGTTCTCTGGAGTTTCGGTTTCAATCGAAGGAATAATCACTATTGATGTGACTTTAGGAAAATCCCCAGAAATCCGCACAGAGGCAATGGACTTCATGGTCGTCGATTTGAATGCCGCTTACAATGTCATTCTGGGCCGACCAAGCCTAGCAGTACGTTATGCTGTATCGTCGGCCTTTCTCATGAAATGAAGTTCCCGACCTCAGTAGGAGTAGGGGAAGTCAAAGGAAACCAAGAGACAACTAGGAGGTGCTACACAACTACAATGGGGGGCTCGGTCCTCCCACTTGAAGCATTAGAGCTCCCCCAAAGGAATAGTCAAGTCCTTCCGAACTAGTTGATAAACTCAAGGAGGTCTCCCTCTTCTGGGAAGGCGGACTTGGAATACAGATCATCAAATGAAGTTGATGTGAATTATTTGCAAGTGTATGAAATCGCTACAAGTAGTATAGATAAGTGAAAAGAGTGGTCGAATCCACAAGGACTAATTATTTTATTGAGTACCGAAATTACTAAATTGATTACTATTTGGAAAATCAAAATTAATAAAGAAAGCAACTAAATTAAATTAATCTAAAGAAATAACTAAATTAATTAAATAGGAGCGGAATCTGAAATTTTGTTGTTTATTAATTACAAAATTAATTCTAGGGCTTTTGATTTCACCTAGTTAATCCCACACAATTTATAATTCCATGTGAATAAAAAGATTATTTTTCCAAGTTGTAGACCAAAATCTCCAAATTATTCAATTTTTCTCTCGAACAACATCAAAAATATCTCCAACTAATAGTTTGTCATATCTCTAGGCAAATTTAATTAATTGAAGACTCATTAAGTTCTATGGAATTCTTTATAGTCCCATCAATCGCGGTAAATCATCTATAATTTCGCTCAATCAATGGTGTTCAATTTTATAGTTCTAAATCATAAATTACCTCTCGGTCTCTCCATGATCCAATAAATCATATAAAAGTTGGCCAAACAATTGTAAGCATTAAGAACAATAATCAAACACACAACCATAGAAAAATAGAAAAATAATATGGAATAAAAAATTGTGTTCTCAAAACTATGCTACATCGAAGCCCTAAAATAACAAATTTAGTTCATAATAAATTTGCAACTAACAAATATTGTATTGGATTGCATAAAAAAATTAGACAAAGAGAAAAGAGATAGAGGAAGAACTGTTTTGTAAGAAAAAAATTTGCAAACCGGGATGCCTAGAATTGCGTGCTGCAAAGTCAAAACCGCTCTCTCTCTCCCCTCTGTCTGTTTTGATCACAGTGCCGGCTGACGTGGTGCTGACGTCATGCAGAGCCGCCCACGTCACTGTGCCTCTGCTGCTTTCGAGTTTCATTTCCTAAGCCACCCAAAGCCACGTCAGCGCTCTGACGTGGCGCTGACGTCACAAGCCTTCACCCCTTCTTCTTGGCTATCGTTTCTACTGCTTCTCTGTCCCGTCTTTCTCTCTCTGTTTTGCTTTGCGCCCATGTCACAAGCCCCTGCTGCTTTGATTCTCGTGCTCCGAAGACAGAGCCCACGCTCTGTTTTTTTTTTTGTTTGGAATCAGCCGTCTTTGTTTGTGTGTGTGCCCTTTCTCTTCCTCTTGCTATTGTATTTATAGGCATACGAATGTGAGAATTAGGGTTTATTTTTGCAGAAAACCGCATCTTCTTCTTTTATTTATTTTCTTATGTGATTTGCTCTTTATTTCTTGCTTCTTTATCTTCTCTTTCTTTTGCTTGAAACACGTGCTGCACACACAAAATAAATCAAAATTTGGGATTTAAAAATATAAAAAAAATTAATTAACTAATAATCACATTAGCACAATTAAACCCTTTTAAATTTTTTTATTTCATTTTTACCTCTATTGGCAATTAGAATTTCTATTTTGTTTTTTCACATAGCCAAATTGTAAAAATTCAAATTCAACAAAACAAAAAAAATAAATCAATCACTCTCCTTGTTTTGTTTGTTGATTTTTACCAGAAATCTTCACTTTTTTACATCAAAAATCTTATTCCTTCAAAAATAATTAATTAACTGATATCTATGTAAATAAGATAATTTATTAACAAGATAGATGAATACAAGAAATTTTAATGGGTAAATGAGTACATGTATTTATATAAAAATTAGACACATCAAATACCCCCAAACTTAAGATTTTGCTTGTCCTCAAGCAAAAAGTAAAATCAAGAATCAAGGAATAATAATCAATAATAGCTCAACTCATCACACTAAGAGATCTCATCATGCAAGCTGTAACCCCTTGTTTCCCCGAACCCATATTTTATGTATATTTTTCTATATTTAAAATTTTTATAAATTAATTTTTCTGTTTTCAAATTCTGTTGTCAAAATGTATGATTAGATCTTCTATTAAAACCTATTTTTAATCAATAGTTTATTTATAACTAGTTCCCAATGATATTTTTTTATAATACAAATATTTTTATTATGCTTTGGATTATTATGTTTATTATTATTATGTGTTGATTTTTGTATTATTAATATTATTTTAGTTAATGCTCATTATGATTATTGTTATTTTTATTATTCGTGTTATTTTATCTTTTACTCTTGATTGTTGATTTAAAAATCTATTTCTATTGTTATTTGTATTTGTAGTATTTCAAATAATTTCTATCTTGTAGATCAATATATATTTTGATATATAATCCTACTTTTATTTATTACTTTATCTATTCGATTTGATCTTTTATTTAAATCATATTTTAAAACCCTAATACTATTTCCAATCCTATTGTTGATCCCTAATAGATTTGCCAAAGCTAAATTAAACCCAATCCTATTTTAAATCTTATGCCATTAATCTTTATCAATACCCAGTAATCAATCCTATTACTACTCCTAATTACCCACAACCCAATTACCCAATAACCCTAATCCTATATATATATATATAAATATAAATATATATATATATATATATATATATATATATATATATATATATATATATATATATATATATATATATATATATATATACCTCTCTAATCTCTCAAACCCTAACCCTAACTCCTTGCACCCTACCCCCGGCCTCCCCCTTGCTTGCGCCGCACACCATCCCGCACCGCTGCACCCGACCCCCTCTCTCTCTCCCCCCTTGGCGGTGCCGTACACACCCGACGCCCACCCGGCCCCCAGGCCGAGACCCCCTCCCTTTGGCCGCACTCCATCCACTCATCCATCCGACCTCCTACACCACCATATACAACTCTAGTCTCTCTCCCTTAGTGTTCTCTTGTGGCCGCAAGCCACTATTGTCATCATCCCTCTTGGATCATCTCTCTTTTTGTGGAGTTTGTTCGTGTGGAGATTTTCGCTCAAGTTTGCTTGGATTCATTAGTTCGTGAATTTTCGTTCGTGGGTTTTGCTCGTTGTCGGGAATCCATTCCCATTACTCTTGATTTTCTTCGTTCTTCATCTTCAGTTAAGGCAAGTAACTTGTACTCCAATTCCTTTGTTTGATACAAGTTAAAAAATACCACCTGCAGTGTAGTTGGGTCTAGAGACACAATCTTGGCATGAATTAACTTAGGTTTTGTCCGTTCTTGATTTGATCATGTATGTGGGATTTTTGTGAGAATTTGGGGTATTTGTTGGGAATCCATGTGATAGGCTTGATTTAGATATGTTAGTAACCCTAATTCATGATGTTTGGACACTTGGTAGACTCGATTTCATGTTTGGTTGTGCTTTGAACAAGTTTTGTATGATATATGTTGAGTTGTCGTTAAAGGGAAAAAATCTGTATTTTGACGCTGATCTGTTTTGTTTGCTGTTTCAGACTGTTTTGAAGTCAGTAACTTAATTTCAGGTCTAAAACATGAGTTTTAGAGGATTTCGTCTATTTTTCAACCCCTCTGACCTTGCTTGATTTCATTTTCGTATGAGTGACTTATGACTGTTTTACTGCAGAGGTGTAGATAAATTCCAGATTTCGTTTCCTGTTGATTTTGATAACTAAATTAATTTGATACTTGTGCTACCCATATTATTTTGATCTGAAACTTTGGTCAGGTTTTCTATACTTATCTAGGGATTACCCATAAATGAGCAAGTTGCTCATACTCCTTTTTCCCATAAAATTAACATATTTGGAGAGGATAGTTGTTAAAAAGTCCTTTTGTCAACGAACACAGAAAAAGTCGGAATCGGCTAAATTATGGGCACACATATGGAAAGAAAGGAACAAGGAGAACAGTCTCACATGAAAGGAACTCAAAATTAATTTTGTAGATTTTATTGATGAGTTTTATATGTCGTTTCATGCTCGTTTATGAAAACTATACTTGCTGTATTTTGCTCGCTGTTCTGTATAGAATCGTGTTTTCACCCTGATTCCTTTTACTGAATGAAAAATGTTTGTGAAATATGAAAGTTAGTTTATTTTATCTATTTTCATCTTCCTTTGGCAGATTTGGATTTTATTTCACGACTTGCGAGATATTTTAGTTTTCGTACAGCAGTGTTGGGAATTCCAGATTTGCCAAACTTCCATTTCTTGATATGTTCTTATTTTTGATGACTAAACAAATTTTACTGGAATATAATGAAACTTTATATTATGATTCTAGACATGTAAGGGGAATACCCTAGATTTTTCCTGAATTCATTTGAGAGGTTTTGATGCGGTTTTCCTGACTGAGAATTCGTTTCCCTGATTTCTAACTGAACATGTTTTCTGATTCAACCCTGTTTTGAGTTATGATGTTGTGAATTACTATATGACTTATTTATATTCGCCGGATTTTTGTAGAAGTCTATTTTCTAGATCCTTCGACGAATCCAGATTTGGATGTTTGTAGTAGCGGGAATCACTATTTTAGTGTCCTGAACTAGAAAACTAGTTATTTTACCCTGTTATGTGTTATATTGTACCTGTACTTGTTTATCTTGCACCCTGAACCTGATACATGTTTATACCCTGATATCCTTGCTTTATTTTGCGATACTTATATGCATACCTGATTATAATAATAAATGACCAAGCCGGGATTTTAAGGGAAAGATCTAATAGTGGATAATTCAGAAACGTGTACTCGGAAGGGGGCCCGTGTTTTCCATTTAGATTTATGTTGATACATGAACCTGTTGATGCATGGACCTATTGGTTCATGTACCTGTTACCTGTTGATGCATGGACATGTTGGTTCATGTACCTGTTACCTGTTGATGCATGGATCTATTAATTCATGTACTTATTACTTGTGATGCACGGACCTGTTGGTCGTGTACCTGTTGATTCATTAACCTGTTGATGCATGAATCGGATGATTCGTGTACCTGTTTTGATTCATGAACCTGTTTCCTATTTCTGTTCTTGTCCCTGAGTACACTGTCCTCTATGGTCCACTATGAAATCTAAAGCAAAACTGTTTGTTGTAGCAACCATGTAGTAAAAGGATGGATGCATGAAGTGCTACCTAGATAGTAATCACTAAAAGACTTGAACATGATACTTGAACATGATATATGCTTGCTTGATACTTGACTACATGGTACTAGAGACTTGAAACTTGACACTTGATACATGATTACATGATACTTGACACCTGATGCATGTTCACATGATACTTGATTACTTGACACTTGATTCATTCCATTTACACTTGTTTACTTTGCCATGTTAGTTATTTATTTTGACATCATGCTTATACCATGTTGCTAGTTAATTTTTCCCATGTACTTGTATCCTATATTATAAGTGGCCCGTAATTTGCAATTGACGGGTACTTATTTTTTTCTCTTTCCCTCTTCCTTCTTTCCTGCATTCGTTGAATTGTAGATTTTGGAGAACAGGTTCTAGATGGTATTGGTGACATGAAGTATTAGTGCTGAGTCTTATTATGATTATTCTTTGTAGTTTCTTGAACAATAATTGTATTCATGTATTTGGGCAATGTGACCCAGGATTTATTGTATATTTCAAATCATGACTATTTGAGATTAATATATTTTATTTCAAGTGTTCTTGTTAGTATTTGGTTCATATGTGCATGTGGTTGATTCTTTGCTTCCGACTCTGATTATTTTATGAGATGTTGTAAAGATTCCTGAACAGTTTATGGATGATGAAAATTATTCGCTGGGCTTTTGTTGCGTATCCGTATTTCGTATTATTTTTGGGAAGCGGGGCGTGACACAAGCATCAAATTTTCAATTAAAAATATAAACAATAGCAAATAAAGTAAAATCAAGCATACTCACTTTCTCCAGTGCAATTATTCATTCATAATTCCCAACCAATTCATATTTTTCATGCAATTAATGTAATTATAGTATGTAACAACTTCATCTGTGATTTCCCCTTCTCACTACTACAATCCGAGTAGTAAACTAGAGTTTTTTTTTTTTGGTCTCTTCTCTAAGTTGTCACTTGTCTTTTGACGCAAATGCAAACATTTGTGATGAATTCACCCGGTTACTCAACAAGTCACAAACTTAGAGTGCTTTGCATACTCATATTTCAAGTTGCCGTTTGACGTAAAAGTAAACATTGGTGATGAATATCCCTAGTTACTACGCAACTCAAAACATTGGAGTAGATAGACTTTATTCATTCAATTATTTGATTTTTTTTCATTATCACTCTATTTACTTAAATCCTTTTTAGTGGTAGATCAAAGGGGATAATCACAAGAAAAAACATCACATTTTTCTTATATGTATAATCACATGACTGTCACAATTGTGCAAGGAATTTTGAAATTCAATAATCCTAAAGTAAATAAGTATGCTTAATCTTGCTTTATAAGCAATTGTCTATCCTAAAAAAACTTATTTCAATGCTTTAGCATGCTAAAAAACTCAAAGTGTAATGGTAAGCCAAATTGAAATCTCTTTTTGTTTTGTTATTTCAATATATAAAATAAAAAGTAAATTTGTACCCCTTCCCCCAAACTTGAATAACACATTGTCCTCAATGGGAAAGGAAAAAAGAAAAACAAAAAGAATGCAAAAAGTTCAGAATTTCTCCCCTGATTCGTGTTAAATTCTGCACGTGTGACATTCATTGCTTCAGATATCTAGAGTTGTAGATATCCAAATGGCCTGATTCTTTTTGTTATGAAAAGCTAAGACAATTGGCTACAATCGCTCTTTGAAACACTTTTCCAGATTCTGACTCCATCCTGCTCAAAAACAGCCATCAATTCAGATGTAGAAAAGATTTCTGCCTCGCGACTTCCCAAACTCATGCAATCGTACAAAATAAAATCAAAAATTAAAATAAAAAATAAATTAAAACAAGGTAAACTCTAAATGCAGTAATAGAAAACATGGGTAGCGCTAAGTGTTAAAGTCTTCAGCCAGACTTTCTCCATCTCTCATTGAGGGTTTGCTAGATCGATGCTCAAGTTTTGCTCACCAAATTCCCCATCTATTAAGGCTTCAACCTGCTGTCCATTTACCTTGAATGTCCCCTTTTTCTCATGATGTATCTCAATGGCTCCATATGGAAAAAGATTTGTCACAACAAATGGTCCTGACCACCTAGACCTCAATTTCCCTGGAAAAACAGTTTTGAATTGTATAACAATACCTTCTCCCCTACAATAAATGTTCTTCTCAAAATATGCTTATCATGCCATCGTTTAGTTTTCTCTTTATAGATTTGGCATTTTCATAAGCATCATTGCGAAACTCGTCCATTTCATTTTGTTGCATCATTCTCTTCTCGCCTGCATCTTTCATGTCAAAATTAAGTGTCTTTATTGACAAATAAGCGCGATGCTCAAGTTCCACCGGTAAGTGACATGCTTTACCATACACCAATCTATATGGGGACATTCCAATTGGTGTTTTAAATGTCATCCTATATGCCCATAATGCATCATCTAATTTTCTTGCCCAATCCGTTCGTGACATATTCACCGTCTTCTCAAGTATACACTTCAACTCTGTATTTGAAACCTCCACTTGACCACTTGTTTGAGGATGATATGGTGTTGCCACATGATGAGTAACTCCATACTTAGCAAGTAAAGCATCAAATTGACGGTTGCAAAAATGTTTTCCTCCATCGCTAATAATTGCCCTTGGAGCTCCAAATCGTGAAATAATATTTTTCCTAATGAAGATCACCACCACTCTTGAATCATTGGTTGGTAAGGCAGCAGCTTCCACCCACTTGGAGACATAATCTATAGCAACCAAAATATATTTATTAGAAAATGAAGATAGAAAAGGACCCATAAAATCTATCCCCCAAACATCAAATAATTCAATCACTAAAATATTATTTAGGGGCATTTCATGTTTCCTAGAAATATTTTCCACCCTTTGACAATGATCACATAATTTAACAAAATTAAAAGCTTCCTTAAAAATTGAGGGCCAATAAAATCCTGATTGTAAAATTTTTGCTGCTATTTTTGCTCCACTAAAATGACCGCCAACTTCCAATGTGTGGCAATGTTTGAGTAGGCTTTCCATCTCCTCTTCAGGTACACATCTCCTTATTACTTGATCTGCACAATGGAGAAATAAAAAAGGTTCCTCCCAAAAATAATATTTCAAGTTAGAGAAAAATTTCTTCTTTTGTTGATAAGTAATTTCAGGAGGTAGAACTTTTTATACCAAGTAATTAACTATATCGGCATACCATGGAGGAGTTTGTATCATCATTAAATACTCATCTGAAAATTCTTCATTGATTGGTGTAACCTGCAATTTATTTTCATCTTTAGGCTCAATGCGAGATAAATGATCAGCCACCAAATTTTTCACACCCTTCTTGTCCTTGATTTCCACAACAAACTCTTGTAAGAGCAAAATCCAGCGAAGTAATCCTAGTTTGGCTTCCTTCTTTGCAAGCAAGTATTTGAGAGTTGAATGATCCGTGTACACAACCACCTTTGAACCTATCAAATAAGATCGAAATTTGTCAAAAGCAAATACAACAGCTAATAATTCTTTTTCAGTAGTAGCATAATTAAGTTGTGCTTCTGTCAAAGTTCTACTTGCATAATAAATGGTGTGAATTTTTTTTTTCTTTGTCCTAAAACAACACCTATCGCCACATCACTAGCATCACACATTAATTCAAAAGGCAAATTCCAATCAGGTGCAATAATTATAGGTGTTGAAATCAATTTCTTTTTCAATGTTTTAAAAGCATGCAAGCAATCATGGAAAATTCGAAAGGTGTATCTTTATTCAAAAGATTGCAAAGAGTTTTAGTGATTAAAGAAAAAATCTTTTATAAATCGTCAATAAAATTCTGCATGACCCAAGAAACTTCTCACTCCTTTAACATTGGTTGGTGGTGGTAGTTTTTCAATGACATCAATTTTAGCACGATCCACTTCAATTCCTTTAAAGGAAACTCTGTGGCCTAACACAATCCCTTCTTCTCCATAAAGTGACATTTCACCCAATTCAAAACCAGATTTTTTTTCTTGCAACGCTGCAAAACCAAAGCTAAGTTAGATAAATATCAAATGAATAACCAAAAACTGAAAAATCATCCATAAAAATTTCAGTAAACTTCTCAACCATATCTGAAAAAATTGATATCATGCAGCGTTGAAATGAGGCGGGGGCATTGCAAAGACCAAAAAACATCCTTCTCTATGCAAAAGTTCCATATGGGCAAGTAAAGGTTGTTTTCTCTTGATTTTCTTGTGCTATGGTGATTTGATTGTATCCCGAATACCCATCAAGAAAACAATAGTAGGAGTGGCCTGCAAGTCTTTCTAACATTTTTTCAATGAAGGGTAGTGAAAATGATCATTTCTAATTGCATCGTTTAGTCTTCGATAGTCTATGCACACTCGCCATCCCGTGACTGTTCTTGTCGGTATAAGTTTATTATTTTCATTCTTCACTATAGTTATTCCCCCTTTCTTTGGCACAACACGTATAGGACTCACCCATGCACTATCTGAAATTGGAAAAATGATACCTGCATCTAAAAGCTTCAAGACCTCCTTATGCACCACTTCCTGCTTTGATGGATTTAATCTTCGCTGTGGCTGCACTATAGGCTTAAAATCATCCTTCATTAAAATTTTATGCATGCATATTGAAGGACTAATACCCTTTATATCAGAAATGTTCCATCCCAAGGCTGTTTTATGTTCTCTCAAAATTCTTAGCAATTTCTCTTCTTCAACATTATTCAAAGAATAATTAATAATAACTGGAAAAGTGGATTCTTGGCCTAGGAAGGAATACCTCAAATTAGATGGCAGTAGTTTTAGCTCGAGTTTGGGTGGTTCATCTGTTGATAATGGCATCTTTCCCACATCTTTGAATTTTAGCTGAGCTAAAGGATGAATATATGGTGTAGCCTCCAAATACCGAACACATTCCAAAACCATTCATTTTCGGATTCCAAAGTTGCTGAATTTGTTAGGCACGCTTCTAGAGGTAATTTGTCAACTTCACCTTCATGTGTCTTGCTTATGGCTAGATTAATTTCGCTGACTTGAAAACAAGAGTGAACTTCGGCAGGATACTCCATGGATTTAAGTACATCAAAAGTTAATCGCTCGTTGTCAACCCTTAGAATAAGTTTCCCTTGTGGCACATCAATTAGAGTTCTCCCTGTTGCAAGAAAAGGTCTCCCCTAAATTAAAGGGATTTGTTCATCTTTCTTCATGTCAATCACAACAAAATTAGCTGGAAATATGAATTTGTCAACTTTCACCAAAACATCTTCAATGATCCCTCTTGGGTATTTGATAGACCTGTTCGCCAATTGCAAGAAAATTGTTGTAGGCTTTGCTTCTCCAATACCTAATTTCCTGGAAACATAATTAGGCATAAGATTAATACTTGCTCCTAAATCATATAGTGCTTTATGAAAAGAAGAATTTCCAACAGTGCAAGGAATTGTAAAACTCCCTCGATCTGTAAGTTTATGTGGCAGCTTCTTTTGTAAAATTGCACTACTTTCTTCAGTTAACATCACCATCTCGTGCTTTTCTAGCTTCCTCTTGTTTGATAAAATATTCTTCAAAAATTTAGCATATTTAAGCATTTGTTTTAAAGCTTCAATAAGAGGAATATTAATATGCAATTGCTTGAAAATATTTAAAAATTTTGAAAACTGATTATCAAGCTTATTCTTTTTAAGTCTTTGTGGAAAAGGAATATGTGGATCATAAGGAGAATTAGGATAAGTGTTAGAATTAAACTCCCCTGAAAATTTTTTGGCTTGAACCTCCTTTATCCTTCTTAGAATGGTAATTGTCAACCTGCTGTGTTTGTTCCTCCAAAATTTGCTCACTCTCACTTTGGTTTTCAACCACATTTTGTTCGGCATTTTTGGTTTGTGGCTGCTTAATTGTTGTCCCACTTCTAAGTGTTATTGCTTTGACATGCTAATTGGGATTAACCATTGTGTTACTAGGTGATGCTGCTACTGTTCTTTCATTAAGAATATTTGAAATTTGACCAATTTGAACCCCAAGATTGTGAATTGAAGTTGAAGTTGAAGTTGCAACATTTTGGATTGCCAAATCTGTCTTTTGCATGTATTGCTCTGTCTTCAGCATGTGTTGCATGAACATCTCTTCTAGTGTCATCTTCTTTTCTTATTGTTGAAAACTTTTTGTGTTCTAGCTCCTCCTTCATTATTGTTCCAAGAAAATTTGGCGTGATTTCTCCATCCTGGATTGTATGTATTTGCATAAGGGTTGTTTTGCCTTTGAAAGTTTGACACAAAATTTGCTTGTTCGGCATTTGATGGATCAAAAGGGTTCCTGACTTGGCAATCTGCACTTGAATGATTACATGCACAAAGATCACAAATCATATTAGTTTGAACAACATTAACATTCATATTACCTAATTGTTTAGATAAAGTAAAAATTTGTGCAGTTAAAGTAGTAATAGGATCAAGTTCAAAAACTCCCGCCACTTTTCTTAGCATTGTTCTTTCTGAAGACCACTGATAATTATTAGAGGTCATCTCCTCTAATAGTTCATAGGCTACTTCGTGAGTTTTGCTTATTAATGCACCTCTAGCTGCTACATCTACCATGGATCAATTTGTATCTCCCAAACCGTTATAGAATGTTTGCACTTGTAGCCACTTTGGAAGTTCATGATGAGGACACTTTCTCAATAGCTCTTTGTACCTCACCCATGCATAATATAATGATTCGGTCTCGAATTGAGTGAATGTAGTGATGTCATTCCTTAGTTTTGTTGTTTTTGCTGGGGGAAAATACTTTGCCATAAATTTTTGTGCTAAGACTTCCCAAGTTGTAATGACTCCTGATGGTAAAGAATTTAACCAAGTTTTTGCCTTATCTCTGAGTGAAAAAGGAAAGAGACTCAATCGGATAGCATCATTGAAAATTCCATAATGTTTGAAGGTATCACATATTTTTAGAAAGTTTGCAATGTAAACATTAGGATCCTCGTGTGCTAGTCCTCCAAATTGAACTGTCTGTTGAATCATTTGAATTTACTGGTTTAATTTCAAAATTGTTTGCTTCAATTGCAGGCCTTTTGATGCTAGATATTGTTCCATTGACTGAGGGCATTACATAACCCCTCAAAGCTTTGTTCTCCTCATCGTTCGCCATGGATAAAGATAATGTTGTGATTTCTTTCTTCTTCTTTCTGATCTGTCGTAAGGTTCTCTCAATCTCTGGGTCAAAAGGTGTAGGCTCCAATGGGTTAGATCTGGGCATACACTCCTAAGTCCTAAAAAAATGAATAAATAAAAATAAGTCAAAAGAGAATAAATATCTAAAATAAAAATCCAAACTAGTAATAGTCTAGCAATTTTCAATATCAATAAAAAAAATAACTAGTCCCCGGCAACGGCGCCAGAAACTTGATGTGAATTATTTGCAAGTGTAAAAAATCGCAACAAGTAGTATAGATAAGTGAAAAGAGTGTCAAACCCACAAGGACTAATTATTTTATTGAGTACCGAAATTACTAAATTGATTACTATTTGGAAAATCGAAACTAATAACGAAAGCAACTAAATTAAATTAATCTAAAGAACTAACTAAATTAATTAAATAGGAGCGGAATCTGAAATTTTGTTGTTTATTAATTGCAAAATTAATTCTAGGGCTTTTGATTTCACCTAGGTAATCCCACACAATTTATAATTCCATGTGAATAAAAAGATTATTTTTCCAAGTTGTAGACCAAAATTCCCAAATTATTCAATATTTTCTCTCGAACAACACCAAAAATATCTCCAACTAACAGTTTGACATATCTCTATGCAAATTTAATTAATTGAAGACTAATTAAGTTCTACGGATTTCTTTATAGTCACATCAATCGCGGTAAATCATCTATAATTTCGCTCAATCAATGGTGTTCAATTTTATAGTTCTAAATCATAAATTACCTCTCGGTCTCTCCATGATCCAATAAATCATATAAAAGTTGGCCAAACAATTGTAAGCATTAAGAACAAAAATCAAACACAAAACCATAGAAAAATAGAAAAATAATATGGAATTCAAAATTGTGTTCTCAAAACTAGGCTACATCGAAGCCCTAAATAACAAATTTAGTTCATAATAAATTTGCAACTAACAAATATTGTCTTGGATTGTATAATAAAATTAGACAAAGAGAAAAGAGATACAAGTTATAAGAACAAAAAATTACAAACCGAGATGCCTCGAATTACGTGCCACAAAGTCAAAACCGCTCTCTCCTCTATCTGTTTTGATTACAGCACCAGCTGACGTGGCGCTGACGTCATGCAGAGCTGCACACATCACTATGCCCCTACCGCTTTCGAGTTTCGTTTCCTAAGCCGCCCAAAGCCACGTCAGCGCTCGGACGTGGCGCTGACGTCACAAGCCTTCACCCCTTCTTCTTGGCTATCGTTTCTACTACTTTTCAGTCCCATCTTTCTCTCTCTATTTTGCTTCGCACCCACGTCACAAGCCCCTGCTGCTTTGATTCTCGTGCACCCAAGTGTAACCCCTGTTTCCCATTTCTTGTATTTTGGGTCTATTTTCTTTTTCCGTATATTTTCTGTATTTAAAATTTTTGTAAAACATTTTTCCGCTTTCAAATTCTTTCTGATAAAATATATTCTTGGATGAAAATTTTAAAAATCGATTTTTAATCAATAGTTTTATTTATAACTAGTTCCCAATAATATTTCGTTATAATACAAATCTTTTTATTATTACTTTGATTATTATGTTTAAGTTTATTATTATTACTACTACTTTTATCTTTTACCCTTGATTCTTAATTTAAAACCTACCTCTATCAATAATTGTATTGTAGTATTCAAATAATTTTCATATTGTAGAACAAATATATTTTTTGTGATATAATCCTAATTTGTATTAGTTATTTTATCTACTTATTGGATTTTATATACTATTGGATTTATGTATACCATGGTATTATTGATTTATTATTTATTTATTATTTTAATTTGAAACCCTATTTCCCTTATTGGATTTTAAAGGAAATACCCAAACTCGATATTATTCCTAAAACCTTACCCATTTAAACACTCCTACCCATTATCTATCCTACCCAACCCAATAACCCGTTAACTTAATATCCTATTCCTATATATTCACACTATGCTTAACCCTAATCATTTTCTCTGCTAAACCGAGCTACCACCCTGTTACACCCCGAAACCCATTTGTCTCCCTCCGATCAGCCTCACCTCCTAGCCCCCGATCGCCCGTCACCACCGTGCACCCAACTTCTCTTCCTCTCCATCATCTGTGTGCACCATGTCCCACCTTCGATGCCAATAGTCGACAGCCCCTGCCCTCTGCCTGTTCACGTTGCCCTTCCCCAGTCGCGTCGCCCTACATCACAGCGCCCTCCTGCGCTGCCACCTCCGCAACCTGACCCCCTCTCCCTGTTCCTCTTCGCCGCTGCTCTCCTCCCTGTCGCACTCCACAGCGGCAGCAACACCTAGTCGACGCAGCACAGCCCCCGTTCTCCGCATCGCCTTCAGCCGATGGCATCGCTCCAGCCGCCTTGCACCGCATCCTGCATCGCCAGCCAGAGTTCACCCCAAACATCGACATCCCCTGGCCGCCGTCCGCTGCTGGTCATCGCCAAGCCAAGCCAGTGCATCATCTTTGAGGTTGCTGTTGATCAAGGGTTCTTGATCATGTGGATTCCTGGCCATCGATCACATCTCGATCTTGGTCTTGCTTGATCCCTTGATCTCGACCATCGGATCTGCTTGATCATCATCTTGATCATCACCATCAGGGTGATCTTGGCCGTTCGATCGCGATCATCATCAACTTCATCATCACCTTGATCTGGACCGTCCGATCTTGTTGATCTTGATCTTGATCTTAATCGTCATCGTGATCCATTCATTGGATTGTGTTCGTGATCTTCTCGCTCGTGTTCGTGGGTTCGTTCGTCTGTTGGTCTGATCTTGATCGCAATCAAGATTCGTGTCGGGATCCGTTCCCGTTATTCCTCCGTCGGATTCATCGTCAACATCCCAAGGTAAGTACTCTTCTTGTACAAATTATTGTTCTAGTACAAGCGTTTAATTGAAAATACTGCAAATAGATCGTAGTTGTGAACCCTCATTGTCTCATCGTTTGTTGATCTTAAATTATTCCTCATCGATTCCATAATCTTAAGAGTCACAACCCTTCATTGATATATTTACAAAACTAGTTGGACTATTTTTATCTCCTAATTACTTGAATATGAACCCCTTGACTTGTAGACGTGTGTTGTATGATGTAGTGTTGATCTTACATTCTTTTGAGTTGAGAAATACATGTGACTTGCTGATTTGATCCCCAATGTATACGTATTTGTATCACACACTAATCTAGACTCATAATAGTCATTTATCATGCAACTTGTATATAAAAGAAATTCACACTTGCTGCTATTCTTGTCTTTACTTGCTGTTTCGACCCTGTTAAAACCAAAATCTGAACTTGAGTCCTGAATATGAAATGTAGTCCTAAGTGTCTAGTTGCCAATAAAATTCAGAATTTTTGAATTCCAAGTTACGGTCTTGGAGATATTGTAGTTTTACTGTTGCTGTGTCGGTAATCACATATTCATAAAAAACTGCCTCACCACTTTGGTTTACAATTTTTTTTAACTATGCTACCAGTAAGTAAATGACTTAAAATTTTGCATGCTATTACTGGACACCCTAGAGAACATTCTCTAATTTTTTTAGAATTAATTAATGATGTTTCAACCCTGTTTTGTATGTGTAAACTCGATTTTACAAATTCTGGCTAAACACAAATGCTGTAAAGTTTGCTGTTTTGACACATGTTAGCACAACTTGTATGTATCTGAATTATATGCATTGGAACCGGGCAGGAGTCTAGTTTCAAGACCTTCTGACGGATCCGCATTTGCTATCTCGTAGCAACAGGAATCGTAGTTTTGGTGCAGCAATGTCATGATGTCCAGATTTGCAATTCTCGTCGTTCTTAATAATTTTAAATTGTGTTAACCCTCGAATTTGCTTTACAAATATCTTGTTCCATGTTTACTTGACTTGTTTCGCACACTTTCATGCTTGCTTGATGATAATAATAAATAATAAACTGGGGTTTAAGGAAAAGACCATAGTAGTGGACAATATAGGTAACTGTACTTTGAGGAGGGGTCAGTGTTTCCCTAATTATCGATGTACTGGTCTATCGTTCTATCGGTCTATCGGTCATATCGGTTATCGATTAATTGTAGATTACTTATTACAGTATCTTGATTGATTCGGTCATCGGTCATTATTGAATATTGTTGCCTGAGTACACCACCCTATAAAATCCACCACTAGGCCTAAACGAAATTGCATTAACTATAGCAACCATGTGATAAAAGGATGGCACATAAAGTGCTACCTAGATAGTAATAACTACAAGACCTGGCACATGATAATTGAACATGATACATGCTTACTTGATACTTGATTACATGATACATTCTTACTTGATACTTGATTACATGATACACGAGACTTGATACTTGTACATAAGACTTGTTACTTGAGACTTATTACTTGTTACTTGTTACTTGACACTTGTACGTGATACTTGTTACTTGATGTTTGATACCATTACATGTTCACTAGCCACTTGTCCTACTACTAGCATTATTTACCCAATCTTGTCACTCGGGTTGTCTTTCTTGCTAGCTAATTTTTTGAATCCCAATTAATTGTTGCATTCCTATTACATTCTTGATTCCAAATCTTGTTCCATACTTCTTGTACTTGTTTTACTATTTGTGGCCCTAACTTGCACTAAGGGCGTTTATCTTGTTTTCCCTATTTTTTTCCCTTTTTATATTTATATATACAGACTTTGGAGACAAGTTACCTGCTGAAATTGGTGAGCAAACGTTCTAGGCTTCGCTTGGAAAAACTGCTTTAGTTATTTTCTTGTATATGAGTTATTTATAATTGTTGCTACTTGAACCTTATAACGGGCTTATAGTCCCGAGTTTTAACTTTTGATCCAAACTTGAAAACTATTTGGGATATTATTATTTTGTTTCAATTGTTTTCTGTTGATTAATTTATTATTCATGCATGCATGGTTGTGTACATTTGTTATATTCTTGTTATGATGCTGAGTCGATCCTACAGCTTATGAATGATGAAAATCATTCGCTGAACTTTGTCACACGCTCGTATTCCGTATTTTGGAAAGCAGGGCGTGACAAGGTTTTTAGTGGTATCAGAGCTCAGGTTCGGCTAATGTGTTAGGTTGACTAATACATTAGACAGGCTTGACTCAGTCAGGATTAACTCAACATTAAACAGGCCATGCAACCACATGAACAATTTGATAATCAACTCGATCTGGACACTAGCCTTATCCCATTTATTTTGATCCCTTCATATTCGATTCTTTGATTCCTTATTTCCTTCCATCTCTTACAGTCGTCCTGATTTGTTGACTCCATATTGGGTATAAATTTATTCTTTCCGTACCCATATTCTTTTGATTCTGGTACAAGAAAATCTCTTATTTTCTACTTGCCTTGTTGATTCCTTCTTATTTCAACTCGTGTGTCATTCATTGCTTTCCGTGCCTTGCATTCATGTTCATTTGTGGACTCATTTTGAGTATCATGCTAGTTATTCCTTCCCTGCCATATTCTCTTCAAATTCTGCTTGTGCCCCCTCCTTTCTCTACCTTCATATTCAATTCCTTGATTTCTTATTTTCTTTCGTCCCTTGTAATCGTCCTCCTTTGCTGACTCTTTATTGAGTTACAATTTGTTCTTCTCCTGCCTATATTTTCCTTATAACTTTTTTTTCCCGAATATTTTGTGTATTTCGATTATTATTGTTATATTTTGGATCTTCTATAAAATTGTTTTCTAAAAAAAAAATTTGTTGTTTTGAATAACTGTGTATTTTAATATCACAAATTTCAAAACGTAACTTCGTACTTAAATTGAGCAATCAATATCTAAGTACGTGTGGGAGATGGCATCATCTCGTTCATCGTTTTGTTGCAACTGGATGTCGAGATGAAAAACATGAAACTAGGCGTCAACAGAGGCAAATTGCAACTGAATATTGGGGAGGCAAAATGTGCAACTGAATATCTAGATGGCAACCTGCAACCTGATGTCATGGAAGCAAACCTGCAACTTGATGTCGAGAAGGCAAGTCTATAGATGAATATAAATGAGGCGAACCCACATCAAAGAATTTCTAGTATTATTATTATTGTTTTCCTAATTATTATTAGTATTATTATTATTATTATTATTACTATTACTATTATTATTATTGTATTATTTTTTTAAATATTTTATTATTGTTGTTAATATTGAATTACTTTCACAAAAATGATGAACCCCAAATTATATTCTGTCTTGCATTATTATCCTTACCGGTATTGTTAATATTTTATTATTATTATTATTATTATTATTATTACTAGTATGATTATGATGATTCTTACTATTATTATTATTTTTATTATTTTTGATTATTATTACTTTGTTATTAATATGTGTTTATTTTTTTATTATTAATATTATTTTTGTTATCGCCCATTAGTTTTTACCCAATTATTTAAATTAAAGCCCTCATCTAAAGTCCAATTTTATTTTCCTTTGATTGAAGTATTTATTAATATCTCACTCGAGCAACCCAGATTCTCCTACCTATATTCTATTTGATTTTGGTGCCTCATTCATTTCTTCCTGCTCGGATCGTCGCTTGGTGTCACGTGGTCTACAACGACATGTCTGGAGCTTGGGACGTCACCATCAGAGTGGCACAGCGAAAGCGTGGTGGACCCATAACCCACAAGTCCCAGGATCCTATTGTTGTTTCTCCTTCCTTGCATTGTTTGCTATCGCCTATCTATTGCATTTGTTCCCATCCATTGACTCATTGCTTGGTTCATCTTTTCCTTGTCCATCCATTCTTCGATTCCAGCTCTATCTATTTCTCCATCTCTTTGCTTTGTTATCTTGCAAATCTTGTGTTATTTCTTCTTCATTTTGATACCGATTACTTCTATCTTGCATTCCATTTTGCCATCATGCACCCATTCATTATTTGATTCAATTCTTTCCTGTCTTTTCTCTCTCCGATTCCAGCTCTGCCTACTTCTTTATCATATTTGTTATCTTGTGTTATTTCGTTCCTTTTGATACTGTCTATTCTCTTCCATGCCTTCCATTTGACCTCATTTTACCCACTCCTTCTTTTTCTGGTGTTGCCACTGCTTTGTTCCTTTCCCTTTAATTCTCTGTTTTGTTATTCCCCCAAGTTTGCTTTTGCCTTCTCCTATGTACCGCCTAAGCAAATTTCGAGGGCGAAATTCTGATGTAAGGTGGGTAGGATTTGTAACCCATGTTTCCTATTTCTTATATTTTGGGTGTATTTTCTTTTTTTGTATATTTTCTGTATTAAAAATTTTTGTAAAACATTTTTTCGCTTTCAAATTCATTTTGATCAAATGTATTCTTGGATCTCATATTAAAAATCTATTTTTAACCAATAGTTTTATTTATAACTAGTTCTCAATGATATTTTGTTATAATACAAGTCTTTTTATTATTACTTTGACTATTATGTTTAAGTTTATGATTATTATTATTATTTTTATCTTTTATCCTTGATTCTTAATTTAAAACCTACCTATATCGATAATTGTATTGTAGTATTCAAATAATTTTCATATTGTAGAACAAATATATTTTTTGTTATATAATCCTAATTTGTATTAGTGATTTTATCCCCTTATTGGATTTTATACATTATTGGATTTAGGTATACCATGGTATTATTGATTTATTACTGATTTATTATTTTAATTTAAAACCCTATTTCCCTTATTGGATTTTAAAGGAAATACCTAAACCCAATATTATCCCTAAAACCCTACCCATTTAAACACTCCTACCCGTTATCTATCCTACCCAACCCAATAACCCGTTAACTTAATACCCTATTCCTATATATTCACATTGTGCTTAACCCTAATCATTTTCTCTGCTAAACCCAGTCGCCACCCTGTTACACCCCATAACCCATTCGTCTCCCTCCTCATCAGCCTCACCTCCTAGCCCCCTGATCGCCCGTCACCGCCCTGCACCCGACTCTTCTTCCTCTCTGTCCTCTGTGTGCACCTTGTCCCACCTCCGACGCCAACAGTCGACAGCCGCTGCCCTCTGCCTTATCACGTCGCCCTTCCCCAGTCGCGTCACCCTACATCGCAGTGCCCTCCTGCACTGCCACCTCTGCAACTCGACCACCTCTCCCTATTTCCCTTCGCCGCTGCTCTCCTCCCTATCGCACTCCACAGCAGAAGTAGCACCCAGTCAATGCAGCACAGCCCTCGTTCTCCGCATCACCTTCAGCCGACGGTAGCAGTCCCGCCGCCTTGCGCCGCCTCCTGCATCGCCAGCCAGAGTGCACCCCTAGCGTTGACATCCCCTGGCCACCGTCCACTGTCGGTCATCGCCAAGCCAAGCCAGTGCATCGTCTTTGAGGTTGCTGTTGATCAAGGGTTCTTGATCATGTGGATTCCTAGCCGTCGATCACATCTCGATCTTGGTCTTGCTTGATCCCTTGATCTCGACCATCGGATTTGCTTGATCATCATCTTGATCATCACCATCGGGTGATCTTGGCCGTTCGATCGCGATCATCATCAATTTTATCATCACCTTGATATGGACCGTCCGATCTTGTTGATCTTGATCTTGATCTTGATCTTGATCGTCATCGTGATCTGTTCGTTGGATTGTGTTCGTGATCTTCTCGTTCTTGTTCGTGGGTTCGTTCGTCCGTTGGTCTGATCTTGATCGCCATCAAGATCCGTGTCGGGATCCGTTCCCGTTATTCCTCCATCAGATTCATCGTCTACACCCCAAGGCAAGTACTCTTTTTGTACAAATTATTGTTCTAGTACAAGCGTTTAATTGAAAATACTGCAAATAAATCGTAGTTGTGACTCCTCTTTGTCTCATCATTTGTTGATCTTAAATTATTGCTCATCGATACCATAATCTTAAGAGTCACAACCCTTCGTTCATATATTTACAAAACTAGTTGGACCCTTTTTATCACCTAATTACTTGAACATGAACCCCTTGACTTGTAGACGTGTATTGTATGATGTATTGTGTTGATCTTACATTCTTTTGAGTTGAGAAATACATGTGACTTGCTGATTTGATCCCCAATGCATTCGTATTTGTATCACACACTAATCTAGACTCATAATAGTCATTTATCATGCAACTTGTATATAAAAGAAATTCTCACTTGCTGCTATTCTTATCTTTACTTGCTGTTTTGACCCCGATAAAACCAAAATCTGAACTTGAGTTCTGAATATTAAATGTAGCCCTAAGTGTCTAGTTGCCAATAACATCAGAATTTTCGAATTCCGAGTTACGGTCTTGGAGATATCGTAGTTTTACTGCTGCTGTGTTGGTAATCGCAGATTCATAAAATACTGCTGCACTACTTTAGTTTACAATTTATTTTAAATATGCTACCAGTAAGTAAATAACTTAAAATTTTGCATGCTGTTGGACACCCTAGAGAACATTCCCTAAATTTCTCAGAATTAATTAATGATGTCTCAACCATGTTTCGTATGTGTAAACTCGGTTTTATAAATTCTGGCTGAACACAAATACTGTAAAGTTTGCTGTTTTGACACATGTTACCACAACTTGTATGTATCTTAAATATATTCAATGGAACCGGATAGGAGTCTAGTTTCTATATCTTCTGATGGATCCACATTTGCTATCTCGTAGCAACGGGAATCGCAGTTTTGGTGCAGCAACGTCATGCTGTCCAGATTTAGAATTCTCGTCGTTCTTGATAATTTTAAATTGTGTTAACCCTCGAATATGCTTTACAATTATCTTTGATATGGCTAAAAATAGGATTAAATTGGGACCGTTCACATCGGACACGAATCTTAAAGCTCAGGGGTAAAACGGTAATTTCACCTACTAACGGGTCTGAAATAGGGTACTGAATCTCTTCTCCAAAGATCCAATAACCCACGAACGGATCCACCTCAACTGGGTGTGGGTTTCAACCCGCAGAAAACCCGGTCTAGCAGGATAGGATTAGGGTCTCTGATTAATACTAATCAACGGTCCTGATCCACATCTATCCTTTCACTGGGAATTAGGGATTATATTCCTTATCAGATCACAGGGATTACATTCCTAGTCTGATCCCTAAGGCGACTATAAATACCCCCCATCCACCACTATTAAGAGGTAATCAATCTTTTGCCAATTTACGCTCTTTCATAATCTTCCTGATTACTGACTTGAGCGTCGGAGGGTGTGTCGCCGGGATCAACCCTGGTATCTCGCACTTTTTGCAGGTGAACGGCGGGAGTCAACAGTCAAACTCTGGCAGAACAGGTTTCAGGTTTGCTATTCAAGTTTTCCGAGAATCCACAAATACTATCTGTTTACCCCCACACCAGATTTAGCAGTAACAGATTGGTGCCGTCTGTGGGAAACACCACGAATAGCAGCCTTCCTCTTCACATAGGTCAGACCTTCCCCCGTCATGCCTCCAAGGAAACTCAGATCCAGGGGGTTCAACTGTGGGCCTACCCCTCCTTAACCACAACAGGAGGTCCCCCTCCAACCCGTTCAGAAGCAGGGGCAACTTCCTCCTCAGGCAGAGGACCCCCTGCAGCTGGACCAACTCCCTCCTCAGAATCTTCAACCCTCCAGGGATCCAACCGGGCCTCCGAATTCCGGTGCGGGGGGCTCGCGTCCCAATCCTCAGAGGCAACCTCTCCAACAGGACCGCATCCCAATACACAACCCCTCTTCCGACTCTATGGCATCCCATAATCCCGAGCTTCTGACCTTCGAAATACCATCCTCAATCGGCAGAAGGAAGAGGATCTTCACCACCGTTTGGATGAAAGACAGGCCCGAGAGGGAGCCTCCCGCCAACAACGTCCAAATGAGCGATCTCCTCATCGCCGAGACTACAGAAGGTCCCCTACCCGAAGAGGGCGAAAGGAGTCCCCTCAGCATCATCGGTGGAGAACTCATTCTCCAGTAAGCCGAGCCACACATAGGGACCGCCAAGCTGGAGAGGCACCAGTCACAAGGGCAGATCTTCAAGACTTCCAAGCGACAGTCTTAAGGGCCCTCAATATCGCTCCAAAGAACGACCAGAGGCCACCTACTCATGAGCCAGCTAGGAGCCACCGCCTTCACACTCAGTCCTCGTCCTTCTCCAAGCTACCATCGCCGTAGCCCCAGACCATCATCGTACGAAGATGAGTCCCGGGGCTCAGCAAGGTATGATCAAAGAGAAGACTCGGTCTACCGCCGTCTCCACGAGATGGAGAGGCGCCTCGGCCGAATTGACAAGGAAGAAGAGCAACGGGCGATAAACCTCTGCCCGGGCAGACCTCCATTCTCCCGCACCATCATGGAGGCCCCCATCTCAGAGAACTTCAAGCCGCCTCACTTCGAGTCGTATACCGGGGAGTCGGACCCCGCAGATCACATAGAGAGTTTCAAAACTCTCATGATGATCCACCATGCTTCAGACGCCCTCCTCTGCAAGATCTTTCCTGCCACGCTGAAGAGGTCTGCGCGAGAATGGTACTCTCGACTCGCCCCGGCCTCCATCTTCTCATTCGATCAGTTCGAAGGGCTCTTCCTTACTCATTTCGTGAGTAGCTGCCGGGCCGAGAAAATAAGTGTATCTCTGGTGACCCTCAACCAAGAAAAGGGTGAACGCCTAAGGGATTACGTTCGACGCTTCACCGCCGAAGCCCGGTCCATTTCCTCCCTCAACCAGTCAGTAGTCTCTGCCGCATTCGAGCGCAACGTCACTAATGCCAACCTCAGGGCATCTCTTGCCAAGAAACCTCCTCGGGACTTCTCAGAGCTCCTACTTAGGGTGGAGAAGTACATACGGGCGGAAGAGGCTCTCAACCTCCTTGCTTTCGAGGAGAAATCTTTCAAGAACAAACGAAAGAATATGAGCGAAGAGGGGTCCCAAACATCCCAGAAGGACAGTAATGGCCAGCGCCGCTCGACTCTACGTTTTGAGAAGTTCACCCCCCTTATTGCTAATATATCAGAAGTTCTTATGGAGGTGGACAAGGAAGGGCTACTCCGTGCTCCCCCTAGAATGAAGACACCCGACAAGAAGAGGAATAAGGATAAGTGGTGCTGCTTTCACAGGGACCATGGCCATGACACGGATGATTGTCGGGCTCTCAAGGAGGAGATCGAAGAACTCATACAGCGGGGGCACCTGACCAAGTTCGTCCAAAAAGAGGGGGCCGAGCTTCCCCCCTGAGGAGCCTACAAATGAACAGAAAGGCCCGCCGAGCTTCAAGACTCAGAACCTCCCAGCTCCTCTCAAGAGGTCTTCACTTTATTGTAGAAATAGGATCTTGATTTTCAATAAGGCCGATGCTTGTGATCCGGCCAATAGCATGTAATAATGGCTCGCCCTATTGAAGCAGCCACTTAGTTTATCTCAATAAAACTTTACATTTTTTCATTGAAAATTATTGCTCTTACTTCATCTCTATCTCTCCGAGTCACATATATGACTCGCTAAATGGTGAGTTCAGAGTCCAACTTCTTCTACATGGCCGCTCCCGCAACTCACTAACCTCTAACAACGAGTTCGGAGTCCAACACTTGGCTCGATTCCTCTTCAAATTACTCGCTCATAAGTGGGTAAGAAGTGGTTTGTCATTCGGAATTGCTCCTACACCTCGTTGACCCCCTCTAATGACGATTTCGGAGTCCAACACTTGGCTCGATTCCGCTTCAAATTACTCGCTCATAAGCGGGTAAGAAGTGGTTCGCCATTCGGAATTGCTCCTACACCTCGTTGACCCCCTCTAACGACGAGTTCGGAGTCCAACACTTGGCTCGATTCCGCTTCAAATTACTCGCTCATAAGCGGGTAAGAAGTGGTTCGCCATTCGGAATTGCTCCTACACCTCGTTGGCCCCCTCTAACGACGAGGTCGAAGTCCAACACTTGGCTCGATTCCACTTCAAATAACTTGCTCTTAAGTAAGTTAGAGGTGGTTCGCCATTCGGAACTGCTCCCACAACCGTTGATACTCTCTTAAATGACGAGTTCGGAGTCCAACACTTGGCTCGACTCTGCTTCGCAAGCTCGCTCTTAAGCGAGCTAGAAGTAGGTTCGCCATTCGGAATTGCTCCCACAACCGTTGATACTCTCTTAAACGACGAGTTCGGAGTCCAACACTTGGCTCGACTCCGCTCCACAAGCTCACTCTTAAGCGAGCTAGAAGTGGTTCACCATTCGAAATTGCTCCCACAACCATTGAACCTCACTTAAACAACAGGTTCGGGGCTCACAACTCTCTCCTTGGGTTGCTCCTCAAACCTGTCTCCCAAATGGCTCTCTCCTAGAGCCAAGCTTTTCGCTCCGCTCACCTCGAAGCGGACCTCTTCTCAACGAGTTCGGAGCACAACTCTCACCTAGAGTTCCTCCTCACACTCGTCTCACAAATGGCTCTTCCCCAGAGCCGAGCTCTTCACTCCACTCACCTCTGAAGCGGACCTCTTCTCAACGAGTTCGAAGCACAACTCTCTCCTAGAGTTCCTCCTCATACTTTTCTCATGAACAGCTCTCTCCCAGAGCCGAGCTCTTCACTCCGCTCACCTCCAAGGTGGACCTCCTCTCAACAAGTTCGGAGCTCACAACTCTCTCCTAGAGTTGCTCCTCAAACTCGTCTCCCAAATGACTCTTCACATCCCTCGGAACCAAAACCCGAGCGACAAGCAATCTGAGCCTGATCACACAAGCAAGCCGCTCGGAATCCGAGCAAGTGCCAATCCGAGCTGCGAATTGGAGAAAAATGACTTTCTCCCCAAAATTCGTGTAAGATCTCGATCGAACGGCTCAGATCGCTCCAGCGCCACTAAACGACAATATAGTGTTTTCTCGAGAACCGAGCCTGCCTCGAGATCCTGCATCGAGATCCAACGGTCCAGATCGAGCTCACAACTCTCTCCTAGAGTTGCTCCTCAAACTCGTCTCATAAATGGCTCTCTCCTAGAGCCGAGTTATTCGCTCTGCTCGCCTCCGAAGCAGACCTCTTCTCAACGAGTTCTGAGCTCACAACACTCTCCTAGATTTCCTCCTCACAGTCGTCTCACAAATTGCTCTCTTCCAGAGCCGAGCTCTTCACTCCGCTCACCTCCAAAGCGGACCTCTTCTCAACGAGTTCGGAGCTCACAACTCTCTCCTAGAGTTGCTCCTCAAACTCGTCTTCCAGATGGCTCTCTCCTAGGGCCAAGCTCTTCGCTCCGCTCACCTCCAAAGCGGGTCTCTTCTAAGCGAGTTTGGAGCTCAAAACTCTCCTACAAAGTTGCTCCTTGCACTCACCTCAAAGAATGGATCTTCCCATGGCTCTTACGAGGGTCTTCCTAGCACATCTCTTCTCCCCTAGGAGTGGAGCTCCTCTTCAAAAATCCCCAAGGACAAAACACTCCTCAACTTCATGAAGACAAGGATGTTACGGGGCTTTTTTGACCATGAAGGAGGGTGAATCTTCATCCCACTCCTAAAGAGAAGCTATAGATCGTCGAGTTAACTTCGAAACGAGGGGTCGCATGCCCCGATCGGACCTCCGTAGCACCGGAAAAGTGGATCGCAAGACAGCTGCGCCGAATGACTAGCGACCTGAGCCGACCCACTCAAGTAAGACGCTTGGAATCCGAGCAAAGGGCAATCTGAGCTCTACACTTGAAGAAAAACGATACCGAGCAACTCCAACCGTTGGATCTTTGCAAAAATTGAGCAAAGGTGATGAATGGCTCAAATCGCGCCATGTCTCCACAAAACGACAAGGTAACGTTTTCTCGAAATTTGATCCTATTGTCTCGTGATTCGTGCCATGATCGTGATCAACTGTCTAGATTGAGCCACTTAGCTCGGATCTACAATCCGAGCTACTGTCCTACCGAGCTACAAAATGGCCAAAAAATTCGCCTCAAAATTCGAGCTCGGATTCGCCGAACAAGAAGCAAAAAAAAAAGAGAGAGAGAGAGAAAAAAAAAGGAGCACAAGGGTCGGGTTCGGACCCGTTAAGGGATCCAAACCCGAACCCCGTTACCCTTCTTCTCCTTTTCAGCATCTTCCTGCCAAAACCCAAAAAAAAAAAGAACCCAAACTCTTCTCCGAGCTCCAGACCTCGCCGAGCTCCAACGCCTCTTCATCAGCCTCTGTCGAGCTCACCAACCCCATGGGCGAGCTCCAAGCTCTACGCTGAACCCATTCGAAGCTCCCCCGAGCCGAATTCCTCGCCGACCACAGTGCCAAGCTCCGAGCTCCCTCTAGCGAGCTCTCGTCGACGAACTCCTCCTACGAAGAGCTCCCAAGTGCCCGCCATGGCCGAAGCTCAGTCATCAAGCCCACGATGCAGAGCTCGAACATCTCAAGCTTCCCCTTCGACGAGCTCCCTCGCCACGGCAGTGACGAGCTCCTCACATCGCCGAGCACTCTCTCCTCCTTCGGCGAGCTCAGCGCCAAACTCCACTCACCGAGCTCCTTCGTCGAAGCTCCGATCACCCTCGAGCTTCGCCACCCTCACCGAGCCTCCTCGCCAACTCCCCATTCTGAACTCCTCGCCGAGCCCCACGTTCGCCGAGCTTCCCTCCATCAAAGCTTCGTTGAAGCTCCTCTTTACAAGCTCGCGAGCGAAGACGAAGAAAGAAGTAGAAGACGAACGAATGCGTGAAGAGAAGAAGAAAACAACGAAAAAGAAGTGGACAGGGAGAAAAGAAAAAACATATAAAATATATATATGTGCCACGTGGCTTCATCTCCCAGGTTCGGATTCCGAGCGGCGCGAAATCTGCACGAAGTTGCTCGGATTCCGAGCAACATGCAATCCGAGCTCAAAATTGGAGAAAAATGCTGCCGACCTACCCGCACCATCCGATCTTCTCAAAAATCGCGTCACGACACGATCGACGCTCAGAAACGCGCCACGTGTCCAGAACGTGATCTGCTTCGCGATGCGCGCACATCTGATCATGATCGATGCTCAGGAACGCGCCACGTGTCGAGGTAATATTTAATTAATTTATTTATTTATTTAATTGTTTTAATTATTTAAAAAATCCGAAACAATATTTAAAAAATCGAAAAAAATTAATTAAAAATTCTAAAAATAATTATTAATTCAGAAAAACTATTTTAAAATTCTGAAAAAAATAATTATTTAATTAGAATAATTAATTAATATTTTCGATAATTAATTATTTAATTCGGAAAATGAATAAAAAATACAAAAAAATGAGAAAAAATTCAGAAAAATCTAAAAAAATAACCAAAAATCCAGAAAATTCCGAGGATATTTTTGGGTATTTTACAAGCCTAGAATAACACCATTACACCCCGAGCAAGATACGGACTCCGTTAAAGAACACCGATAAAATCCCGTACGCCAATAGAACAACAAAACTACTCCTCGAAGACTGTAAAACTCAGTCTCCAGGAGTGGGGGGATCGTGATATGGCTGAAAATAGGATTAAATCGGGACCGTTCACATCGGACACGAATCTTAAAGCTCAGGGGTAAAACGGTAATTTCACCTACTAACGGGTCTGAAATGGGTACTGGATCTCTTCTCCAAAGATCCAATAACCCACGAACGGATCCACCTCAACTGGTTGTGGATTTCAACCCGCAGAAAATCCGGTCCAGCAGGATAGGATTAGGGTCTCTGATTAATACTAATCAACGGCCCTGATATGGCTAAAAATGGGGTTAAATCGGAACCATCCAAATCGGACACGAATCTTGAAGCACAGGGGTAAAACGGTAATTTTACTTACAACCAGGTCTGAGGCAGTTATTGGATCACCTCTCCAAGGATCCAATAACCCGCAAACGGATCCACCTCAACTGGGTATGGGTCCCGACCCGAAACGAACCCAGATCTGCAGGATAGAATTAGGGTCTCTGATTCAGCGAAATCAACGGCCCTGATTCGTATCTATCCTTTCACCGGGAAATCAGGGATCACATTCCTAATCTGGTTACGAGGATTTTATTCCTTATCAGATCGCAGGAATTACGTTCTTGATCTGATCCCTAAGACGCCTATAAATACCCCTCATCCATCTCCATTGAGAGGTAATCAATCTTTTGCCAGTTAATGCTCTTTCATAATCATTTCTGATTACTGACTTGAGCGTCGGAGGGTGCGTCGCCAGAATCAACCCCGGTGTCTCAGCACGTTTTGCAGGTGCACGGCGGGAGTCAGTAGTCAAACCCCGGCGGATCAGGTTCAGGTTTGCTATTCAGATTTTCCAAGAATCCACAAATACTATCTGTTTACCCCCACACCAGATTCAGCGGTAACAGATTGGCACCGTCTGTGGGAAATCAAACGAATAGCAGCCTCCCCTCTTCCCGCTGGTCAGATCTTCTCGAGCCATGCCGCCTAGAAAGGTGAGGTCCAAGGGGGTCCAATCGTGGACCCAACCTCGATCAGCAACAGGAAGTCCCCATCCAGCCTGCTCAACAGCAGGAGCAACTTCTGCCTCAAGCCGAGGACCAGCCTCCTCTTTCAAATCAACAACCTCCTAATGGTCCCCCCGGTCCTCCAAATGCCGGTGCAGGGGTCTCGCGTCCCAACCCACTGAAACAACCTCTCCATCCGGACCATGTCTCCATCCACAATGCCTCTTCGGATCCTATGGCCTCCCACAATCCTCGAGTTTCCGACTTTCGCAACACCATTCTCAATCGGCACAAGGATGAGGATCTTCGCCACCGCCTGGATGAGAAGCGGGCCCGAGAGGGAGTCTCCCGCCAACAACATCCGGGTGAGCGATCTCCTCATTACCGAGATTGCAGAAGGTCCCCTAACCGAAGGGGGCGGAGAGAGTCCCCCCGAGCATCATCGGAGAAGTCCCCATTCCCCTGCTGGTCGGCAATATCCAAGGAACGACGAGGCACCCATCACTCATGCTGAGTTCCAGCAATTCCAAGCAACAGTGTTGCAAGCCCTCAACCTCCGGCCCAATAACAATAATACCCAAAGGGTTCCTACACCCCCCACGGGTCCCAAGTCCTCGCCACCGGTCCATAACTCCTCCTCCGGAAGTGCTACATGACTTCCACTAGGGGTCCGGTCCTCTCCCTCGAAACCTTAGAAATCCCCCAGGAGAGCATTCGACCAACGTCCGAGCCGGTGGACGAGTTGGAGGAGGTGCTCTTTTCAGAGGAGGATCCGAGCCGAAAGTTCTTCATTAGCAAGACCCTCCCGTTCGCCCTATGCTCCGACGTAGTGCAGTGCATTCGGAGGAATCGCGACCTTTTTGCCTGGTCCGCCGCCGACATGCCGAGAATCTCCGAAGAGCTTTTGGTCCACCACCTCAGCGTTGAACTGGGATCCAAACCGGTCCAACAGAAGAGGCACAAGTTCGCTCCCGAGCGACAGCAAGCCATCAAAGAAGAGGTAGACAAGCTTCTAAAGGCTCGGTTCATACAGGAGGTTAACTACCCGGAATGGCTTTCCAATGTGGTCATGGTAAAGAAGTCGAACGGAACCTGGAGGATATGTATCGACTTCACTGATCTGAACAAGGCATGTCCCAAAGACCCGTTCCCTCTTCCGAGCATCGACACCCTCATCGACGCCACTTCGGGCCATGAGCTCCTCAGCTTCATGGACGCTTTCTCAGGCTACAACCAAATCCGAATGTTTCCCCGGACATCCCGAAGACTTCCTTTATAACCGACCAGGGCCTCTACTGTTATAGGTTGATGCCGTTCGGATTGAAGAACGCTGGTGCCACTTACCAGCGCCTTGTTAACAAAGTCCTTCAGAGCCAGATAGGTCATAACATGGAAGTATATGTCGACGACATGCTTGTAAAAAGCATCTGAGGGGTCGATCACGTCACCGACCTACATGAGGCATTCGATGTACTGAGAAAGCACAACATGAGGCTCAATCTGAACAAGTGTGCATTCGGAGTCTCATCAGGAAAGTTCCTCGGCTTCATGGTCAGCCAACGAGGAATCGAAGCTAATCCTGAGAAAATCAAGGCTATATTAGACATGGCCCCTCCCAAGAACGTTCAGGAAGTTCAGAGGCTAACAGGCCACCTAGCCGCTATAGGTCGTTTCCTCTCGAAGTCCGGGGAGAAGTGCCTCCCCTTCTTCAAGGCCCTCAGGGGGGCCAAAGGTTTCGAATGGGGTCAGCAGCAGCAGGAGTCGTTCGACCAGCTGAAAGCTTATCTCGTCAACCCTCCTCTACTCAGCAAGCCCGTTCCAGGCGAAACCCTATACCTCTACTTGGCTGCTTCTGAGCAGACTCTTAGCACCGTTTTAGTAAGGGAAGAAGACCGGGCTTAAAGGCCCATCTACTATGTAAGCAAGGTACTTCGCGATGCCGAACTCCGCTACCCAAAGATAGAAAAGATGGCGTACACCCTGATCATGGATGCGAGAAAGCTTCGCCCCTACTTCCAGTCCCATTCGGTGGTCGTCCTTACCGACCAACTGCTGAAGCAGGTCCTCCACAAACCTGAGACCTCCGGCCGCCTTATGAAATGGTCCATCGAGCTAAGCCAGCATGACATCTCATACCAGCCCCGGACTGCGATCAAGGCTCAAGCCTTAGCAGAATTCATCGTCGAGAGCACCATTCCCGAGGTCAGCCAGGCAACGAACGGACCTCCTATCTGGTCGATTTTCGTGGACGGTTCCTCTTGCAACGAGGGGAGCAGAGCCGGGGTCATCCTGGCCGGCCCAGATGATTTCGTCCTCCAGTACGCCCCTTCGCTATGAACTTCAAGGCCTCAAACAACGAAGCAGAGTATGAGACACTAATCGTCGGCCTCGGACTGGCCCGAAGTGCAGGGGCACAACACCTCTGAATCTATAGTGACTCTAAACTAATGGTAAATCAAGTCTTGGGCGAGTACGAGGCACGAGACGATTGGATGGCAAAGTATCTCGCTAAAGTCCAAGCTCTCATGGCCCAATTCGAAGAAGCGCTCAACCAGCGGATCTCCCGAGAAGAGAATTCCCAGGCCGACGCCCTCTCCAAGTTAGCCTCCTCCTCCCTCCAAGGTCTCGAGTAGACCTTCTTAATCGAGGTTCTCTTGAAACCAAGTATAGAAGACGAAACCCTCGACTCAGTGGAGTCGCTGCCAGTCCTACTGCAAGATAACTGGATGAAACCATTGGTGGAATTCCTAAGGGACTGGCTCCTCCCTGAAGACCCTAAGGAAGCTCGCCGAGTAAGAACCAAAGCAAAGCGGTACACCCTAGTCGAGGGGATCTTGTACAAACGCTCCTTCTCGCAGGTGGACGGCAGGCCATACTTGAGATGCCTCTCCCCAGAACAAGCCGACTATGCCTTACAGGAGCTCCACGAAGGCATCGGCGGGGCACATTCAGGGTCCAGATCCCTAGCTCGAAAGGTATTGAATTACGGTTACTTCTGGCCTACTATCCTCCAGGACGCCGAGCGACACGTTCGGCAATGCGACTCTTGTCAGAAGTATTCAAACATTCGTCGCCTCCCACAAGCTCAGCTCACCTCCCTATCAAGTCCTATCCCCTTCGCTATGTGGGGGATGGATTTACTAGGGCCGTTCCCCTCCAGCTCCGGGCCAGTTCAAGTTCTTAGTCGTGGCGATCGACTATTTCTCGAAGTGGATAGAGGCCGAGCCCCTGGCAACAATCACAGAGAACAAGGTGCTTCAGTTCATCTGGAAGAACGTCATCTACCGATTCGGTATCCCTCGAGTCCTCATAACAGACAACGGAACCCAATTTACTGGGACTACGTTCCGAGCTCTGTATGAGGACCTCGCCATCCAGCAACGTTTCTCCTCCGTCTCCCATCCGCAGTCGAATGGCTAAGTGGAAAATTCTAACCGGCAGATTCTCTCCGGTATTAAGAAGAGGTTGGATAAGTGCTCCAAAGGTTTATGGGTCGATCAGCTCCTCAACGTGCTGTGGAACTACCGCACCACTAAACGGACCCCCACAGGGGAGTCCCTATTTAACCTCACCTACGGGTTCGAGGCTGTGATCCCTCTTGAGGTCGGAATACCCTCTCCTTACCTTGTATCCTACAACGAAGAACAGAATGCCAGAGACCTTCAGGCAAACTTAGACCTGATAGACGAGCTAAGGGAAAGAGCATCAATCTGCCAACAGAGCTATCGAAGGAGGATCGAGTTGGCATACAATAAAAAGGTCTGACCTACCGATCTCAAAGAAGGGGACCTAGTCCTCAGAAAACTAGCTGTCTCCTTCCCTAGTCAGAAGAGTAAGCTAGCTCCAAATTGGGAGGGACCCTATAAGATCACGAAAGTAGTTCGTCCTGGAGCTTATCGTCTCGAAGACCTCGAAGGCAGAGAAATCCCTAGGACCTGGAATGCCGACCATCTTTTGAAATACCAAGAAAGTGCCCCGGCACCTCTCTAAGTATCCCGGGATGTCGAACCGTTCCTCTCCTATCCCCTGTATCTTCACTCTTTATTTCTCATATGTAATAGCGGCTAGCAACTCAGAAGCGACCTACTAGTAGTCTTCAATAAAAAGTTTTTTCATAATTTACTTGTGCAAATATATCTCTGCTCTTTGCTCTTCATTCTAACGATGGTTCCGAAGTCCAACACTTGGCTCGATTCTGCTTCGCAAGCTCACTCTTAAGCGAGATAGAAGTGGTTCGCCATTCGGAACTGCTCCCACAACCGTTGAACAACTCTAACGATGGTTCGGAGTCCAACACTTGGCTCGATTCTACTTTGCAAGCTCGCTCTTAAGCAAGCTAGAAGTAGTTCGCCATTCGGAACTGCTCCCACAACCTTTGAACAACTCTAACGATGGTTCGGAGTCCAACACTTGGCTCGATTCTGCTTCACAGGCTCGATCTTAAGCGAGCCAGAAGTGGTTCACCATTCGGAATTGCTCCCACAACCGTTGAACAACTCTAACGATTGTTCCGGAGTCCAACACTTGGCTCGATTCTACTTCGCAAGCTCGCTCTTAAGCGAGCTAGAAGTAGTTCGCCATTCGGAACTGCTCCCACAACCGTTGAACAACTCTAACGATGGTTTGGAGTTCAACACGTGGCTCGATTCTACTTCGCAAGCTCGCTCTTAAGCGAGCTAGAAGTGGTTCACCATTCGGAACTGCTCCCACAACCATTCAATAACTCTAACGATGGCTCGGAGTCCAGTACTTGGCTCGGCCCTGCTTCGCAAGCTCGCTCCTAAACGAGCAAGAAGGAAGGCCTTCGGGAGAAACAGGTAGAAGCAGAGGCTACCCCTCTACCGCATAAGGCTCACTCATCTTACAAATTCACGAGATTAAATGACCGAAGCAGAGCTCGGCACGCCTTGCCGAACGCTCATAACGACAACCCCCAAACGAGTTGAAGACCAGCTCGGGGACCTCGGCATGGAGGAGACAGTCACAAACAAAACAACCACACAGGGCCACTAAAAATGCGCAAGTCTAAGAAAGAAACATCATTAAGAGTGGGGACACAATACAAGACAACTCTTCCTCACAACTAGATTACAAGGCGTCAAAAAGCAAAGATTACAATGCTGGCTTGTTACGCTTAGACTAAATACAAAGGCCTCAAAAACAAGATCTTCAACGCCTCCTTGGCACAGGGATGTTCCGCTTCAAGGACACTCGAGGGTGGCGACGTTTGCCTCCGGAACTCGACCTCAAACTGGCGAATTGAGACGTGTCCTCGGTGCTGCTCCTAACAGTCGCTCCGACGAATGCTCCGCTCGATGAAACGGCAACCCCGCTTTGTGCATCTCCCGGACTAGGTTGGCCGATGGGCGAACGGGTCGTGAGCTCATAAAACGAAATGCCCCACTCGCTCTCTGCACGAGTACACGAAGTGCTCCTAACATTGATCGGCCCCGAACGCGGTCTGAGGCGAGCCACCTCCGCCTCCAGCTCTGAGATCCGCTCCCTCAGAGAGTCATCTTTTACACTGACCTCGAAGCGAGGAGGTACTGCGGAGCTCGGGATGCCGGAGCGACTGGTAATAATACGGTGGAGTTGAGTGACTTCGATGCTCTTGTCCACCGTGGCTCTCTTCAGCGCGTCGACCTCGGTCGTCAATTCGTTACGTTCGGTCATCAGTTTGGCCACCTCTGCCTTCAACCCCTCTCCCTCCATCCGAAGGTCCGTCTCTACCATTTGCAAGTGACGAATCTCAGAGAGCAGATCGTCCCTCTCCGCTGTTATTTTCGATAAAGTAAGGCGGATGCACTTGAGCCGTAGGCCGTCACTAAAGGCAGTCGACGAACCATCATCCTCGCCTAAAGGGGCCATCTCGGTGAGCCTGCTCTCTAGTCGCCGAATCTCAATGTTCCACCGACCCAGTGCAGGTGGTTCCGCTCGCCGCAAACCCAGCTCGACTTCATAGAGCCGCTCTCGGCACCTCGTCAAGCACAGTCTCGTCACCCCTAAGCCAACCTCGGGACGAGTGCTTTCCCCCGAGCGAGTAGGCTCGACGGTTTGAGTCACCTCCGCAAGCTGAAAAGAAATCGAAGCAAACAACAAATTTTCAACACTTAGCCAAATCCCTACACTTAGCCAAATTTCAAGAATTTTTTGGGGAAAGTTATGACAGAGAGACGCGGAGTCAAGCCCAAAAGGATGTTTCATTCATTACAAAAAAAGCGGTGGCCAATCCGCGTTTAGGCATTACACTTAAAAACTCAAAAAGGCAGAAGAAAAAAGAAAAGCAAGTGAAGTCAGGGCGCGACCTCTTTCCCAGGGCGGCGAGATTGGGTAGGGGCCGACGTCCCTGAAGGAGTCACCATTGCCAGCAGGGTGACCACAGACCCCTGGACCTCGCCGACAACCTCAACCTCAGGCTCGACTTCGTCGTCCCCTTCTTCTTCTTCTTCTCCCTCCGACTCGGGGTCAAAGCCTTCGACATGGCCCGGGAATAGCCTCCATCCCGAGCAGTCCACCCCGGGGTATGCCTCCGATACCCAGGTGAAGGCGTCGGCATAGGCTTTGGCCATGTTCTGGGCGAGAAAGCCTTGCGCCTTCACCATAGTGGCGTCCTCGGCCTCCTTCGCTGTGGCAGCCTTGGCCTCCGTCGCCTCGGCCAATTGTTTGGCCACCTCCTCCTTCTGGCGAAGAAGGTCTCCCTCCAGCTTCGTGACCAGGCCCTCAAGGTACTCGACCCTCGTCGTCCGCCCCTCGAACTCGACCCTGAGCTTGTCGAGCTCGTTCCCCATGCGAGCTTTATCCGTCCGAGCTTGGTCGGCCTCCTGCTTCAGCTCCTTATCCAGAGCCGTCAACTTCTCCGAGAGGTGACTAAAGTGGACGATGATCTGCGACGGACGGTGGGATGTTCAAAGAGTTAGAGAAATTAGACATAAGAAAAACCAATGAAGTCAAAAATTCAACACTTACCGAGACCGCCGAACGAGCAATCTCGATGACATCATCGCCTGCCAGCTCAGCCTCCATGGCGGCCCGATCCTTCGGCGTCGCCAGGTGCTTGATCACCTGCATGCTCGCCAAGGAGTCGCCCAGGAACCCGTCATGTTTCCGAACTTGCCAGTCCGGAACATGGATCTTCTTGTGCTCCTCGGTCAGGAGCTCCTCAGCCACCACTGTCAGCGGGGGCGTCGCCATCTTGAGGGCTGCGGTGATCGGAAAGTCACCAACCTCGGTTGATGCCGAGGCGACTCCTATGGCCACGGTCGGGCTCGCCACGGTCTCCACCTCCTCGACAACCTCCGTGACCCTCGGAGACTTTGCGTTTGGCAACTTGGTGGCCACCCTCTTGCGCTTCTTCGGTGCCTTGCTGGCAAGACCAGACCTCAATGCCAACACAGCCTCGTAGTCCATTGCCTCTGCGTTGAAAGCGAAGTTTGTTACCGGAATACATGTCGTAAAAGATGAAGTATGAAAAACAAAGGACGAAAACATAGAAGAAGCTGCGTAGTGGGATCTACGCGGTAGAAACCTCCCCTGAATAGAACTCCTTCGGTCAGCTCCCGCCAATCGTACTTCGGCCGATCAAGAAGTGTCCGAACTGCCACTTCATCTTCGAGGCCAAGCTTCGGCAACGCCTTCAACCTCTTCGGCACCTCCTCTACCCAACTAGAGGGAATAGGCCAGGCCTCCGCACTCCGCACTATCAAAAACTTATCATGCCAGTGCTTTATGGAGTCGGGGCATATAACGAGCCTACTGCCATATCTCGGGGCCAAGTAATACCGGAACTCCGACCGGTTCGCTTGATGAAGCCGGTAGATTGTCCGAAGTACATTCAGCTCTGGCTCGATCCCAGCAGCTTGGCAGTGAAGCACGAAACCAATGATGACTCTCCACGCGTTCGGCATAAGCTGGATGGGGCTGACCCCAAACCATCTAAGAACAAGGGTCGCGAACGGATGGAGAGGTAGCCGAGCCCCGGCGATAAAGGCATCAACCGGCCAGCAACACATAGTCACTGGCAGCGACGAGTTGGCCCTAACCCCGGGACCCAGCAACATAAGTTCGTTCTCCTCCGGAATGTGGAAACAATGCCGGATCACCGCCAAGTCTTCTTCGCTGAGGATAGACACCGTCTCATTAGCCTCGGTCGTCTCCCTCGCCTCATTCTCCTCAAAGGTCCTCCCCCTCCCGTGAACAATACGTTCGGCATGCTCTTCCGGAAGTTCTTGAACTCTGTGAAGCCCAGTCAGTGGTCCCGGCAACCTGCCAAACGGCCCCATGCGCTTCGGATCCTCCACGATCGTATCTCGGCCAAACACCGTCTTGCCCTTATCTGGGCGACTCGGAGTGCGAGCTTCAGCAACTTGAGGGGAGGGCTCGGACCAAGAAGAAGATGACTCGAGACAGAGGAAAGAGACATATTTATACTTGGAAAGAAACTAAGTATAAATTACCTTAAAGAGATATGCGGTCGAAACTTCACCGAAAAATGGACGGCGATCACCTGGAGCTCTCGCTAAGCACAAATCACCGCCTGAGTAAAAAGTGGAGAAGAGCAAAATGAGAGGGAGGCAAGGTTTTATAGAACGAGGCGCGCAAAACGATGTTAATGGGCCCAGACCTGCCAGCCCATTTACACAAAGCGACAAAAACAATCTGAGCCGTCGCCTTGTTTACCACGCCAAGCCGCACATCGCATTAATTACTGTCCCATCTGACAGGAGCTCAGAGGTCATCGCATTAAATAAGCGTCGCATCCGTCAGAGCTGTCAGAAGTTCAAGGGCCATCACAATTAATGGCTGCCACATCTGTCAGAAGCGCAGAAGCCGCTAACTCCGCTGGGTGTGCTCTGCCAAAAACGACAAGTCAAGACCTCGGCACAAGCTTCCGAGCGTTCTTGACACCGACCATGTTACATGGAAAGTCGGACCTCGGCACAAGCTGTCGAGCACTCTTGCCATCGACCATGTTACATGGAAAGTTGGACTTCGGCACAAGCTGCCGAGCGTTCTTGACACCGACCATGTTACATGGAAAGTTGGACCTCGGCACAAGCTGCCGAGCGTTCTTGACACCGACCATGTTACATGGAAAGTTGGACCTCGGCACTAGCTGCCGAGCGTTCTTGACATCGACCGTGTTACATGGAAAGTTGGACCTCGGCACAAGCTGCCGAGCATTCTTGACACCGACCATGTTACATGGAAAGTTGGACCTCGGCACAAGCTGCCGAGTGCTCTTGCCACCTACCATATTACATGGAAAGTTGGACCTCAGCAAAAGCTGCCGAGCGTTCTTGACACCGACCATGTTACATGGAAAGTTGGACCTCGGTACAAGCTGCCGAGCGTTCTTGACACCGACCATGTTACATGGAAAGTTGGACCTCGGCACAAGCTGCCGAGCGCTCTTGCCACCGACCATGTTACATGGAAAGTTGGACCTTGGCACAAGCTGCCGAGCGTTCTTGACACCGACCATGTTACATGGAAAGTTAGACCTCGGCACAAGCTACCGAGCGTTCTTGCCACCGACCATGTTACATGGAAAGTTGGACCTCGGCACAAGCTGCCGAGCGTTCTTGACACCGACCATGTTACATGGAAAGTTGGACCTTGGCACAGGCTGCCGAGTGCTCCTGCCACCGACCATGTTACATGGAGAAACTGCCCCGGACTTCGGCCAAGACTCGCCGAACCCCCTCTTCGTGCCTACAACCTGGTCGAGGCACCCCTGCTCTTCGATGAAGGGCGCCGAACCCCCCATGGACTCCTGCTTCCTGAGCAGTAAACGTTCGAAGGGGTTGGCAGTAAGGCTAAGGCGCGTAGGCCATATGACGGAGGAAACAACCGAGCCATTCGCCAAAAAAAAAAAAAATTGCGAAAAAACAATCAAAAATTTGGGGAAGTTAAGGAAAACTCCTGGAAAATAATTATAAAGTTGGAGAAACATTTTCGAATCCCCAAATAAGTAATTATTGCCCAGGACAATCTATTAAGACCCCCGAACGACGGATCGACACTTTGCAAAGTTAAACGAATATTCCTGCGAAAACACCACATGACCAGAAGAGCTCAAGAGCAACTCAGAGCGCAACCCGTTTGAAATAATCACCACACTACCTCCTTCAAAGATTCGAAACCTTCCATTTGGACTCCGATACAACTCCGCCAGCCATTAAAACAATAAAACTACTCCTCAAAGGCAGACCAAACTCAATCTTTGGGAGTGGGGGGCTCGTGATATGGCTAAAAATGGGGTTAAATTGGAACCGTCCAAATCGGGCACGAATCTTGAAGCACAGGGGTAAAACGGTAATTTTACTTACAACCAGGTCTGAGGCGGTTATTGGATCACCTCTCCAAGGATCCAATAACCCGCGAACGGATCCACCTCAACTGGGTACGGGTCCCGACCCGAAACGAACCCAGATCTGCAGGATAGAATTAGGGTCTCTGATTCAGCCAAATCAACGACCCTGATTAGTATCTATCCTTTCACCGGGAAATCAGGGATCACATTCCTAATCTAGTTACGAGGATTTTATTCCTTATCAGATCGCAGGAATTACGTTCTTGATCTGATCCCTAAGACGCCTATAAATACTCCCCATCCATCTCCATTGAGAGGTAATCAATCTTTTGCCAGTTAACGCTCTTTCATAATCATTTCTGGTTACTGACTTGAGCGTCGGAGGGTGCGTCGCCGGAATCAACCCCAGTGTCTCGCACTTTTTGCAGGTGCACAGCGGGAGTCAGTAGTCAAACCCCGATGGATCAGGTTCAGGTTTGCTATTCAGATTTTCCAAGAATCCACAAATACTATCTGTTTACCCCCACACCAGATTCAGCGGTAACAGGCCCTGATCCACATCTATCCTTTCACTGGGAATTAGGAATTACATTCCTAATCTGATTACGGGGATTATATTCCTTATCAGATCAGAGGGATTACATTCCTAATCTGATCCCTAAGGTGACTATAAATACCCCCCATCCACCACTATTAAGATGTAATCAATCTTTTGCCAATTTACGCTCTTTCATAATCTTCCTGATTACTGACTTGAGCGTCAGAGGGTGCGTCGCCGGGATCAACCCCGGTGTCTCACACTTTTTGCAAGTGAACGGCGGGATTCAACGGTCAAACTCCGGCGGAACAGGTTTCAGGTTTGCTATTCAAGTTTTCCGAGAATCCACCAATACTATCTGTTTACCCCCACACCAGATTTAGCGATAACAATCTTAAACTTGTTCCATGTTCTTGACCATGTTTACTTGACTTGTTTCGTACACTTTCATGCTTACTTGATGATAATAATAAATAATAAACCGGGGTATAAGAGAAAAACCATAGTAGTGGACAATATAGATAAGTGTATTCGGAGGAGGGGGCCCGTGTTTTCCCTATTTACCGGTATATTGGTCTATCGGTCTATCGGACTATCGGTCATATCGGTTATCGATTATTTATAGATTACTGACTACAGTATCTTGATTGATTCCGGTCATCGGTCATTATTGAATATTGTTGCCAGAGTACATCGCCATATAAAATCTACTACTAGGCCTAAACGAAATTACATTGACTGTAGCAACCATGTGATAAAAGGATGGCACATGAAGTGCTACCTAGATAGTAATAACTACAAGACTTGACACATGATAATTGAACATGATACATGCTTACTTGATACTTAATTACATGATACACGAAACTTGATACTTGTACCTGAGACTTGTTACTTGAGACTTATTACTTGTGACTTGTTACTCGACACTTGTACGTGATACTTGTTACTTGATGTTTTACACCATTACATGTTCACTAGCCACTTGTCCTACTACTAGTATTATTTACCCCATATTGTCACTCAAGTTGTCTTTCTTATTAGCTAATTTCTTGAATCCCCATTAATTGTTGCATCCCTATTACATTCTTGATTTCAAATCTTGTTCCATACTTCTTGTACTTTGTTTTAGTATTTGCGGCTCCTAACTTGCACTAAGGGCATTTGTCTTGTTTTTTCTATTTTTTCCCTTTTTATATTTATATATACAGACTTTGGAGACGAGTTGCCTACTAGAATTGGTGAGCAAACGTGCTAGGCTTCGCTTGGGAAAACTGCTTTAATTATTTTCTTGTATTTGAGTTATTTATAATTGTTGCTACTTGAACCTTGTAACAGGCTTATAGTCCCGAATTTCATCTTTTGTTCCAGACTTGAAAACTATTTGGGATATTATTATTTTGTTTCAATTGTTTTCTGTTGATTAATAAATTATTCATGCATGCATGGTTGTGTACATTTGTTATATTCTTGTTATGATACTGAGTCGATCCTACAGCTCATGAATGATGAAAATCATTCGCTGGGCTTTGTCACGCGCTCGTATTCCGTATTTTTGGGTAGCGGGGCGTGACACCAAGAGAGTGCCCACACTATGTTTCTTTTTCTTTCAATTTGGAATCAGCCATCTTTGTTTGTGTGTGTGCCCTCTCTCTTCTTCTTGATATTGTATTTATAGGCGTTCGGATGTGAGAATTAGGGTTTATTTTTGCAGAAAACCCCATCTTCTTCATTTATTTATTTTCTTATATGATTTTCTCTTTGTTTCTTGCTTCTTTATCTTCTCTTTCTTTTTCTTGAAACACGTGCTGCACACACAAAATAAATAAGAAATTAGGATTTAAAAATAAAAATAAAAATAATTAGTTTAAATTAATTAAACTAACTAATAATCACATTAGCACAATTAAACCCTTTTAAATTTGTTTATTTCATTTTTATCTCTATTGGCAATTAGAATTTCTATTTTGTTTTTTTTTGCATAGCCAAATTGTAAAAATTCAAATTCAATAAAACAATAAAAATAAATCAATCACTCTCCTTATTTTTTTTGTTGATTTTTACCAAAAATCTTCACCTTTTTGCACCAAAAATCTTATTCCTTCAAAAATAATTAATTAACTGAAATCTATGTAAATAAGATAATTTATTAACAAGATAGATGAATACAAGAAATTTTAATGGATAAATGAGTACAAATATTTATATAAAAATTAGACACATCAGAAGTACCACGAGGGTGCCTAACACCCTCTCGTAGAAGTAGATTTTCAGTTTTCAATAAGGCCGCCGCTTGCGATACGACCAATGCATGTAATAATGGCTCGTCCCCTCAAGGTGGCCACTTAGTTTTTTTTCATTAAAATGTAGCCTTTTTCTTATAAAAAACGTTGCATTGGCCTCATGTCTACCTCCCTAAGTCACATCTTTGACTTGTTAAATGGTATGTTCGAAGTCCAGCTTGTCCCCTAGGGCTGCACTCACAACTTGCTAGGCATAAAAGACGAGTTTGGAGTCCAACACTTGGTTCGATGCTGCTTTATTCGCTTGTAAAAAAGCAAGTGCAGAGAAGCTCACCATTCATAATTGCTCCTACAACTCGTTGAAAGTTTCAAACAACAAGTTTGGAGTCCAAAACTTGGTTCGATGCCGCTTTAGTTACTTGTAAACAAGCAAGTGCGGAGTGGCTCACCATTCGGAATTGCTCCTACAGCTTGTTGATAACTCCGAAACAACTGGTTCAAAGTCCACAATCATGGTTCAAATTTCCCTCAAAGCTCGCAAGTATGCAATTTTGGGGCTCGAAACGACCATTCAAACTACTCCCATTACTGGTTAAATTTTGCAACTAGCAAGTTCGAAGACATGCTCTTTTCCAGGGCTATCTCCAAAATTTGAGTCAAACATAATGAATCTAGGGCCTAGCTCGCCCCTGGAGCTGCTCCTTCTGTTCGACAACCGTCATCAATGAGCTCCCTTCTCAGCTCCTCTTCCGAGCCACACCAGCAACTCCTTAACTCCATGTAATAGTGCTAGAGCTCAGCTCATCCAGAGAGCTTCTCCTGCTACTATTTCACCTTCAAGAATTAGACATGAAATCCAACCGAAACCTTGAGTCGCTTCAATAAGCCTGCCGAGTCCAAACGGCAAGATCGGCACCAACTCCCTCCTCGGGTCGCCTCTACAAAATTTTTGGGCCTAAAACGGTAAAGTCAGCGCCAACTCCCTCCTCGGGTTACCTCTACAAGCCTTTTGGGTCCAAACAGCAAGGTCGGCGCCAACCCTCATGTCGCCTCTACAAACTTGTCGAGCTAAAACGGCAAGTTCGGTATCCATTCCCCTCATCGGGCCGCCTCTGCAAATTTGTTGCGGTCAAACGGCAAGTTCAACATCCAACTTTCTCATCGAGTTGCCTCTACCAAATTGCTGGGCTCAAACATCAAGGTCGGCATCAACTCACCCTTAGAGTTGCTCCCCATACTCACCTCCCGAATGGCTCTCTCCTAGAGCCTAGTGTTGCCACTAGTACCGCTCGCCTCCCGAGCGGCCATCTTCCAAACGAGTTCGAAGCTCAACTCACCCCTAGAGTTGCTTCTCAAACTCATCTTATGAATGGCTCTCTCCTAGAGCCTAGTGATGCTCGTCGTTCCGCTCACCTCCCAAGCTGCCTTCTTTCAAACGAGTTCGGAGCTCATCTCACCCCTAGAGTTTCTCGTCAAACTTACCTCTCGAACATCTCTCTCCTAGAGCTTTGTGATACTCTTCATCCCACTCGCATCCCAAGCAATCTTCTTCCAGACGTGTTCGGAGATCAACTCACCCTTGGAATTGCTCCCCAAACTCGCCTCCCAAACGGCTCTCTCCTAGAGCCTGGTGATGTTGTTCGTCTCGCTCACCTCCCGAGCGTCTCTTCCAAACGAGTTCGAAGCTCAACTCACCCCTAGAGTTTCTCCCCAAACTCCCTCCCATACGGTTCTCTCCTAGAGCCGGGTGATGCTCTTTATCCCTCTCGCCTCTCAAGGGGCCTTCTTCCAAACAAGTTTGAAGCTCAACTCACCCCTAGAGTTGCTCACAAAACTCACCTCCCGAACGGCTCTCTCCTAGAGCCCAGTGATACTCTTGATCTCGTTCGCCTCCCGAGCGGCTTTCTTCTTTCACAGTGAGTTTGGAGCTAAACTCACCTCCTAAGCGACTCTCTTCTAGAGCCTAGCGATGGTATTCATCTCGCTCACCTCCTGAGCAGCTCTATCCTAGAGCCCATCAATACTCTTCATATTGCTCGCCTCCCGAGCAGCTTTCTTCTTTCACAGTGAGTTCGGAGCTAAACTTGCCTCCCTAGCGGCTCTCTTCTAGAGCTCGGCGATGCTCTTTATCTCACACACCTCCTGAATAGCTCTCTCCTAGAGCCCGTCGATAATCTTCACCTCGCTCGCCTCCCGAGTTGTTTTCTTCTTTCACAGTGAGTTCAGAGCTAAACTTGCCTCCCAAACAGCTTTCTCCTAGAGCCCATCGATGCTCTTCATCTCGCTCACCTCCCAACGGCTCTATCCTAGAGCCCGGTGATACTTTTCATCACGCTCGCTCCCCGAGCGACCCTCTTCTTCACCAAAACCCAGATCAGAGCTTAACTCATCTAGAGACGCTCCTCAAACTCACCTCCAAGAATGGATCTTCCCTAAGAGTCATACAAAGCTCTTCTCAACTTCATGGAGGCAAAGATATTGCGAGCCTGTTTTGACCCTGAAGAATGATGATTCTTCAACTTACTTCTGAAGAGAAACTGTATATCTTCAAGTCAGCTTCGAAATGAGGGGTGACACGCTCAAATCGTATCTCTGTAGCTCCAAGAAAGCTAGTTACAATGCAGCTCACCGAAGCAACTCCGACGTTCGGAGGCCAAGTCCGAGCAAACGAAGAATCGAACGAAAACGAGGCGAAAACCGTTGACCGGTCAACGGTCAACGCCACATGTCAGTATGGCGAACGCTATCATCGATCGGCAAAGTGCACCAGGCAGACGTGTTTCCGAATGAAAATGGAGCAAAATACTCTCTTCCTGATCTACGCTCAATACTTAATCAACGACTGAGATTCGATAAAAAAAATCAACGATCAACGTTAACGAGTCAACGGTCAGCATTGATCGAGTCAATGGTTAGCATTGTCGACACGCCAAATGCCCTCATCAATTACCGACAAACCCGAAACCGAACGAAAAATGGGCAAAGAGGCATTGACCGGTCAATGCCTGCACACCATTCGATCTTCTTGATCTTCATGCGTGTCGCGATTGATGCTCCAGATTCTTTCATGTCATCAAGGTATATTTTTAATTATTTTCTTTAATCATTAATTCAGATTTATATTTAAAAATTTCAAAAATTAAATAAAATTTTGGAAATTTAATTTTAAAATTCTAAAAATAATTATTAATTCAGAAAAGTATTTTTAAATTCCTAAAAAATAATTATGAAATTATAATTATGAAATTATAATAATTTTTTAAAATTTTTGAAAATTAATTATTGAATTTTGTAAATTCAATAAAAAATTCAAAAAATGATTAAAAATTGGAAAAAATCAAAAAAATCTGGAAAATTCACAAAAAAAATCCAGAAATTTCTTAAAATAATTCTAAGTATTTTACAAACTCGTAAAAGCATTGTTACACCCCAAGCAAGATCTAAACGTCCCCAAGAACGCCGATAAATTCTATAAGTCAATAAAAATGGGCGAACTACTCCTCAAAGGCTGTGAAACTCAGACTTCGGGAGTGAGAGGCTTATGATATAGCTAGAAATATAACCAAATCGGGACCGTTCAAATTGAACATGAATCTCAAAGCTCAAGGATATAACGGTAATTTTTCCTACAAAGTGTTCCAAAATAGGAACTATGTCTTTCCAAGTTCCAATAACCCAAAATGGATCTATATTACTGGGCTATGATGGCAGCCCATTATAAATAAACTATGAACATCTAAAGAGTGATTTAAATTCATAAATATTCCTAAGAAACGATTTAAACCAAATCTCTTATCATGAAGGAATTTAAACTCTATATTCTATCCAAAAACTCCGGTAAGTATAGATAAATCATTATCTCAAAACTGATTCCAAAGGCGACTATAAATACCCCTCTACCCCCACCATAAAAAAGATAATCATTATTTTTCTCCAAAAAAGCTCTTTCATAATCTTTCAGACTACTAACTTAAGTGTCGGAGGGTTCGTCGCGAGATCAATCCCGATGTTTCGAACTTTTTTGCAAGTCAGCATCAACGTTGAGAATGGTCAATATCGGCAAGTAGTAAAAATATTATCTTTTATTTGTTCCAAAAGAATTCATAAATCATTTGTTTGCTCCCACACCAAAATTAGCAGCAACTAGTACACTACTGGATTGGAGCATATATAGCCACTAATGAAGATAGGAGTTGGTCAAGCTATAGTACTGAAGGCAGTTAATAGTCTCATTGATTTACAAGTCTCAAAAAAATGTCAGATGTTCATTGATAAACCATCCAAAAAAATACATAACTCCATTGATACAACTATCAAAAAACATGCATACAAAAAAAAACAAAAAACATTAATTGACCACTGATACTTCTGTCCAAAGTTACAACTCTTCAAAGTAAATAACTGTTTACAGTGAACAATACTTTTGTCAAAATAAAAATATGTAATGGCCATTGATATGATTCTCAAAACACTCTTTTATGTATGTGACGCACTAGTGTTTGTATTTTCTCATCCAAAACCCACATATTTTGTGTATGTGTAACATTTATTGTCTTGTGACTAATTTGTACTACTATTTCCTAAGGCAGATGAGGGTCCTGTACTTGCTTCTAAAGAAAGTGTTGCAGGCACTAACCCTCAAGCTGATGCATCTCAATCAGAAGGAACAAGAAGAGGAGATAGTGAACCAAAATCTTAGTGGCCAGGAAGTCACATTTTACCAAATTATCAACCAACACAGCCACTAGTGAGAGGGAGAGGCAAGACTGTACCATTGAGAGGAAGGGGTGGAACAGCTAGGGGTAGATCTTTCTGGATACTATAGATGAGCTCTGTTATTGTAACTGGTTGTATTAGGTGAAGCTATTGTTGAATCATGTAATTTTCTATATGTTGGCTTAAGACCATTTGTTGGATCACGACTATTTAATGAATCAGAAACTCTGTTAAATTAGCTCTATTAACTGCAATGTATATAACAATGTGAACTTTCTTCAAAAGTTTCACACATACAAATAATGTTTATGTGACAGTTTGATTCAGGGCCGGCCCAACACTTAATGAGGCCTAAAGCGAACTCTAAAATGAGACCTTTCAAAAACTTATAATAATATTTTGTTAAAATTAATATATTTTTATTTAAATGTTATCTTTCGGGCTTTTTGAGATGAAAAATCATTTATTATATTATTGTAATCAATTTCGGGCTTTTGGTATGTGAGGAGGCCTATTTCGAACTTTTTGGTATGTGAGGAGGCATTTATAATTATATTATTATAATCAATTTCGGGCTTTTTGGTATGTGATGAGGCCTATTTCGGACTTTTTGGTATGTGAGGAGGCCATTATTCTTTAGATATTTTTTTTAGGCCTAAAGCCCTAGCTTTGGTTGCTTTACCCTTGGGTCGGCCCTGGTCTAATTCAGTACATTACTTTGGAGTTAATGTATCAGTATGCATCAGGGGTTAATAGCAGCATCTACATGTTTTGTTTACACTACTGCACAGTGTATGTGTCTGTGTCTTATTACTGCACAGCTATATGTGTATATGTCTCTATATATGCACAGTTAGTCTTTTAGCAGCTGTATGTGTGTGTATCACATATTGCATATGTGTGTGTATGTGTATGTGTACATGTATGTGTTTTAGTACTAGTTCTAGCAATAGGTATATGTCATATTTGATGAATAACAGCTGTATCTGCATGTGTGTGTGCTGTTGAATCATACAGCAGCAATATGTATATGAGTGTGTGTGTGTGTGTGTGTGTGTGTGTGTGTTTCCGTAAATATAGAAGATATATGTATGTGTAAGTGTATGGATGTGTGTTTCTGTATGGAGGTTCAAGTTGTACATAGATAGTGATCAAGCTGGTAGTGCACATTAACAATACACATACAATTGGCATCACATTGACAATACATGTACAATTGTTACAGCATTCAAGCTAATTTATACACAACCTAGGCAGTAGATAATACAGATAATACACCAAAAGCATTGGAAACACAAATACTGATATAACATGATCAAGCTAAATTACAAGAAGCTTAATTCTTTCATTCAAATTACTTTAAGTTCTTACAATATCCAAATTACATTATCATCACCTTTCATACATGATTTGTAGCACATTAACAACAAGAATATAGAGAACAATAAGCACAAAGCAAGTACGAAGCACTAATGTAAAACCACCAATCATCTTCTCCAACTAAACAATCTTCGCGCTTAAATTCACACGATCAATTTCAACTCGTTGAACACATTCTTTTGTTCAGACAAAATTGCTTTTAATTCCACCATCTCTTTCTCATATCTTTCTTATCTCTATCATACTCCATTGATATCCACTTAAGGAATCGGCAAACAGGCTAAACTTTGCCTCTGTAATTGGGCCAGGAGTAAAACAACCTACCTTGATTCTTACCTCTCACACACTCGACCATTTTGGCTCTCCCCAGTATCTCACAATCGCACATCAATGTCATCTACGCTGATGTTCCCAGATATGAACTTGTGGCAGACATTGGTTTGGTGAAGATTGTGATGGAGATGTTGAGATGGAAGCTTAGATGCGGCACGCAATTTGAGGGACTAGGTGAGAAATTGAGTAAGTAGCTAAGTGAGTAACTGAGTGATTTAGGGAGTAGCTGAGTTAGGTTTATACATTGAAGAAGCTTCAATGGTGAATTAGATAGGGGCAGGTCGGAGTTTAAAGAAGATGAAGGAGAGGGATTTTTCGACATTTCACATTCTCCTCAATAGGTTTTGACTCATTATGACATATATTCAGGAAATATTCCACTCAGTTAGTGGAAATATTAACGGCATCCATTTTTCGTCGATATTTAAAAACTATGGGTGTTACTTGTACTGTAATACATCGCAAAATTGTATATAGATATTTTGCATCGTAATCTGTGCACAGTTGAGAATTGCACGCGATTACGTATTTTTCTAATAATAATTGATCTTAATTGAGAAATTTCAGATATATTACATATTCTGAACCCGATGAGGTATATTCGGGATATCTTCTCAATTAAACTGGATGCATTATCCCAATTATTTAAACGAGACAATCTTAGGAAAATAATGTTTTATAACATATATTCTTATATTTTATTTTACATATAAATATTTTGTTTGTATATGGAGGTGGATATACATATATGAATATATGTATATTGTGATTGGATTGTATATGATATGATTAGATGTATACTTGTATGCATTTTACATGTATATGTATATGTGTATATTTATAAATATATATATCTATGTATACATATGTAATTGAATTGTATTGAAGAGGATTGTACAAATACATATGTATAATTGGAGTGTGTGTGTGTATATATATATATATATATATATATATATACATTGTATTGTAGGGGTGTATAAGACACACACCAAATCAAATAAAATCCCCCAACTCTATTTTCCTTCTCCATTTTTCTTCTCCTCATCTCCACCGAACAAACCCCTTCCCCTTCTGTCAAAACCACCGAAACCAAATTCCTCCATGGCCGAAATCCAAGCTCCTCATTCCCATCTCATTTTTCATCCAAAATCTCCACATCCATCTTCTTTTACTTCTTCAGCTCTCCATCTTCTTCTATTTTATCAAGAACCCATAACAAGAGAAATTCTTTTTGTAATTGTAGTAGAAGAAAGTGTAGTAGAGAAGGAGAAAGAGTTGTGGATCTTCTACAAGAACAAGGAGCAAAGGAAGGAAGCAAGCTACAAGGAGTCTTCATGCAAAAAAAAAAAAAGTGGGTGAACTCTTAAACTCTTAAAGAAAGTTTGGTTAATGTATATGTGATTTTAGCATGTGTTAGTAGCTAAGAAAAGTTTGATTATCATGTTTGAAGAAATTGACATGCTAAGAAAAAGATAGTTGTATGGTAGAACAACTCTTTCATGATGCTTTTGTTAAAGAACATTTATGAGTATGTAAGTTTGAGAATTTCTTGCTCTCAAATAGTATAGAATTTTGGACTCAAATTTGCAGGGCTAGTTATTCTATGTATCTAGGGCTTACATGAATTTTTCATAATATTTGGATTCCATTTAGTAGCACAAATACCCATTCAAATTTTAGACAGAGAATTTTTCTGTGCGCCGTCGGTTTGTTTACCGAGAGATGTTGACCACGGGCCAGAATACCGGATGAAATTCGAGACGGAGGTGGTGGCGACCGATGGAAATCGGATCGCCGGTGTTTAGGGGTTGATAGGCTAGGTTATCTGTCTCGTCTAGAATGTGTTGATGCCTAGGTCTGTCAATGACTGGATGTTAGTAAGTTGTGTGTGTTTCACTTCTATTTTCCGGTTTGAGGCACTTCCTTGGGCACCGTTGTACTGCTTGCTGAGGGTTGCAGGCCGGGGACCTTAGGTCAAAAACCTACGGAGGCGTTGGAAACCAACGAATGTCGGTTTGCCGTGATTGTGATTAGTTATTTTTGACAGAACCGCTTGGGCTCAATCATTCGTTAGACGCTGAGCATGATTTGACAACTCGCATGTTTAGCACAATGTTATTTTATGTTGTACTTCTTTACTTTTTGCTTGAAGACCGAGCTGGTGTTGGGGGTGATTCCCTAAATCTGACTCGTTCTAAGAGTCGGCACTAGGCGGTGATAACTAGGGTTGTTTCTTCCTGTCATTAGAGATACGTGCTGCTGTGCGTATCTCGCGCTGTTAATTCCTGAAGTGCCGTGGTAAGAACGGGAGCTTCCTATCGGATAGGGGGCTTAGTCCTTCGAGGCTGTCATGTTCTTATGTTGAGTGGACACGAATGGACCATGGGACTGCTGTCCCATGGATCTTCGACACCATAGATATGCGGGTGTGTATCTGTAATATCGTCACGGCATTTGGTGTGATCGGATTTGGGGCACTAGTGGCTAACAAAACACCATTGTATTTAGCAGTAATAACTGCAGGATTCACCTGCCATGATTGTATCTATTAGGAACAGGTTGAGTACAATAGTAGAATATTTTGCATGACGAGGGTTCGAAACGCTAAAACTGGAGGATACAACTTGATTTGGAGCATATATAGTATGGGATGCATGTGTATCCAGAGTCTTGCTGACATTAGATTAAGTGCATCCATTCTGTACTCTGTGTTTTGCATTGGACCTCAGGTCATGGCATACACAAACACTAGGAAATTAGGATGCACGTTTCTTTTCCATTCAGGATGGTTTGTGACTACAAGTTGGAGACCGTTGTTTTCTTATCAGCATTGCATCAGTAGAATTACTAACGTGCCCACTTAATTTGGTACTGGATATCGAGTTGTGAGTACAGGAGAACCCAAGACAAGCAGGGCATCCAAGTAGAGTGGTAAAGTACACGCCTATCATTCGAGCAGATGCCGAAATAATCAGAGTCGCGCAGCGGAGCAGAAGACTCAAGTCGAGGGGCAAGTCTCAGGGGAGCAGTTCAACCACTTAGCAGAGTTTCAATAGTGACCAATTGATTACCATTTTGGAAGACAGCTGACAGCTTCACCAGAGGAGTCTGATTATTTGTAACAGTGTAACCCCTGTTTTTCCAAAAATGTATTTTTGTGTATTTTCTGTATTTAAAATTTTTGCAAATTATTTTTCCGGTTTTCAAATTTCTTTGGTCAAACTATATTGTTGGATCTCCTATTCGAAATTTGTTTTCGTTCAAAAATTTTATTAGTGACTATCTTATATGATTTTTATATTTTAATACAATTCTTATATTTTGTTATTATTTCTCTTATTATTGTTATTATTGTTATTTTCGACTAATTATAAAAAATCCACTTTCATCTTCTAATTGTATTTGTAGCATTTTAAATAAATTATATTTTGTAATGGCAAATTGTATTTTTATTATGAACAATATTTTTAGTGGGTAATTTATTTTTCCTATTGAATTTTTAAAACCCCATTTATTACCCAAATCCTATTAATAACCAAATACCCATTTATTATTACCCATACCCGTTTCCTATTTAACCATACCCATCTAACCCCACAGCCCAAATCCTACCCTACCCAATAACCCATATAAACCCGTTAAGCACCCCAACCCATTAACTAAACTTTTCCCCAAACCCGTATAACCATCCATATATTGTGTTTAGCCTATTTATCAGAACCCATCTTCCCTGCGCCGCTTCTTCTTCTCCTTTACCCTAACCCGCCGCCTCTTCAACTCCCGTTCGCTCTCTCCCTCCTCTCGTCTGCAACCGTCCCCACGGCACCCCTCCGGCGTCGTAGTCCCCCTTCGCCTGCAGCTAGCCGCCATCGCACTCTCAACCTCCTGGCCTCCGCACTGCAGTGCTCCACCTGCGACTGCAACCCTGCCCTGTGTCGCAACGTGCCAGTCACCCTCGCGACCCTCCAGTCGCGCCGCGCCGCGACTGCACCCTTTCCCGTCGCCTTCTTCCTCCCGCGACCTCATCTCCGCTGCTCCGGTGCTCCGCCACCCTGCGCTGTGGTGCCCCGACGCAGCCAACCAACAACAGCCCTCTCCTCGATCAGCCGGCGCTCTGCAGTGCCAGCAGCGCGCTGCCCAGCCCTGTCGCAACCCCTCAGCGTCCCCCCTGCGCTCCCCTGGCCGTTGACAGCGCCGCCTGCAGCCTTTGGCCGGCAGTACAGTCGCAGCAGCCAGCAACAGTGCCGAGTGCCGTGGTGTGTTGCCGTCCCCCTCGTCCGTTTGCGCATTTGGTTAGCACGCGCGTGAGTTGCACGTGTTATTTGGGTTCGTTCGGAGTTCGTTGTTCGTGTTGGTTGGGTGTTTCGTTCGGGTATTTGTTCGTTGTTTCGTGTGTTAGTTGGAAGTTTTTGTGTTCGTTGGTCCGTTGGATTCATTGTTCGTGAGTTTGGTTCGTGGTTCCGTTCGTTGTTCTTTGGAGTTCGTGCCCCGGGATCTATTCCCGTTATTCTTGCTCATCGCCGTTATTCGTTATCTCGCAGGCAAGTAACTTGTACTTCAATTTATTTGTTTGATACAAGTCAAAAAGTTCACTTATAGTGTAGTTGGATCTAGAGACGGCTCTTGTTTGTGTTTTTCTTGATAGGTTTTTTTCTCTATTGTGAAAACTTGACCATAGATAACTCACGACACAATTTGGACATAAATTAACCTAGGATTCGCCCGTTCTTGATTTTTGATCGTGTATGTGAGATTTTGTTAGAATTCGTGTTTTAGTTGAGACCTATGTGAAATTCTTGGCGTAGACATGTTAATAACTCTAATTCATGATGTTTAGACACTTGGTAGACTTTATTTTAAGTTTGGATGTGTTTAGATCAATTTTCTTGAAACTATGTTGATTTTGTTTTTAGGGTGAAATCTATATTTTCTTACTATTTTGTTTTGTTTGTTATTTTCGACCGTGTTACAGTCAGTATCTTAATTTCGGTATAAAACATGAGTTTTAGATAATTTCGTCTATTTTCAAACCCCTCTGACCTTGCTTGATTTTGATTTCGTATGACTGAGTTATGACTGTTTTACTACAGAGGTGTCGATCTTTTCCAGATTCTGCTTTTCAGTAATTTTGATAATAAACTATTTTCGAGAACCATGCTATACATATTATTTTGATTTGAAACTTTGGTCAGTGTTTCTTTATTAAGTTAGGGATTATCCAGAATTTTGATGAATTTTATTGATAAGTTTTATGTGATGTTTCATGCTCGTTTCCAAAATCTATTAGTGCTGTATTTTGCTCGCTATTCTGTAAAGAACCTTATTTTCACTATGATTCCTTATACTGTATGAAAATTGTTTGTGAAATATGAAAGTTAGTATATTTTATCTATTTTCACCTCCTTTTGGCGAATTTGGATTTCGTTTCACTGGTTGCGAGATATCTTAGTTTTCGTACAGCAATGTTGGGATTTCCAGATTTGCTAAACTATGTTTTCTTAATGTTTTTTCTTATTTTTGATGACTGAACTAATTTTACTGGAATATTATGAAACCTTATATTTGATACTAGACATATAGGAGAATACCCAAGATTTTTCCTGAATTTATATGAGAGGTTTTGATACAGTTTTTCTGACTAAGAATTCGTTTTCCTTATTTCTGACTGAACATGTTTTCTGTTTTCAAATCAGTTTTGAGTTATGATGTTGTGAATTACTATATGACTTATTTATATTCGTTGAATTTGTGTAGAAGTCTATTTTTCAGATCCTTCGACGGATCCAGATTTCGATATTTGTAGTAGCGGTAACAACTATTTTACTACAACATTGTTTTGCTGTCCTGAATTGGAAAGCTAGTTGTTTTGCCCTGTTATGTGATATCTTGTACCTATACATGATTATCTTGCACCCTGAACCTGATACATGTTTATATCCTGTTATCCTTACTTCGTTTTGCGACACATACATGCATGGTTGATTATAATAATAAATAATCAAGTCGGGGTTAAGGGAAAGATCTAATAATTGATAGTTCAGAAACGTGTACTCGGAAAGGGGCCCGTGTTTCCCATTTTGATTCATGTTGATACATGAACCTGTTGATGCATGGATCTGTTGATTCATGTACATGTGACCTGTTGATGTATGGACCTGTTGGTTCATGTACCTGTTACCTGTTGATGCACGTACCTGTTGGTCGTGTACCTGTTGATTCATAAACCCGTTGATGCATGAATCGGATGATTCGTGTACCTATTTTGATTCATGAACCTGTTTCCTATTTCTGTTCTGATTCCCGAGTATACTGCCCTCTATGGTCCACTATGAAATCTAAAGCAAAACTGTATTGACTGTAACAACCATATGATAAACGGATGGCACATGAAGTGTTACCTAGATTGTAATAATACAAGATATTTAATACATGATATTTGAACATGATACTTGAACATGATACATGAGACTTAATACTTGACTACATGATACATGAGACTTTATACTTGACTACATGATACATGAGATTTGATACTTGATACATGTTACATGATTACCTGTTTACCTGTATATCTGTTACTTGATACCTGTTACATGTTGACGCGTTTACTTGTTTACTTGACTCTTGATGTATGTTTACAAGATCACTTGATTACTTGACACTTGATTTATGATATGACACTTGATCACATTACCATGCTAGTTGTTTACTTCGACATTATGATTATACCATGCTAGGTTTGTTACTTAGATTCACCTATTTCCATGTGCTTGTATTCTACATTATTTGTGACCCGTAACTTGCAATTGACGGGTACTTATATATTTTTTTTTTTCTCTTTTCTGCATTCGTTGTATTGCAGATTTTGGAGGACAGGTTCCAGACGGTATTAGTGACATGATGTACTAGATGCTGGAATTTTGCTATCATTATTCTTGTTGCTTATTTTGGACAATAATTGTATTTTGAGACTTGGATTTATTCTTGTATTTGGGCAATGTGACCCAGGATTATTTGTGTATTTTAAATCATGACTATTTGAGATTAATATATTTTTATTTCAAGTATTCTTATTGGTATTTGGTTTATATGTACATGTGGTTGACTTTTCTGGCTTCCGACTTTGATTTTATTGTGATATGTTGTAAAGAATCCTGAACAGCTTATGGATGATGAAAATCATTCGCTGGGCTTTTGTTACGTACTCGTATTCCATATTTTGGAAAGCGGGGCGTGACAAAAAGTTGTAATGAGTGGATGTAATTTGTATTCCTTGTTCAAGGACAAGATAATATTTGTAACTAATGATGTGATAACTCTGATGGCAATAAAAGTTTTTAATTTTCTGTACTTTTACTGTATTGACATGCATTTGAAGGCAAAGATTCTGGTTGTGTCACGGATGTCCGGTAATGGGAATCCAGGGCGCTACAAAGTGGTATCAGAGCTGACTTCAAATTGGAGTCTAACATGGTAGGAAATTAGACTTGAAAGCCATATAAATTGAGTTTAGTTTGGCAGATAAGATGATCATAAATCATATGGTAGCGCTTTACAACTTATGATTATGATCTTCCCTATATCTGAACCAGTCTCAGTGTGCTTTGTTTTTACTAACAAGCTTGGTGCAGTCGTGTTCAATGGCGGCTAGTCTATAACCAGACATCAATGGAGGCAAACCTACAACTGGATATCGGAAGGCAAGTCCATAACCGAATGTCTAGAAGGCAAATCTGCAACCTGGTATCAAAAAAGCCAATTCGTAACCTGATGTGCAGGTAACAAGTCTACAGTTGAACGACAAGTAAGGGCGAGTTGTGGCACAAAAGTTGAGAAAGGACAATCAAGCTGCACCAACAACTCAATATAAGACCAGAATTCACAATCTATCAAGGGAGGCACCGGTAGAAATCAACAGAAACTAGACGCCATCAACGGGAATTAATCATACCTAGGCCCAAGGAAGGACCCGACAATGACCCACTCAATCATTTTCTAGAAACATTGGATTCTCGAAGGTCAGCTTATGAACAAAGCAGCCGCCAGGAGCATGCCAAGGAGGAAATCTCACCCAGATAGAGGACGACCAAGCCACACTGTCGGCAAAATCATCAAAGGAGCTGCTAAGGGACTGAAGCGGCAATTCATGACTTCAACCTTTACTAAGGAGGGAGTGGTCACCGATCAGTAGGAGTTGCAATCAATGAGTGAATCAGCATCACTAGTGGACAAGGAAAACCAAAATAATGCGACCGTTGTCTACTCCAAAGCAGAAATAGGAGGGTGTCAGCATCAACTTCATGATGGATCTGTCCAAAAAAATGAGGAACAACAATTCTACTTGATAGAAGACCAGTTTGTCAAGAATATTACTTGAGAAACTGGAGGTGGTTCAGGAAAATATCTCATGAACCATTGATATTTGTATTTTGTTTTCCTCTCCGCTAGCGTCGTTTCGAGGACAGAATGATTCTAAGGAGGGAGTAATGTAATACCCTGCAAAATAGAATAAAGATATTTTGCATCGTAATCTGTGCTCAGTTGGAATTGCACGAGATTACGTATTTTTCTAATAATAATTGATCTTAATTGAGAAATTTTATATATATTACATATTCTGAACATGATGAGGTATATTCGGGATATCTTCTCAATTAAACGGGATGCATTGTCCTGATTGTTTAAACGAAACAATCTTTGGGAAAATAATGTTTTATAACATATATTCTTATATTTTATTTTACAAATAAATATTTATTTTGTATATGGAGGTACATATACATATATGAATATATGTATACTGTGATTGGATTGTATATGATATGATTACATGTATACTTGTATGCATTTTACATGTATATGTATATGTGTATATTTATAAATATATTTGTATGTATACATATGTAATTGAATTGAAGAGGATTGTACAAATACATATGTATAATTGGAGTGTGTGTGTGTGTGTGTGTGTGTGTGTGTGTGTGTGTGTGTGTGTCTATATATATATATATATATATATATATATATATATATATATATGGGAAAAAGGGGTATGAGCAACTTGCTCATTTAGTAAATAAGCAATTGATGATGTGGCATGCATGTGATTGGAAAGCCCTTAAAAGGGTTAGTTGTCCAATGTATCACATGCATGCCACATAATCACTTGCTCATTTACTAAATAAGCAAGTTGCTCATATCCCTTTTACCCTATATATATATATATATATATATATATATATATATATATATATATATATATATATATATATATATATATACACATTGTATTGTAGGGGTGTATAAGACACACCAAATCAAATAAAATCCCCCAACTCTATTTCCCTTTCCCATTTTTCTTCTCCTCATCTCCACCGAACAAACCCCTTTCCCTTCTCTCAAAACCACCGAAACCCAATTCCTCCATGGCCGAAATCCAAGCTTCTCATCCCAATCTCATTTTTCATCCAAAATCTCCACATCCATCTTCTTCTACTTCTTCTACTCTCCATCTTCTTCTATTTTATCAAGAACCCATAGCAAGAGAGATTCTTTTTGTAATTGTAGTAGAAGAAAGTGTAGTAGAGAAGGAGAAAGAGTTGTGGAGCTTCTACAAGAACAAGGAGCAAAGGAAGGGAGCAAGCTACAAGGAGTCTTCTTGCAAAAAAGAATGTGGGTGATACTCTTAAACTCTAAAAATTAGTTTTTTTTAATGTATATGTGATTTTTAGCGTGTGTTAGTAGCTAAGAAAAGTTTGATTATCATGTGTGAAGAAATTGACATGCTAAGAAAAATATAGTTGTATGGTAGAACAACTCTTTCATGATGTTTTTTGTTAAAGAACATGTATGAGTATGTAAATTTGAGAATTTCTAGCTCTTAAATGGTTTAGAATTTTGGACTCAAATTTGTATGTCTTGTTACTCTATGTATTAGGGCTTACATGAATTTTTTCATAATATTTGGAGTCCATTTAGTAGCCCAAATACCCACTCAAATTTTGGACAGAGAGCAGCCGAAAAATCTGCTGATGTATGGGATTTGTTATGTCTCTCCGAAAACATAACTCTATATTGGTTGAGTATTTTGATATGAACATTTTTCTGGGTACTCTTGTTTTTGTATACGGACATAATCTTAAATTTCATAATTTTTTGAGATTATTTGATACCTCAAAGAATTTCTAAGTTACAACTGGTCTGGATGTTAGAGCTGAAGCTGTTTGTTTTTAGATTGAAGTTCATCTAGTCATGGCTGCTTGTGTGTGCATGATATTGCCTTGAACTTTTTGTAGTAGCTTGTGGTATGTGTCTAAATCTTGATTCTCAAACTTCAGAATTTTTAGATAGCAGTTGATCAAGTTTCAAAAATAAATAGTGTGAAGTGGTAAAGACCCTGTTTGGAATACAGCTGAATTTTGTGCTATGTTTGAGGAGTCATAACTCTTTGTGTAATTTTAATCTTGATGCAATTTCGTTGGATTCCGATGAACGTAGCTTGAGTCGCACCAACTGGTATTTGCTTGAACTGCTTAATCTTGGAAGATCGAAACAGAAAATCTCTGCATACCGCAGTATGATGATTATGAGATATTGAGTTTAAGATGTTTTAAGCACTTCATGGAACTTAGACAAGGTCCTGTGCTTAGTACTCATGGTGGACACATGAGGGAGTTGAGATCATAGCTTTATGGTTAATTTATTGTGTGTGGCTCCTAGCTAGTATAGCTGGGAGCTAGTTTAGGTTGTAATACCCTAAGAATATCAACCCAGTCGGCAAGTATGGTATTGATATTTATTTTTTCCACCTCACAGGAAAGTGAATTTTCCTGTGCGCCGCCGGTTTGTTTACCAAGAGATGCTGACTGCGGGCTGGGATACTGGATGAAATTCGAGACGGAGGTGGTGACGACCGATGAAGATCGGATCGCCGGTGTTTAGGGGTTGACAGACTAGGTTATCTGTCTCGTCTAAAATGTATTGATGCCTAGGTCTGTCAATGACTGGATGTTAGTAAGTTGTGGGTGTTTCACCTCTATTGCCCGGTTTGAAGCACTCCCTTGGGCGCTGTTGTACTGCTTGTTGAGGGTCGCGGGCCGGGGACCTTAGGTCAAAAACCTACAGAGGTGTTGGCAACCAATGAATGTCGGTTCGCCGTGATTGTGATTAGTGATTTTTGACAGAACTGCTTGGGCACAATCATTCGTTAGACACTGAGCATGATTTGACAACTCGCATGTTTAGCACAAAGTTATTTCATATTGTACTTATTTACTTTTTGCTTTAAGACCGAGTTGGTGTTGGGGGTGATTCCCTAAATCCGACTCAATCTAAGAGTCAGCACTAGGCAGCGATAACCAGGGTTGTCTCTTCCTGTCATTAGAGATATGTGCTGCTGTGCGTATCTTGCACAATTCCTGAAGTGCCGTGGTAAGAACGGGAGCTTCCTGTCGGATAGGGGGCTTAGTCCTTCGAAGTCGTCATGTTCTTATGTTGAATGGACACGAACGGACCATAGGACTGTTGTCCCATGGATCTTCGGCGCCATAAATATGCGGGTGTGTATCTGTAAGACCGTCATGGCATTTGGTGTGATCCTATTTGGGGCACTAGTGGCTAACAAAACACCAATGTATTTAGTAGTAATAACTGCAGGATTCACCAGCCACGATTGTGTCTATCAGGAACATGTTGAGTACAATAGTAGAATGTTTTGCATGAAGAGGGTTCAAAACCCTGAAACTGGAGGATACGGCTTGATCTCGAGCATATATAGTATGGGATGCATGTGTATCCAGAGTCTTGCTGACATTAGATTAAGTGCATCCATTCTGTACTCTGTGTTTTGCATTAGACTTCAGGTCATAGCATACACATATACTAGGAAATTAGGATGCACATTTCTTTTCCATTCAAGATGGTTTGTGACTGCAAGTTGGAGATCGTTGTTTTCTTATCAACATTACGTCAGTAGAATTACTAACGTGCCCACTTAATTAGGTACTGGATACCGGGTCACGAGTACATGAGAGCCCAAGACAAGCAGGGCATCCAAGTGGAGTGGCAGTGTACATGCCTATCATTCGAGTAGATGCCAGAATAATCAGAGTCGCGCAGCAGAAGACTCAAGCCGAGGGGCAAGTCTCACGGGAGCAGATCGACCACTTAGCGGAGTTTCAACAGTGACCAATTGATTACCATTTTGGAAGACAGCTGACAGCTTCACCAGAGGCATCTGATTATTTGTAACAGTTGTAATGAGTAACTGTAATTTGTATTCCTTGTTCAAGGACAAAAGAGTATTTGTAACTAATGATGTAATAACTCTGATGGCAATAAAAGTTTTTAATCTTCTGTACTTTTACTGTGTTGAGATGCATTTGAAGGCAAAGATTCTGGTTGTGTTACGGATGTCCGGTAACGGAGATCCGGGGTACTACAAAGAGAGAGATTTGATACCACTTGTAGTGCCAATAGCAGAATGCACACCACAAGAATCAGATACGCCCAAGACCAAGATACACCAAGAACAAGCCAACACAATAATCGCAAGATCTCACCACACGAACACAATAATATGCAGAAATAGCCAATACTTCATATAACTCAAAAAATACAAAGACTACAAAGAAACCAAACTGTCAATCTCTCTCTCTCTCACCTCTGAAGCACTCGGCACTCACCTCTCTTGAAGTTGTACTTGATATGATTCACCAATTTAGGTTACAAATCCTAAAGTCTACAGCCTCTTATATAGCCCTCTAGTAATCTCTAAAAGATATACACAAATACAGCCTATTGGACCCGAAATCCACAGCCCAAAGAACATACAGTGCCGCTCGCGGTCAACCGGACCCAATTGCGGTCGACTGCAATTGAGTCCCTCCAAACCCGAGAGTGGGGTAGTCGACTGTCTCCTCCTTTATTTGCTTGTTTCTTCTTGCTGTCGCTAGTGTCTCTTGTTGTTCTTCGTCTTCTCTTCCTCTAACTCTAAAACTCATCATGCCTACAGTGTATTTGATGTCACAATCCTAACAACCTCCTACTTTGGTCAAATACACAACGCTTCAAAGTTATTATATCTTTACTTCGTATTATCTCTGCCAATCTCCCACAACTCATGAAGACCCACGTACTCCTCACTCTCATGAAGAACATCTCCACCACTCCATCACGTGGAGTGCACCAACCACCCCTCACAGGTTCATGAAGGATGTGCCCCACCAATTACATAGGGCACGAACAACAGAGAAACAATCTTCCATGTCAAATTCCATGTTACAAGACTCCCCAATTCGTAAATCTCCGCTAACACCGAAAATGGTTCAAAGTCTCTTAATGCGCCCTCTGCACTAGAAATCTTCGTGGACGAGACCTCCAAAAATTTCGCAGACTGCTCAACTCCTACAGTCCCATTTCAGTTACACTCATCGACATCACCCCGCATATCGATATCAGTGCTCTCTACCTCATAAGAGCAACTTGAAGCTTCTTTTGCCATATCACAAAGAACCCTCACCGCAACAACGTCTTGCTCTCTAGGATATCTCTCATGGCCAGTAGGTCCTACTAATTATGTAACCTCCTCTAAATCTGCCCTACAGTTGAAAGAACTCAGTTGTACCCCACACAACCTACTACTCGATCCCAATTGAGAGTCAACTAAAGGAGAAATGCCCCTCATGTCTATAAGCAAATACAACGTTCCCCCATACTTCCTTTTGTTATCACCCTTGAACCTGCAGCTATACACCACTATCCACTACCAAATCTAGCTGGCAAGCCCTCTATGTCTAGCCTTCCCATAGAGATAAGATTTTCCTTCAAGTTTAGAACATGTATTGTCTCCCGCAAGATAATATTTTGATTATCACCGGCTTTCACACGAACAGTTACAAATCCAGTTACAAGACATCGATGATCGTTCCCCACGATCATATCTCCGAAAGTGTAGCATGCCGATTTCTGTACACAGCCAGAATCATTACTTCAAATGAGTACACAACATAGCAAAATCACAGGAAATTAAAAATTTTATTTCATTCAATGATATACATTGTACAAAGTTGCCTTACATAAAATTTACATCATGAATTACATTGTACAAAATCTATCTCTCTTCACTTGGATGCTCCACATAGCTCAAGTCCTCGCTCCCATGATCAGGAAGTCCTGCAAACTAACCAACTGTGAGCACGTCAGTTGAATGCAACTGACGCAATACTGATGATACCAGCGATCTCTAAATCCTCAACAATCAAAATAATGCAAAAATGTGAATATCTAATTAATACAATTTCTAGATGTGTCGGTGTATGCCATGACCCTAGAAGTCTATTGCACAAAACAAATGCACAAATGCACACTTGCTTGGGAACTCTATGCAACCCATACAACATAGGATCCGAATGCAAGCTTCTAACATTCCCTCTCATAACAGGGTTCAATCCTTCACTAAGCATATTATCTTCGTGACAAACATCGAAGATCTGAACATCTTGTGAGTATTGGCTCTCGTCCCGGAATACAGGAGATCAATCTTTATCCATGGATCATCATGGAGCTATTTCACCTCTCGTCACCAAATTTTGGAGATCATCTCACTCCGCAGATAATCCTGGAGCCCTCATCACATGAACATCTCGTGAGTGTCGCTCTCGTCCCAGTATTCTGGAGATCAATCTCTATCTGTGGATCATCCAAAATCCTATTTTATCTCTCATCCCAAAATTTTGGAGATTATCTCGCTCTGCAGATCATCATGGAGCCATTCTCCTACGACATTTCGTAAGTGTCGCTCTCGTCACATAATTCTGGAGATCAACCTCTCTCCGTGGATCATTCTGGAGCCTATTTCATCTCTCGTTCCAGAATTTTGGAGATTATCTTGCTTCACTGATTATCCTGGAACCCTTGTCACACGAACATCCCCCGAGTGTCGGTCTCGTCTAGAATTCTGGAGATCAATCTCTGTTCAAGGATCATCCTGGAGCCTATTTCATCTCCTGTCCTAGAATTTTGGAGATTATCTTGCTCCGTAGATCATCCTGGAGCCCTCTTATCACATTTGCTTCTGCTTCGTCATATCTCCTTTCTAGAGCTTGCCCTACAATGAATAATCACATGATCTATAGCTAGTGTAACCTACCGGTCTTATCTCATAAAATAGAATTATGTCAACCTGGCCCATCTCCTCTTCCTTAGAAGTACATCACTGCAAACACTTAGCCTCTAGAACCTCGGATTCTCAGATTAAGAGTACTAATCTACTGAATAATACATATCTACGACAAACCGAACTTATTAGGAAGCACTAGAACTAGAGAGTATGGTAACTTCTTGAATTTCCAATCTGATTCATTATTAACTAGACTCGCTACTTATTAGTTAAGTAATCCCTCACTCTTGATTCTAGATTTTTACTAGTCTGCAAGTTCAATTAACTTAAGTTGCTAGGCGATCTTCTTTTTCGTAGAACTCTACCATATTAACCATATGTAACTCTTGGCCTCACATTTCATTAATTTGTTATAAATTCAATCTACCATTCTAATTAGAGTCCTATCTTAGAATTTCATTCACCTATTCTCAAGTTAAGATGACTAATAAATTATTATACTAGGGTTCAAGTGATTAACAACATCTATGCGACATTCATAACTCGCGTTCTAATTCTAAATGCTATGCAACTAACTCAAGTTAATTAAGACCTAATCCTACCCCAAACAGGGCCCAACTTGGCTTCCCAAGCAAACCTAAAGCTGGCCCAACTCAGCCCAGACCCGGCCCAACAAACAGCAGCCCGAGCTCCCCTCTGGCTGCCGTTTGCCCCTCTTCACTCAATATTTGGAACACGTCTTTGGGTAGCAACCAAGCGCTCCTTGGGTCCTACTCAACTCCAATCATTCCATGGTCTTTCCGAAATGTTTTAGCTTAAAAGCAGCAAGCAAATCGACCCCGAACAGCGAGCAAAATAGCCAACAGAAATCAGCCCCAACAGTGTGTTCTTGACATTTCGAGATCCAAATCTACCCCGAATACAAGTGCTAACAACCTAGAACTTAGGATTCATATTACTACACTATTAGACAATGAATTTAAGTCTTAGAGAGTGTAAATAATGCATCAAATGAGTGACGAAAATGCCCAGAATAGCGAGAAAATTTTAGCCAGACAGCCCAAACACCGAATTAATCGACTATTTGAGCTCTTATTCGCACACAAAACAAGAGCAAGCGATTCTAGAGTTAGGACCACTCACCAAAGCATCAAAAAACATGATAAACTTACAAAAAGAGTGAATAAAATCACCCTAAATAGCGAAAGGATAGCCAACAAAAACAGCAAAGTACGACAGCTAAATTGTCATTTTTGGCTCTGTTCGAACTTGTTTCAAGGGCTATTCGATCCCGATCATGCGGAAACTCAACCATGCATTCATACAACAAACTAAGATTGAAATGGGGTGTTTAAATCCTCTAAATTAACAGTACAATTGAACCCATACAACGAATATTTCTTTATCAAAACAGTAAGCAATTTTACTTCAAAACATTGAGCATGCACATATAATTGATTAGCATTTGTATCGGGTCGGGTTGGGTCCTTCACTACCCGTACCCGGACCCAGACCCGGTCCCCTACGGGTCCAAAAATTGGACCCGGACCCAGACCCGTAAGGACCGGTTCCGGTTTCGGATCCGGGTCCTATTAAAATATTACTACCCGTTTGGGTACGAGCGGGAGTGTGAATGGCGAGTGGAGGCGGCGAGCGAAGAATTAGAATAGAGGATAGAAGAAAAAGGTATGAGTTTTGAGTTTGGAAGAGGAAGATTTAGAATTGAGGAGGAAGGAAGGGAGGGATGAGGATAGAATATTTATTTTTATGTTGATTTTTTGGGTTTTTTTTAACGGGTCTGGGTCCTAGTCAGGTCTCTTTTGAGTGACCCGGAGCCGAAAGTACAACGGATCCCATTTTAGGACCCGGACCCGGACCCGAATAGGCCGGGTCGGTTCCGGTCCAATGCCGGGTCCGGGTCGGATCCGGGTTTCAGGTATTTATACCAATCCTATAATTGATGCATTCTAGCACTTAAATGTCATCTATTTCCACATGCAATTGATTCATACTAATACCCAAGTCCAGTAGCTTATTATAGCATGAAATTTAAGATTTTAATGTGAGTTATTAGTTCATTAAGAAACATAAAGAAGTGATGAACTTTTACATAAAAACAATGGCTTTCTTAGTTTATCTTGTTATTATGAACTAGAATTTGTATTCATGCTTTATGTTATTAGCCCAAACAAAATTCTAATCTACCTAACAAACCATGACATGGAGGGAAGTGATTTAACTATAGGTTGTATGTCAGAAAATGCTTAAACCATGCATGCACAAACAAGAACAAAAACCAGAACTTTCTTCACTAACAATTTCTTCAACTACTTAGCTTCTTATGATTTACTCTTTACCTATGAATTATCTGAATCTTGTTATCATGCCATACACAACATAAACAACAACAACATATACCATGTTTCTAATTTATATACATACAACAAGGGAGTTAGAAAACACCCACATTGTTGAAGATTTGTATGCTAAAGTGATCATCAAGCTTTCTCCTTGCTTCTCCTAGATCCTAGCCATTTCTCCAAGCCTCCCACTTGATCAAAAGCACCTCCTTGCTCTCCTAAAACAGCACCTAATTGAACTTGAGGGTTTTGGAGTGCAAAATGAGTTACAAAATGAGTTGGGGGTGGGCTCGCTTAGCCTTATATTGGCCGGTCACACAAAGGAGAAAAGGAAGGGGTTGTTTTGGGGTTCCAAGGCACTCAAGTGCTTGGGACCCAAAAAGAAATGAGTATCCTAACCTTACACACTAGGGTAGCATACCATATTTTTTTGGAGATCAAAACTCATTCACTTCCCTCACAATGACAAGCCACCCATTTATCTCCTATATTTTATTAATTTTGTCATGTTGCACAAATGTGCACATATGAACAAGTGTAGTTGGCTAGGGTTTAAAGAGTTCAAGTCCACTCTAGACTCTACCATACAAGTCTATATGACCATATTAAGTTATGTTGGCTTCAGTCCAACTTGATTCAAATTCTAACTAGGTCCAAGCATAAAAATCTATGTGATAGGCTCAAAACATTCAAATAATATGTTTCTAACTCATTTATAATTGAAAAAATATATTAACACGTCCGATTCTCAATTGCACACGGATTAATAGACACAATAGTTATATGAGAAAAGTGAGCCTCGTATAGAGTATGAGCAAATTTTCCTCATACAAAGTAATTATACTCACTTGGTGGGATCCTTATGGAAGATCTACTCCGTCCATCATGTTTATCATGCTAATGGATGTATGTGTAGAAAAAAATCAAGTGGTTTGGAGGTCATTCACCTATGCATCATGTGGTTGAAATATGAACGACTTCAACAGTAATACAAATTGAACCACAAATTGGACCCACATGATGCATGGATGAATGACCTCCAAACTACTTGATTTTTTCTACACATACATCCATTGACATGATAAATATGATGGATGGAGTGGATCTTCCATGAGGGTCACACCAAGTGAATATAATCACTTTGTATGAGAAAAATTTTCTCATATAAATATGAGGCTCTCATTACTCTAGTTATATACTATTTTATGGGGTATTACATAAAGAACCCTCTCTGTAGTCCTCAAAACCTCCCTCCTCGAAGTCCAATGAAAAGAAGCTCCCGAATCAATACACCAATCTCGTGTGTCCAATTCCATCCTAGCTGACAAGCATAACTCGCCATCTTCTGTGGCCACCACATTGGCTTCCTTTGGTTTTTCTTGCTTTTTCTTCATAAAGGCCTTACAACTGTGCATCATGTACCCCTCTTGTGACAATACCAACACTCAGGTCCATGTTCCTCATCGTTGTCATCAGACCCACTCTCGACGAACTACTTTGATCATTTTTTCTTCGATTGCTCTTAGATCTCCCATGTCTATTCTCAATTGACATTGCGGAATCCTTAGAAGATGATCATGAAAATTCTCCGTTTCACACCATTCTCACATTCTTATTCAAAATTTTACTCACCACATCCTGTAGAGACATCGAATCTGTCATTGTGCATATAATAGTTTGTTTCACAGTACCATAACTGTAACCCCCTATTCTAATTGTACATATTTTATTACGTGAATTTTTGCATTTTAATTTTTTAATCAATTTTTATTTTTATTTTTATTTTTCTCTCTCTTTGAACTCTTTATTGGGCATTATTTCATTCTTATTAGAACTCAAATATTTTTCCGATCCATTCTAAATTTTTGTGAATTTTTCCAATGGAGTTTAAATTTAAACCCTGATTAATCTTAATCCTAATCCTAATTAATATTCTTAACCCTATTCACTACCCCGAACCCCTTCACAGCCATTTTCTCAACCCCCAACTTATTTTTACGGCTTTTAAACACCTCCTACTCCTACAACCTAACTCCTACTTCAACATATCACCTTGACTTCTCCTCACTTGTTGTTATTTTCTAACCTTATCCTCACTAACTTCTCTCAATTTTCCACCCCTCTCTATATATTTTATACTAACACCTCCTCCTACAGCCTAACTCCTACACTACTGCCTCCACCCTTATATATATATATATATATATATATATATATATATATATATATATATATATATATATATATATATATATATATATATATATATATATATATATATAATAGACACATGCATACTATCTCTCTCCTATACAACTATATGCATGCACACATTCATTAGCCAACTCTCTCTCTCTCATTTTCCAACTCAACTCACACCACCTCATTCTTTTCTTCTTCTTCATTCTCCAACCTGACCCAAGCTCTACTGCCTCTTCTTCATCCCTCACCCGAAGCTCCTCATCTCCACCACCGAAGCCCTCCACCATCTTCTTCTTTCTCGAGCTCCACTCCATTTCTTTACTCCTCTTGCTGTCGTTACTCGCCGAATGTGTCGTCCCACTCATCGTGTTGCTGTTGTTACTGCCTTCTCTCTCCGCTGTACTCGTCGTTGCTCTTACTTCCGTTGGGTTGCAGCCTTGTGCTCGAAGCCAAATTCCATCATTGTGGTGGTAAGTTCAAATTGTTAGCCTTCCATTTCATGTTATCGAGCTTTTATAATCTCCATCTTCATCACGTGATTCTCGTTGCAAGCAAAATCATCGTTATAAGGCAAACATTTTCTTGAACTCTCAGCAAGTAGTCTAGTTATCGTCATATTTTCTTGTCTAGTTACTTATTCCATGCTACTGATTCAAATCTTGAACTATTAACACACTTCGAATCTTGTTATCGAATATCGAATATTCAACTTTGCTATCTCTAATTTCTTGACATTGCACTAAGAATTTGACCTAGTTTCCTTCGTTGAAATTAAGAACTTTATACATGACAATCGTAGCCCATCGAGTCTAGAAACAAGAACATCTTACAGTTTCACAATCCGATTTATATATTGTGAGATATCACAATTTTAGAACTTTCATATTGTAAATTTAAGAACCTGCACAAAACCACTATCCTGTCTCTTGTACTGAGAATTAGGCCATGTTCCCGATACTGGATCGAAGAACTATATACATAAAAATCGTAGTCCATCGAGTCTAGAATTCAGAACATCTTACGGTTTCACAATCTGATTTATAGATTGTGAGATATCACAATTTTAGTACTGTAATATTGTAAATTCCAGAACCTGTACGAAACTACTGCCCTGTCTCTTGTATTGAGAATTAGACCATGTTTCCAATACTGGATCGAAGAAATTTATACATGAAAATCGTAGTCCATCGAGTGTATAATCCAGAATATCTTACGATTTCACAAACCGATTTATAGATTGTGAGATATCACGATTTAAGTACTGTCATGTTGTAAATTCCAGAACCTGCACGAAACCACTTCCCTGTCTCTTGTCTCCGACGGAATCTCGATACTAGATATAAGAACTTTATACATGAAAATCATAGCCCATCGAGTCTAGAATACAGAACATCTTACGGTTTCTCAACACGTTATATAGATTGTAAGTTATTGATGTTTAAGTACTGTGACTCCTGAATTTCAGAAATGTGCACGAAATATCGAAACTAGCAAAGAATGAATTGGTTTGTGTAGCTACTATCTCTAGAATGTATCTTGTGAATATGTGTTGGAACCAGAAGATAGTCTACTTTCTAGAATCTCTAACGGAATCTGATTTTCTTTTCTGTAGCAACGGAAAAGTGAATTTGAACATAGATATGTGTTGCTGTCTAGAAATTTATCTCGACGTTTTTGTTCTTGTAATAACAACTTGCATAGATATAATAGGTTGATAGATTTTCTCATATAATTCAATGTATACTACTTGATAATTCCATGATGACTATCCTTGATATGTGTACCTGTTTCACATCTCATACCCATGATTACCACCCTTGATATTTTTCTTGATTAAACTTTCTTGATTACACCGTTCCACTAGTCGTACCAACTGCATGTTCATAATTAATTATAGTAAAAGAATAATAAGTCGGGGTTATCAGGGTACGGCTTAGTAATGGACAATATAGGAAGTATATTCAGAAGGGGACCCGTGTTTTCCGAAATAATGATTCTTGATTCTTGATTCTTGATTACATAATTTTTGATTACATGTCTTGATACTATCACTGGAAAATCCGAGTACATAATCCTATAGAATTCATTACTTAGATCTAAATGTCACATGATTGATATGCATCCGAACTTGTAGTATGAGACACAGGATTGCGTGTATTACATAAGTTAATAAAATAGATAAACTCGATATTTCTAATAAGCATAATTCTTGAGTGCATGACTCTTCATTACATGACTCTTGATTCTTGATTACAAGATTATCAATTAACTGAGCCTAGGTTATCAATTGATTATACTTTCAAGTCTTAAATACAATAGTTTACAGTTATTACATACATGATCATATTTTCCCAGTTCCTTGCTTCCTTCCATATTGTATTTGCGCTGCTACTTCTTGTTTCGTCCATGTTATATCTTGTTATATTACCCATTTTTGTGCTACTTGCTACCCGAAGTTTGCTCTAACGAGTACTTTTCCATTTTTTTCTTTCTTTGAATTAATAATTATACAGGTACTGATTGACCCGATAAAAAGACTCTCTAGACGATCGTTACTGTATTATTACTACTTCCTGTTGTTTTTCTTTCAGTCGTTGTTTTATCTAATTGTTATAGCGAACTATTTATCGTTCTGTTTTAATTCTGGCACCTTGTATTCCCGGGCATCTTGATCCGATGTTGAAGTATTACCCAGATGATGGTTATTCTATTTCCAGCTCATGTGATCATTATATTTGTCTGCATGAATGTGTTATATATATCTTGTTGAGCTTATAATTGTACAGCACCGCTGGGCCTCAGTTGCGTGCATATATTTCCGTATAGTGGGAAGCGGGGCGTGACAGGTTTTTAGTGGTATAAGATCCTAGGCTCGAACCATGTTAAGCTCAACAAGTATACACACTGCATTGATCACATAAACAATGATAACAATCTATTGAACTCGAATATTAAACTTATTCGATACATTTTTTATCCCTTCGCATTCAATTCTCTCGTTGCCTATTTTTATTCATCCCTTGCATTCATCTACATTGATTGATTCTTTATTGGGTATACTACTAGTTCCTTCTTTTTATACCCATATTCTTTTTTTATTTTGTTTCTACCCATTCTTTTAATCGGCATCACTTTTTCTGCTGCATCATGTCAATGGCTTGGAGCATCACAATCAGAGTGGCACAGCAGAAGCGTAGGAGAGTTTTTTTTTGGTTTGTGGCATGGATTTCGAAGCAAACTTCATCTTCATCAACAACCCAGGGTTCGATGTTATATTTGAAATGGATAGAGGTCAAAGTGCAGATGTTGATCATAGGCCGGTTATAGGGGACTGTAAATTAATGAAAAAAGGACAAGAAGAAGAAGAAATAAAAGGAAGAGAAGAAGAAAGAAGTCAAAGAAAGAGGAAAGGAAACGAGAAAAGAAAGAAAGAGGAAGAGGAAGAGAAAGAGAGAAGTTGGAGAAGAAGAGGAAGAAGAAGAGAACCCAAGACAAAGAAAGACAGCGAGAAGCCGGTAGCAGAGGCGGAAGTGAGAAGAAAGAAAGAAAATAGGAGCTCGGATTTTCTTGGCAAATGGAAAGGAGATATCAAGAATCGGTAGCAGGGATGAAGAGAAAATCGGTGCAAGAAGAAGGAGAAGTGGGTATGAAGAAACTTTCTTCATCTTCATTATTTTCATCAAGATTCGGCAAGATCTGTGTGTTTTGTGGCAGTAGCTCAGACAAGAGAGCTAGCTACAAAGAGGCTGTGATTGAGCTCGGCAAGGAGCTGGTACAGAAGAATATCGATCTCGTCTACGGAGGTGGAAGCATAGGATTGATGGGTCTTGTTTCTGACGCCATTCGTTTGGGGGGCGGCATGTTTTAGGAGTGATTCCTAAGTCGTTGATGCCGAAGGAGATTACTGAGGGAATTGTGGGAGATGTTAGAGTTGTCTCTAACATGCACAAGAGAAAGACTGAGATGGCTCGTGCTGCTGATGCTTTCGTAGCTTTGCCCGGTGGTTATGGAACACTTGAGGAATTTTTTGAGGTGATCACATGGGCTCAACTGGGGATCCACAGTAAGCCGGTGGGTCTTCCAAATGTTGATGGATACTACGACTCGCTTCTATCCTTCATAGATTCGGTTGTGGCTAAGAAATTTATATCAAGTAAGGCCAGATGCATCTTGATTTCCGCTCCATCACCCAAGGAACTACTCAGAAGATTGGAGGAGTATGTGCCGAAGCAGGATGAGCTTGTGACTCAACTGAACTGGGAAATTGGAGTGCCCAGTAGTGATGTCGGTGGTTCAGATTCTGAGCCCAGACATTAAATTCATGAGTCCTCCAGTTGAGGGTGCACAATTTGTCTTGTCGTGCCTTTGTATTCTTTGTTTCTTTTATCTTTTGTTGTACTCTTGATTGAAGAGTATTGCATTCACTTCTTGGCTATCCTATATCCTGCCTAAGGAAATTTCGAGGACGAAATTTTTCTTGTAAGATGGGTAGGATTGTAACCCCCTATTCCAATTGTACGTATTTTATTACGTAAATTTTTATATTTCAATTTTTAGATCATTTTTTATTTTTATATTTAATTTTTTCTCTGTTTGGACTCGTTCAGGGCATTATTTCATTCTTATTAGAACTCAAAAATTTTTCCGATCCATTCTAAATTTTTGTGAATTTTTCCAATGAAGTTTAAATTTAAACCCTAATTAATCCTGATCCTAATCCTAATTAATATCCTTAACCCTATTCACTACCCCGAACCCCTTCACAGCCAATTCCTCAACCTCCAACTTATTTTTACGGCTTTTAAACACCTCCTCCTACTCCTATAGCCTAACTCCTACTCCAACATATCTCTTTAACTTCTCCTCCTTGTTCTTATTTTCTAACCTAATCCCCACTAACTTCTTTCATTTTTCCACCCCTCTCTATATATTTTGTACTAACACCTCCTCCTACAGCCTACTCTTACACTACTACCTCCATTATATATATATATATATATATATATATATATATATATATATATATATATATATATATATATATATATAATAGACACATGCGTACTATCTCTCTCCAATATAAATATATATATGTCATCAGCCAACGCTCTCTCTCCTACTTTTCCAACTCAATTCACACCACCTCATTCTCTTCTTCTTTGTTCTCCAACCCGACCCCAAGCTCTACTGCCTCTTCTTCATCCCTCACTCGAATCTCCTCATCTCCACCACCGAAGCCCTCCACCATCTTCTTCTTTCCCGAGCTCCACTCCATTTATGCACTCCTCTTGCTGTCGTTACTCGTCGAAGGTGCCGTCCCACTCATCGTGTTGCTGTTGTTACCTGCCTTCGCTCACTGCCGTAGTCGTCGTTGATCTTACTTTCGTTGAGTTGTAGCCTTGTGCTCGAAGCCAAATTCCATCACTGCGGTTGTAAGTTCAAGCTGTTGGCCTTCCATTTCATGTTATCGGGCTTGCGTAATCTCCATCTCCATCCCGTGATTCTCGTTGTAAGCGAAATCATCGTTATAAGGCAAGCATTTTCTCGAAGTCTCATCAAGTAGCCTAGTAGGAGTGGGCATCGGTCGGTATCCGACCTAATATGGACCATCCACCACCGATCCAAAGAAGATCGATTTATTAATTTTCTCATCCGCAACCAATCCGAACCTTAATTGGATCGGTTTCCATCCAAGTCGATTAAGCTCGGTTTGGATTGGATTGGATTGTTGGTTTGGTGTGCTACTTTTCACCATAAACATCATTCATAATTTTGTTGAAATTTAAAAGATCAATCATACTTAAGAAAAACCTGCTATTTGTTATTCAGAAATTAATTTAAAATGAAGATTCATAAAACCGCAAGTTGTTAATGAATTTTGCACCTAATTGTTTGAGATGATGACGTTTAAATGAGTGAGATAAACTGCTTTTTCACTTGCATACTTCTGTAATCTTAGTTTATTATCATAAAAGAAACATCAATAACCATAGCTAATTGAATTTCAGGTACAATAAAAAAAGATTTAGAAAACAATTTCTGCTTGACTTGATTAAAGTAACTACTAAATGTTACATCAACTTTATGATTCTATTAAGTTGTGTCACACTGTAAATGAAGCATTTCTCAATAACATAACACATAGGATTATGGAGAATCAAAATATAGGCAGAACAACTGCTCGGTTTGTATTAAAGAAATTTAAGAAGACTGTTTGTATCTCCTAAGAAAGTGAGAAATGATTATTTGTATATTCAAAAAATTAAAGGAGAACTATATTTTTATGGACTTATGCATAGAGGTACGGTCGGTTCGGTTTTCGTCGGTTATTTGAAAGCCTCATCCAACAACCGAACCGGTCCAATTGGTTATTGAAGATCAAGAACCGAGCCAATCCAAACCCCCAATTGGTTCGGTTAAAAACCGGTCGGTTCGGGTTGGATTGGTTCAGATTGGTCGGTTCGGATAATAGTTGTCCACCCCTATAGCCTAGTTATCATCATATTTTTTTGTCTAGTTACTTATTCCATGCTATTGATTCAAATCTTGAACTGTTAATACACTTCGAATCTTGTTATCGAATATCGAATATTCAACTTTGCTATCTCTAAATTTCTTGACCTTGCACTAAGAATTTGACCTAGTTTCCTTTGTTGAAATTAAGAACTTTATACATGACAATTGTAGCCCATCGAGTCTAGAATCCAGAACATCTTACGGTTTCACAATCTGATTTATAGATTGTGAGATATCATGATTTTAGTACTGTCATATTGTAAATTCCAGAACCTGCACGAAACCACTGCCCTGTCTCTTGTACTGAGAATTAGACCATGTTCCCGATACTAGATTGAAGAACTTTATACATGAAAATCGTAGTCCATCGAGTGTAGAATATAGAACATCTTACAGTTTCACAGTTCCGATTTATAGATTGTGAGATATCACGATTTTAGTACTGTCATATTGTAAATTTCAGAACCTGCACGAAACCACTACCCTGTCTCTTGTACTGAGAATTAGACCATGTTTCCCATACTAAATCCAAAAACTTTATACATGAAAATCATAGCCCATCGAGTTTAGAATCTAGAACATCTGATGGTTTCTCAATAAGTTATATAGATTGTAAGTTATTGATGTTTTAGTACTGTGACTCCTGAATTTTCAGAATGTGCATGAAACATCGAAACTAGTAAAGAATGAATTGGTATGTATATCTACTATCTCTAGGATGTATCGTGTGAATATACGTTGGAACCGGAAGAGAATATACTTTCTAGAATCTTTGACGGAATCGGATTTTCTTTTCTGTAGCAACAGAAAAGTGAATTTGAATGCATATATGTGATGTTGTCTAGAAATTCATCTTGACGTTTTTTCATATAACCTGTTATTTTTCATATTTAATGAACTGAACTATATATATTATTGTTCTTGTAATAATAACTTGCATATATATAATACGTTGATAGATTTTCTCATATAATGCAATTTATACCACTTGATAATTCCATGATGACTATCCTCGATATATGTACCTGTTTCACATCTCATACCCATGATTACCACCCTTGATATTTTTCTTGATTAAATTATCCTGATTACACCGTTCCACTAGTCGTACCAACTGCATTTTCATAATTAATTATAGTAAAAGAATAACAAGTCAGGGTTATCAGGGTACGACTTAGTAATGGACAATATAGGAAGTATACTCGGAAAGGGGCCCTGTGTTTCTCGAAATAGTGATTCTTGATTCTTGATTATATGTCTTGATACTATCACTGGAAGACCCGAGTACATAATCCTATAGAATTCATTACTTAAGTCTAAACGTCACATGATTAATATGCACCGGAACTTGTGGTATGAGACACAGGATTGCGTGCATTATATAAGTTAATAAAATAGATAAACTCGTGATTTCCACTAAGCATGATTCTTGATTACATGACTCTTCATTACATAACTCTTGATTCTTGATTACATGATTATCGATTAACTGAGCCTATGTTATCAATTGATTATACTTTGAAGTCTTGAATACATGATCATATTGTCCCAGTTCCTTGCTTTCCTTCCATATTGTATTTGCACTGCTATTTCTTGTTTCTTCCATATTTTATCTTGTTATATTACCCCTTTTTCTGCTTGTTGCTACTTGCTACCCAAAACTTGCTCTAACGGGCACTTTTCCTTTTTTTCTTTGAGTTAATAATTATACAGGTACTATGGACCCGACAAACAGACGTTCTAGACGATCGCTGCTGCATTATTACTACTTCCTATTGTTTTTCTTTCAGTCGCTGTTTTATCTAGTTGTTATAGCGAACTGTTTATCGTACTGTTTTAATTCTGGCACCTTATATTCCCGGGCATCTTGACCCGATGTTGATGTTACCCAAATGATGGTTATTCTATTTCCAGCTCATATGATCATTATATTTGCCTGCGTGAATGTGTTATAAATATCATGTTGAGCTTATAATTGTACAACTTATGGATGATGTATATCATTCGCTGGGCCTCAGTTGCGTGCCTGTATTTCCATTTAGTGGGAAGCAGGGCGTGACAATAACTATCGAGCAAAATAGATAGAAGTAACAATGATTGTCCCCTTTATGAAAAACTTCAATCCTGCACCTTCCAACTGGTTGTAAACCATACAGTAATTGTTCACATATTCTGCTACTGAACCCCCTTCTCTCAACTTCATGTTAACCTACTTCTTAATATGATGAATTTGATTTAATGCCAACGGTTTCTCATACATATCCGTGAGAATCTCCATACACTCATTTACGGCCTTTGCCTTTGAGATATGAAACAAAGCCTTCTTGCTTAGTCCCAATTGAATCTGCACTAGCGTCTTCTGATCCAAACGGTTTCATGTCCCAAGATCTTCGCATTCTTGTGTACACCGTTCATCTCCTCATCAAACAACGGACCATCTAGATCATTCTGACAGATATATGCTGTCATCCGAATCTTCCACATCGTGAAATCGCTCCCATCGAACCTCTCGACTTTCAACTTTCTATCTACCATCATGAAACCTTTGCTCTGATACCACTTGTAGAGATCGGATACCGCTTGTAGTGCCAATAGTGGAACGCACGCCACAAGAACCAGATACACTCAAGACCTAGATGCACCAAGAACAAGCCACCACAATAATCGCAAGATCACACAACCACACAAACACAATAATATGCAGAGATAGCTATTACTTCTTATAACTCAAGAAATATAAAGATTACAAAGAGATCAAACTCTCAGACTTTCTCTCTCACCTTTAAAGCACTCGACACTCACCTCTCTTGAAGTTGTACTTAATATGATTCACCAATTCAGGTTACAAACCCTAGAGTCTACAACTTCTTATATAGCCCTCAAGTAAATCCTTAAAGATATACACAAATACAGCTTATTGAATCTGAAATCTGTAACCCAAATAACATACAGCGCCGCTCGCGGTCTATTGCACCCCATTACGGCCGACTGCAATTAAGTCCCATCAAACCCTCGAGTGGGGCAATCGACTGTCGACTGTCTCCTCCTTTGTTTGCTTATTTCTTGCTATCGCTGTTGCCTCTTACTGTTTTTCATCTTCTCTTCCTCCAAATCCAAAACTCATCGTGCCTACAGTGTATTTGAGGCCCCAATGCTAACAATTCGGGTATTATAAAAGTTTTGTTACTATTTAAAAATTAGGATAAACTTTAAGTATCATTTGGTTATTTCCCCTTGAAGTTAATTATGTACTTAAAAAAAAAAAACTAAATGTTATAGACATTAGGGACTACAATAACATGCGTGTGCAATCTATGTAAAAAGAAATATATAACAATGATATTAAACAATGCTGCTTGAACTCTTAGTTATTGTGAAAAGTGAAAACATTGGGAATATTCATGCATTTACCCTTGTTCTTCATGGAAATGATCCTAAAAGATAACAACGGTGATCGATTGTCTATATCCTATAAGAAGTTTTCAACCCAAATGAAATGAAAGGAAATGAAACGATGGACAGCTGATATTTAGTTGTCTTCTGTAAAAGTAAAATCTAAATTTCCCCCTCTACTACAACCTGGAGTTAATTTTACAAAACTTAAAATTATCTTGATCATCAACTATGGAGAAAGTAGTCCACAAAAAAAAAAAAATTTGAAGCATTGCGATAATTTTCACCATAAAACCCAAAACTTTCGTACAAAAACTTGCTAGCTAGAATGTCGGTGGACTCGTTCATGCCATCTACACACTTCCCACATTTACCCTCCTCACGCGCGTTCCGCGTGACCCGGCATCGTGTACTACGCCAGAAAAAAGAGAGCCAAATTCTACGGAGATGGCAATCTCATAAACTCCCTCCAAATCCAGGGTTCTTTTCACACTCACCATCTTACTCACTCTACTCAACCACTCACTCAGGCTATTAAGTATTAACAACACCCAATATATATATATATATATATATATATATATATATATATATATATATATTAGAGAAGCCATTAAGAAGCGAAGCTCATTAATGGCCTGACTTCATAGCCCTTTAATATTTCTCCAACCTCATCAACTGTGGATGGAATGAAATGGGTCTCGAGATTTGAGCTCTTCAAGTTATTTGCTGCTCTCATTTTTGAGGTATATTATATGCTTAATTTTTGTTAAATGTAGCTTGTAGGGGAACAGTAGATAAAATCTTGTTTCTAGATTTAGTTTTTGACAATTATAGATATTGTAATGGGTTTGTTTAGGATTACATTAGTTTGGTGAAATTTGTTATGTTGTTACTTCTTAATGTTCTGTGTTCTTGTAATTTAGCTCTATGTTTAGCTTTGAGTTGTGTTGGTTGCTATCTAGTACCTAACATTTGGCCCCAACTTGAGAAATAGTTGTTCCATTCTTGTCCTATGTTAAAATCTTTTATGTGGGTTTTTGTTTCAAGTACTAATATGAGCTTGAAGTTGATACTTTAAATTTTAAAGCAAATGAGGGATGATGCCATGAATTGGGTTCTAAATTGTGATAGACCTTGCCACCGTACCAAAACTCCGAAGTTGTTATAATAATTGAGAATTTTACACTTATATTCTAATACGCCAGTGCCCTTTTTTATGGGTTGAAACCTGGGCTGTGCACAATGGTATTCTTATTTTTAGTACCATGTGAAGGACTCGTCTACAGTGACGAAACAAGAATATTTTTGTTGGGGGGATTATGGATATAAAATATATCTATATAATGGGTTTTATATAAATTTTGGGGAGGCTAAAAGGGTAAATTTTAAAAAATATAGGGGGTTTTGAGAAAATTGGAGGTGCATTAGCTCCTCCTAGGGAGGCTTGGCTCCGTCCTTGCTCGTCTGCTACAGAACTCTGAACTTGTGGTAAGGGTCGAGGTGTTTACACTTTTATTGGACATAAACTACAGATTATTAGCTCTTTCTTAATTACCAATTTGAGACATTCCCAATTAAGATATTCTTCATGATGTAGTTCCAATTCAGGGGTGTTCTCTTTGAACATCACTTGTTGGATTTTAGACTGTCTTGCGATTTTGAATGCCAATTTGGTTACAACAGAAGGTTTGAAAATGTGGAACTCAATAATTTTTTTTCTATTTTCAAAATAGTGGGTCTAACACTAACATGCACCACAGATATTCTGAAGTCTCCTCAATCTCCCATGGCCCCTGACGCCACTTTCCTTTTAATCAATTGTTTTGGTGGTGGACATGATTCTGCCTTAGCTTTTGCTTTAGTTTGGTACTATTTTATTTATTTATTTATTTTTTCTCTTTTTTTTCTATTTTTAGGGGATTGTTTATTTACATAGAGCTCCACTTCAGTATAAAATTGCAGATAAGGTTGATGTGAGGGTAAATTCATGAGCTTTTTTTTTTGCTTTCCGGAAAGTTCTTATGGGACCTTTATTCCTTTTGTAAGAAAACTTTTAGGCTTTGATCAATGATTAATCTTTCACTATTTTATCTCTTAATTAAACATTTTGTTTATAAGATTGGATGGCTTTACCTTTTTACTCATTATAGAAACTGGCACACCTGTCTCGTCTTTGTATCATTAGGTATTGAACTCATGATGAGCATATTTCTTAAAGAATGATGTTACAGTATTAAAGTAAATCCCTCTACCCACTCATTGCATTTTCGGAGGTTTTGTTGTAGTGCCAGTGACATCTAATATGGTATTCAAGAGATCCTACATCTCACCATGTTTGATGCCTCTAAAGTCTAAACTACACATTGAACTTCAAAAACTGACGGGTTTATATTTATCGTCTAACAAAGAATTGTCGATTTTCTGTACTGATTGATGTTCCTTAGCTTTCGAATCATCTTCAACCAGGTTTCACATGTGAAAGGCCCACAAAAAACTAGTGTTTGGACTATTGAACAGTATTTTCCATAGAAAATGTAATGCTGTTACGTAATCAGAGTTCAGAGATGCTCGATTCTGTTCAGATTGACTTGCTGTGTCTCCCTTTATAAATGCTTCCTCTTTAATTACAATAATGCTCATGTATGGAAATGTCCAACCTTCTGCTTTCATTTGCCTTCACTTGGGATGTTTAGATCATCCACTAAGTCTTGTCTGTTTTAAAAATGCTGCAGGAGATGAGGAGCTCTTCGTATCAAACTACTACTGATTTCTTGTAATTTCTTCAGAAAACTAACCATGGATTGCCTCAAGTTCAACTTCCTTTATCTAGCATCTTCTATTTTTCTTCTCGTTCTGTTGTGTTTGCCATATCCAGCTATTTCTTCTGACTTGAACTCTGAGAAGCAAGCCCTCGTTGCTTTTGCCAATTCAGTCCACCATGGTCCGAAACTAAATTGGAAAGTAAGCACCCCAATGTGTTCTTCTTGGGTTGGGGTTACATGTACTGGGGACGAAACCCATGTGCTTGCTCTTAGGCTACCTGGAATTGGGCTTTCTGGGCAAATTCCTCCAAACACTCTCGGCAAGCTTGATCATCTTCAAGTCCTAAGCCTTCGATCAAACCATCTTAATGGAAGTCTTCCTCCTGATATCTTATCACTTCCCTCACTTCACTATCTCTACCTTGAAAATAATGCTCTTTCTGGGAATTTACCAACCTCACTCGTTTCAGCCCTTACCTCATTGGATCTCTCGTACAACGCTTTCTCGGGTGAAATCCCAATAGCATTTCGTAATCTTTCTCGACTCACTGTACTGAATCTTCAAAACAATTCTCTCTCTGGACCCATCCCTGACCTCAAACTCCCAAGACTAAGACACTTGAATTTCAGTCACAATAGTTTCAATGGTTCGATACCCTTTTCCCTCCAAAACTTCACAAATGATTCGTTTATCGGGAACATTCAGCTGTGTGGTCCCCCTCTACCTCAGTGTTCTGCAGTTCTCCCTTCCCCTTCACCACTATCACCTCAACCTGCATTCCCTCGAGATGGTTCCAAGAAGAAATTCAGTATAGGCATTATAATTGTTATTACCGCTGGAGGGTTGGCCTTGTTCTTGTTTATCGTAATCATTCTGATGTTATGTTTTATGAAAAAGAAGAAAGATGGAGAAGACATAGGAGCATCATTAAAGGCAGTAAAAGGTTTGGGTGGTGCAAAGAACGTGAAGCCTAAAGAGGATTACAGTAGCGGAGTTCAAATGGCCGAGAAAAATAAGTTGGTATTCTTTGATGGATGTTCCTATACTTTTGACTTGGAAGATTTATTGAGAGCTTCTGCCGAAGTGTTAGGGAAGGGGAGTTATGGGACGGCATACAGGGCCATCCTTGAAGATGGAACGATGGTAGTAGTGAAAAGGCTGAAGGAGGTAATGGCAGGGAAGAAAGAGTTTGAACAGCAGATGGAGATGGCAGGAAAGGTTGGGGAGCACCCTAATCTTGTGCCGATCCGTGCGTACTACTACTCCAAGGATGAGAAACTTCTGGTTTATGATTATGCCCCTGCAGGCAGCTTCTGTGCCCTCTTGCATGGTATTATTCTCAAACCTATGATTAACTTTATTTTATATTTCATCATTTTATCTATTGTATAGAGTTATTGCTAATTTAAATATTTATTAGATCTGAATCATAGTTATCTTTAAATTAAGTTTTACTGATTGCAGCTTTGACCCAACAGAGAACTTGGGTCAGGCTGCTGACAGTTCAAATTTGACATTTGTTCAATACATCACTCTGTCCTCAATTTTTTGAGTTATGTGTGGAAAATCTATCATATTTATCATATCATAAGCTTGGATGATACTTTTGAGAGTGGATGAAATACAACTGAGAATTCTCGTTGCAAAGAGAAGATTAGGGAATACATGGAGGACCCAGAAGGCCAGAAGGAATAATAACATGAAGTCCATTCAAAAGAACAATATGATGATGATGGTGGTGGTGGTGGTGGTGATGCTTGCCAGCTTGGCCACAGTTTTTTAGAGTTGGTATCATTTGTTCAGAACCACAAGACATTTGCTGACGTGCTAAGGACTATATCATGCTGAAAGAGAGGAAGAGAGAGAGAGGGAGTACATGGAGGGCCCGAAATGGCAGAAGGAAAGAAGAGGATGCCTTTAGGCCATTTACCAAAAGGAATGGAGGAAGAAGAAGATGAGCACAATGCTTGCCAGCTCACTTTTGCCACATTTTGTCGAATATATGTTCAAAACCACAAGACATTTTCTGACATTTTAAGGACTACAGCACTGTTTCTGTGTGTGTGATCTATCTCTCTCTTCCACACACATTTTGAAGTTATTTGGAGTTATAATGATAGAAAGTAGATAATCATGAGAATCAGTTATATATTAAAAAAAAATTCATGAGAACACAATGAAACATTCGATTAAGTCCGCTTGAATTCACTAATTTTTTTAAGCAAATATATTTTTAGGTATCCCTTGCAATATTCTTCCCGCAAACTCTTGTGAATTTCAGATAGAACTCGACAAAATTACACTAGTTATGCTCTTTATATGTGTTGAAGAATCTACCCCACAACTCTTAGTGCTAATAGCGTAAACACACCACAAGCAATAGAAACTCTCAAAACTTAGATGAACCAAAAACAAGCCACCACAATATATGCAAGATCTCACAAGAACACAATCAATATGCAGTATAATCAATACTTCTTATTCTCCAAGAAATACAATGATTACAAAAGAGATTACAACTCTCAGTCTCTCTCACACACCTTTGAAACACTCGGCACAATCCCATCTTGAAGTTGAACAATGATAACAGCTCACCTCTTGATTACACAAATTGATTCTAACCCTAGAGTTTACGGCCATATATATAGCCCCCAAGTAAACCCTAAAATATAAACACAAATCTAGCAATTGGGCCTTTAAACTCGTAAGCCCAAAAACAATTAGCCGCCGAAGTCAGTTGACCGTACCCCAAGGTCGGTCGACCGCAACATGTAAGTCCAGACTCGAGAGCTGACCGGTTGACTGCACCCCCAAGGTCGGTCGACCGTCCTCTCCTCTGTTGGACCTTTACACTCGAAGAACTCTCAGCAGACTAGGTCGGTCGACCGCACCCCTAGGTCGGTCGACCGCAACTCTCCAGGCTGCATTCTTCTACTCGCTGCTTGTAATCTCTTGCTTCTTTGTCTCATCCTCTTCTTCTCCAACTTCAAGTATTCAGTGCCTACGTGTATTTGAGACCACACTTTCTAACAATCTCCCACTTGGACAAAATACACCACGCTTCAAAGTTATTGCAATCTTTACCTCGCATTATCTCTGCCGATCTCCCACTTTCATGGAAGACCCAAGTACTCATTCTCATGAAGAGCACCTCCGCCACTTCACCACGTGGAGTGCACTAACCACCCCTCATCGCCTCATGAAGGATATGCTCCACCAATCGCATAGAGCACGAATACCGGAGAAACAATCTTCTGTGTCGGATTCCGTGTTATGAGACTCCCCACTCGCAAAATCTTCATCAACACCGAACATGGTTCAAAGCCTCTCAATGGACCATCTGCACTATAAACCTCTGTGGACGACACCTCCACAATATCCGCAGACTGTTCAGCCCCTACAGTCCTAATTCGGTTACCTTCATCGACATCACCCCGCATATCGATATCAGCGCTCTCTATCACACAAGAGTGACTTGAAGCTTCAACTGCCAATTCGCAAAGTATCCTCACTGCAACAACATCTTGCCCTCTAGGATCACTTCCATAGCCAGCAAGTCCTACTAAATTAGTAACCTCCCATCCATAACTGAAAGAACTCGGTTGCATCCCACACAACCTACTACTCGATTTCGCTGAGAGTCGACTACAGGAGAAACGCTCCTCACGTCTCTAAGCAAATATAGCGTTCCCTCACGCTTCCCTTTTACAATCACCCTTGAACCTGCAGCTATACCCCACTCTCCACTATCAACTGTAATAGACAACCCCTCCTTGTCTAGCCTTCCAATCGAGATAAGATTTTCCTTCAAGTCTGGAACATGTCTTGTCTCCCGCACGACAACACTTGGATCATTAATAGTGTTCACGCGAACAGTACCAACCCCACGTACATGACACCGATGGCCATTCCCCATGATCACATCTTCAAAAGAACCATCTTCGTAGTCATCATATACCTCTCTCCTCGGAGTGCATTGAAAAGAAGCTCCTAAATCAATACACCAATCTTTACTGCCCAACTCCTTCTGAGCTGATAAGCATAGATCCTCAACAAGCCCCACTTGAGCTTCCTTTGGAGTATCTCTCATCGGTTTCTCCTGCTTCTTCTTTATATAAGCCTTGCAACTGCGCATCATATGATCCTTCTTGTGACAATACCAGCACTCAGGCCCATGTCCCCCATCGCTGTCATCAGACCCACTCTCAGATGAACTACTCTAATCCTTTCTTCTTCGACTGCTCTTAGATCTCCCACGTCTCTTCTCAACGTACATGGCGGAATCTCTAGAAGATGATGATGGATATCTCCCGTTTCTCACCCTTCTCACCTCCTCGTTCAGTATGCTACTCACCACATCCTGTAGAGTCGTCGAATCTGTCATAGTGCTTGTAATAGTTTGTTCCATCATACCATAACTATCGGGTAAAGTAGATAGAAGTAACAATGACTGCCCCCTCTCTGAAAACTTCAAACCTGCAGCTTCCATCTGGTTGTAAACCATATAGTAATTGTTCACATGCTCTGCTAGTGAACCCCCTTCCCTCAACTTTATATTAACAATTTCTTCAGATGAAGAATTTGATTAGATGTCGACGGTTTCTCATACATATCTGTGAGAATCTCCATTGCCTCCTTAGTGGTCTTTACCTTCGAGATATGGAATAACTCCTTCCTACTCAGCCCCAACTGAATATGTCCCAGCGCCTTCTGATCCAAACGATTCCAATCTGCCGAGACCTTCACATCCTTGTCTGCACCTACCGGCTTTTCATCAAACAATGGACCATCAAGATCTTTCTGACAAAGATACGCTATTATCTGAATCTTCCACATCGCGAAGTCACTCCCATCGAATCTCTCGATCTTCATTTTGTTATCGGCCATATCGAACCAACTGCTCTGATACCACTTGTTGAAGAATCTACCCCACAACTCGTAGTGCTAATAGTGGAAACACACCACAAGAAATAGAAACTCCTAAAACTTAGATGAACCAAGAACAAGCCATCACAATATATGCAAGATCTCACAAGAACACAATCAATATGCAGAGATAACCAATACTTCTTATTCTCCAAGAAATACAAAGATTACAAAAGAGATTATAACTCTCAATCTCTCTCTCTCACCTTTGAAACACTCGGCACAATTCCCTCTTGAATTTGAACAATGATAACGGCTCACCTCTTGATTACACAAATTGATTTTAACCCTAGAGTTTACGGTCATATATATAGCCCCCAAGTAAATCCTAAAAGATAAGCACAAATCTAGCAATTGGGTCTTTAAACTCGTAAGTCAAAAACAATCAGCCGCCGAAGTCGGTCGACCGCACCCTCAAGGTCGGTCGACCGCAATGTGTACGTTCAGACCCGAGAGCTGATCGGTCGAATGCACCCCCAAGGTCGGTCGACCGTTCTTTCCTCTGTTGAACCTTTACACTCGAAGAACTCTCAGCAGACTAGGTCGGTCGGCCGCACCCCCAGGTCGGTCGACCGTAACTCTCTAGGCTGCATTGTTCTACTCACTGCTTGTCTTCTGTTGCTTCTTTGTCTCATCCTCTTCTTCTCCAACTTCAAGTACCTAGTGCCTACGTGTATTTGAGGCCACAATTCCTAACGATATGTTCTTTTCAGTAGATATACCCTCCATGTAGTACTTTGCAACGATAACAAAATAAACAATTACATCTTTTTGTTCAAGTAGCAAAAATATAGTTAGCAAATAGTTAATTCTTGGGGCACTTCATGTAACAGGGAATCGTGGTGGTGCAGGACGAACTCCACTAGATTGGGACTCCAGGCTAAGAATCGTACTTGGCGCAGCCAAAGGCATAGCTCATATACACTCGGAAGGAGGCGGTAAATTTGTTCACGGGAACATAAAGTCTTCCAACATTCTCCTAAACCAAGAAGTTCATCACTCTGCAACAGTCTCTGACTATAGCTTAGCTCCCCTCATGAACCCTCCTCCGTCCACTCACTCTCGCGTCGTTGTGGGCTACCGTGCTCCTGAATTCTTTGAGACCCGGAAATTGACTACTAAGTGCGACGTCTACAGCTTCGGAGTACTCCTACTCGAGACACTCACAGGGAAATCTCCAATTCAAGCACCGGGCTACGATGATGTTGTAGACCTGCCAAGATGGGTTCATTCAGTGGTGCGTGAGGAGTGGACTGCGGAAGTGTTTGATGTGGAGCTAATGAGGTATCAAAACATTGAGGATGAGATGGTGCAGATGCTCCAGCTTGGGATGGCTTGTGTGTCACGAGCACCAGATCAAAGGCCGACAATGGATGAGGTGGTGAGAGCAATTGAAGACATTAGGCGGTCAGCATCGGATTCAGAGAGGAGTCGTCCATCGTCGGAGGCGAGGGGTTCAGAAGTGGAAACACTTGGATAAGTTAAATGTATGGCTGCAAGGGTGTGTCATCAGAACCTTGCTTTAGATTTCACTTAAAGTAGTAGAAGATATCATACTTTGTTGTAAAAGATGTCATAACCATCTGTAATGTTGTGATCGATAGATTTTCAATCAAAATCACCTTGATTGATTAAGTGTAGAGATTGGTTGCATCTCTTCTTGTAGTTATTGCTGTTATTGTTTGAATCATTGTTGTTCCTTGAAAATTAGTCCAAACTGATGCACCGCACCCCAAATTTGCAGTTGTGCAAACTCTACAACCAGGCAAACATATATGAGAATTGGAATTTTATTCTGGTAACCTCTCTGGCTAATGATTCGGATATCTGCTTTTAGTTGCAACCAGCTGCACTTAGTAAAAAGGTTTAGTCCATAGATGAGGCCTGATCCTGCTTTGGTTGGGATAGAGGAAGACAGCTACAGGTCTATACTAAATATAACCGAAGGCCTGAAGCAGCAGAAGTATCACTGTTCTGTGCAAGTGTCTTAAGTTTCCCTTACTGTATGTTTTCTTCTTGTGCCGCCTTGTCGGACATTCAATTATGGGCAAAAAAATTGGAGTTCTTTTCAAATCATTCGGGCCAAAGAATTGGAGTTCCTTTTTAAATCGCTCTGGCCTCTGCTCTTTTTTTTTCCCGTGAAAATTCAACTAACAAGGATCTGCTTAGAGCAAGCTATACAAGCTATAAAGCTCATGAAAAATTCAACTGGGTACATCTCTTAACAATGTCATTATATCCACAGAGAAGAAATTTCACCACCGCATAACAATTTTCTTGCATGGTATAAAGCCCAACCAGTGAAGTAAATTGTTGGCTTAATTCCATTACTTTTGCATGAAACAAAACTATAAAACTCAATCTGTTCTAGTTTGCAACGATTAAATTTTTTGTGTTACAATATTATCTATTACAACTGTCAAAAATTATATTTGTTACTCACAAAAATATCAGAAGAATTAAACATATCACTGTAAAGAAACGAAAAAGTAGCTCATAATTTACAATGCATAATCAGCCTGATGTTGCTCTATCTTGTTGCACCAAATCTGCACCACTAACATATTTGGCGAAGAAGGAAACTAATCGGAATGGAGCCCCTATCAATGAGGCATCAGAGATAGGAAGCGATGGATCTCCTTGGTCTTGCCCTATCTCTGGTCTTTCTGGCTCCTGAACGTGAATATCATCACCTAATGGAACCGAGACTGTATCATCACTTGTCCTCGAATTATCCACATTCCAATCAGCTGTCCTTGTTGTGTTCCATTGAGATTACCAAATTCCACAACCCCATTGGTGATGGTACCAAATGGGTTATGGTCTTTCGAGAAAGATGGAATTTCTTCACCTGATTCATTCATAGCGGCACCATATTCGTGCGTATAGTTCTTTGTGGATATTGCCGAATGGGATGGTTCTTTAACATGACCAAATTCTGTAGTATTCGAAAGTCGATCTGCTGCTGTGGTACTGGCATGCTGAAATTGATCCGATTCAATGTGCTCCTGTTTCCCATAAAGCAAATATTTTATAAATAAATTAATAAATAATAAAGATAACTGAGAAACAAACCATTGGGCTATCATATTAAAGGAAAACCACTGGACTGGAAATTTTTACTGTTGAATTTTGATGGTCAGTCAGAAGGCAGATCTATGGATTGTGCCCGCACGCATGTGCACACGATCAAGCTTACATAAGTTATTTCTAATGAATTTAGAAACAGTAACAAAAAACACAAATAAACTCTCTATGTATATAAGAAGTTAGCAGTCAGGAAAAACTCGAAAGGGAAGTAAAATGTGTCAACAAGCTCGGTCTTATCTTCACCCAGCTTCTCCAGCAGTGGCTGAGGGGAAGCTTCTGACTGAATGCTCGGAATTTTCTCTTCAGGGTGCGGCAGAAATATTTTATCAAAGCTATAAGAAGAATATAACATAAAAGGTATTAAAACATGTATCTAATCTAAGTAATATTTTGCAAAACTCAAGTGTCGCAATGTTGAGGGGTCTCTTCTAGCACAAACCTTGTGCATTAAAATATATAGTACTTCAAAGATACCATCTCAGTGGAATTCAATTTAACTTCTACTCTTGACAGATTCAAGTAACCAATCTACAGAATATAGGCTCTCCTAATATCTCATGAAAAAAGTACATGAAGTTACTTTCATTAGAAAACTATAGCAAAAATCTCGTACAATATAGCAATCAGGGATCTAAGTTGAGCATATAAAAAGGATACAGGCACTAGTGAACCCATCACTTCTCTTGTTGAAATGGTTAAAAAACTGATATAATTTGGGTTTGGAACTAAATATTTATGTTTGGTAAGACTAAAAATTGATTCACATTAGCTTCACATTTTGATGATAAAAGGAGCGAGAGAGGAGCGGAGCGACATATCCCCCCACACAAGAGCACTCACTACCACACCAACTCTCATCAAATTAGCTTCAACCAGTCACACTCCAAGCAGGCAGAGCAAGAGGAAGATAGGTACATGACAAAGCGACTGAGAGAAGACACCTTGGAGAGGAGCGCGTGGAGGAAGCATGAGGATAGAAGGGACTACGACCAATCAAATAGATCGAGAGGCCGCACAGTCCAGAGAGCTCACCCATCTTCCCATAGAGGGAATACGAGTGAATCTCACAGAGTCGAAGAGGAAAGAGCTAAGGGAAAGACGAAGAGAGATGGTTCGTTGGATAGGGAAGACGATAGGGATCACTCAAAATGAAGATGCCTAACTTATGTTGAAGTCGCCAAGGGCTCAGCGAGGAAGACGTCGCCGATTCGAATCAGCTCAAGAAGGAGCTCTCCGACAGGGATAGCAAGGATCACCAAGAACGACGAAGATGGAGAATGGCTGCGCGTGCGCTCCTGTAAATCGATCAAAGCAGAGAAGTGACAGGCTAGGGAAGAGTCGGCGTCGGCTGGTTCTGGCCAGCAATGCCATAAATGCGCACAATGGGGGCACACGATCTCACACTGCAACAACGAATGGTTTTGCTACGCCTGTAGAAGATCTGGCCACATCTCCAGAGATTGTCCAAGCTCTAAGCGAGTGTCCACACCTTCGTCCACAGCTCCAAGAGGAGTATCGCCGACGAACACTAATAGCAGCAAAATGCAAGAGAGCTTCGCGGGGGGAAGATCGATGGTTAGAGCGATAATCACTGCAACTCCTCTAATGGCAGAGTTTGAGCGACGCTTCCGCATGTGCAGCGTCATCAAGGTGCAAAGTGGGAACCCATTAGCCGAGAATATCGAAACCTTGCTCTACGCCAATATTACTCCGTCGGCGACCCTTCAATGGTGAGTTCAGCGTCTCAATACCAGCGTCTTCTTCGTCTACTGTCTTGATGAGGCAAGATTGAACAAGGTGTTAAGTAAAAGAGGAATAGGGTCCGATGACTTCTACGTTACGTTCTCTCAGTGGTCGCGCAAATACGGAGCTCTTAAGCCGAACGAGATGCCTTCCATCTAGATTCGATTGTTCAACTTCCCCTTTCACTGTTGGCTTCGATCGGGGTTCCAAAATCTCGTTCGAGCATTTGGTTTCCTTCAGGAAGTGGACAAAAGCACTATTACTCAGGAGCGGCGGGAATTCGTGCGTTTCAAAGTAGGATGCAAAAAATTTTACTGATATTCCTTCGATGGTTCAAGCGAAGTTCGAGGGCGAATTCTTCGATGTGAAGTCATAGTGGAGAAGAAGAAGAATGTATCTTTTGCGAAGGTTTCGTCTATGGAGGAAGACGAGCGATCGGATGATAGAAAAAAGGGGAATGAAATCAGGAGGCCGAAGGTAGATGATGAGGGGGACCGTCCATTCCTGTAGCTCAAGATCTCGGCAGTTCAACTAGTTTCAAGATTCAGGAATCAATCAAAATTACAGATGAGTATGGTTCAAATCTCAAGGCAGCAATTCAAAATAGCATGCGGGAAGCAGGATCGAAGGAACTAGCTATGGCTAACCTGGTACCTCAGGGCGCGATGGGAAGGATGTACAAATTGATGGTACAGGGGATAGAGCACCGATCTCACGAAAACCAGGGATTCTAAAGATAGCTTCGAGTGCGGATATCGAGACTAGAGAGCGGATTTCGAGAGAAGACCCCAGTCTCTCGCTGCTGTCGAAGGAGGAGCTGCAGATTTCAATCCAAAAGGCAATAGAGGACATTGCGCGCAGAGGGGGTTTTGGCGCTCAAATTCGAATTCCTGGTTCACATGGAGATGACGACGGGGCCCAGTGCATTCAGCCCAGTACACAGCTAGTTATTACACCTAGGCCCAACAAAGTCATAGCCCAGTCACTCATTAACGAAGGGGATCATAGGCCAGGAAGGGATTCGAACAGGCTTGGCTTCAGCAGGGCTCTTCGACTTTGAGGAATATTATAGGGGAAGAAGAAATAGGGGAAAATTCGAACAGGGTGAATGATGCGATGGTTGATGAGCACAACTTGGTTGAGGTAGACTCGGAGCAATCCTTAGAGCAGAGTGCTCATGTGGTTGACTCGGAGCCACTTAAGGGTATGATTGGTGCTTTAAACGGTCTACAAAGTGGCGGAAGTGCATACAACTCAGAGCACGAAAAGTGGGCAAAGCAAGTGAGAGAGTTAGCTGGGGGTGGCACAGGGGAGAGCGAAGATGCCGGTGTGGTCAGAAATAATGTAGATTTCCAGTGGAAAAGCAAAAGGCAGTTGGATAAATGGGGCTCCAGTGGTCCAAGCGAAGAGGACTTCATTAGAGTAGCGGCAAAGACTAGAGAGCCTACTTCTGCCTGTCAAGGTAATCCTTCGGCTAACTTTTCAGTATTAAATCTTTTAAATGACGTTTCCCTTATATATTTTGCTAGTCTTTACGGTCTAGCCATGGGTTCCAATAGAGAGGAGAAATTGTATCACGTGAATATCATTAGAGGGGAGAGTCAGCGACAAATAGAATAATGAGGGGGACGCGTTGGAGTCTAGAGTATAGGAGTTCGAGATAATAGTTATCAATGTTATACATCTTTTGGAATGTCAGGAGGATGAGACAGAAATAAAAAAAGAGGCTCATTAGTGATACTATCATTAGGTACAAGCCGTCCATCTGCGCATTTCAGGAAACTAGGGTTGAATCTCCGACTACGGAAGAGTTTCAGAGCATTAAAGGAATAGGATCCTTTGAGTGGAAGTTTAAATCTTCGAGAGGTTTTTCAGGTGGTATAGCTATTGGGATAGTCCTAGAGTGTTTGAGATTATTGACGAAATTGCCGGGACGTTTTCGGTCACGATCACTATCAGAAGACGAGCTGATAGTTGGATTCATACGGTCACCACAGTCTACGGTCCTTATGATTCGGCTCAAAGGAGTCTGTTCTGGAACGAACATAGGTTCATTAGAGGAAGATGCAAGGGCCCGTGGATGGTGGGAGGAGATTTCAACATTACAAGATTCCAATTCGAACATCTTGGTAGAGGAGCGGCTAGGGGAGATAGGAAGCAGTTCAATGCGTTAATCAACGCTTTAGACTTAGTGGAAATCGACCCTATGAATAGGAAATACACATGGTCGAATTTACAAGCAGCCCCTACTATGGCAAAATTAGACAGAATTTTGGTGTCTACTAAATAGGAAGACAAATTTCCATTAGCTAGGGCAAAAGCAATGATTAGATTCACCTCAGATCACACCTCGCTTGCCTTGGATTGTGGAGAAGGAGAAAGAAGGAACAGACACTAGTTTAGATTTGAAAAGTCGTGGATGTTGTGCGAAGAAACACAGAAGATTATTGAGGAAAGCTGGAATGCGCCTACCTCATCTGACTCTTCGGTGGGTTGTTGGATTCAAAAAATTAGGAGACTAAGAATAAAGCTGAAACAGTGGGCCAGGGCGGAATTCGATCAAAACCAAAGAATCAAAGAAGAAATAGGGGAGAAGATTGAGCAATTAGAACTTATAGAGAAGGAAAGAGACTTAATAGAGGCCGAATTTGACGAGCTCTATAGAAATAGACAAGATATAATACAAATTGAAAGGATGGAGGAAAACTATTGGAGGCAATGCTCCAGAATACAGTGGTTGAAGGAGGAAGATACTAACACTAAATTTTTTCCATAGGATTGCCAATGGAAGAAGGCGAAGTAACCATATTTCTGGGCTAAAGGTGGATGGAGTTTGGTGTGAGAGCGAGGACAGAATCACGCTACACATCAATGAGAAATATAAGGAGTTGCTGGGCAAAAGAACAGAGCATATGTGTTCGCTGAATCAGAATATGTGGATGGAATCAAAGATCAACGGTTCGGATAGCATCGAAGGCAGTTTCAGTGAAGAAGAAGTTGTATCGGCTATCAAGAGTCTGGGGTTGGATAAGGCGCCAGGTCCAGACGGATTTCTGTTATTCTTTTACAAGCTATATTGGAAAATCATCAGAGAGGACTTCATGCACATCGTCGATAATTTTTATAAGGGGGAGGCGGATTTAGAAAGATTAAACTATGCCAATATCGTTCTCATCACTAAGAAACAAGAGATTAAAGAGGTTGGAGACCTGAGACCCATCATTCTACTCAATGGTTCCTTTAAGATCATAACCAAAGTGCTGGGCTAATAGATTGAGTCCACATTTAAAGGATATCGTTGGCGATTCTCAGAGCGGTTTTATTAAAGGAAGAGACATTATGGATAGCGTTGCCTCGGCTCATGAAATTATTTTCAGAGGATGCAAAGACAAAACAGATGGCTTGCCTTTTTAAAGTAGATTTTCAAAAGTCGTACGACTCAGTCGAATGGGAGTCCGTGGACGAGGTATGCTCCTGAAAGGATTCAGGGGAAAGGTGGAGAAAATGGATCTATCAGTGCATTAGAGGAGGTAAATCGTTCCTTATCGTTAATGGAGCACAAGGAAAAGAAATCAGATGCAAGAGAGGTCTTAGACAAGGGAATCCTTTGTCGTCGATGTTATTTGCAATTGTAGCAGATGGGCTTGCAGAGATGATAGCTAACGACAAAAAGGAGAGGGCTAGCTTCGGCATAAAAATCAAAGGATTTATAGAGCCGATTTCAATCCTTCAGTATGCTGACGATATTTTATTGTTTGGATAGGCATCGAAAGTGGGTATCATAGCTATGAGAACAGTCTTGAAGTGCTTTGAGGCATGGTCTAGCATGAAGGTCAACTTCAATAAGAGCTGTTTCATCCAGCTTAGCGACGAATGCTCCATCCCCACCACATCGATCCAACAAATGCTTGGCTGTAATAAGGGGGAGTTTCCGCTGGTATATCTAGGGATCCCTATCAGGCCTGGAAAGCTTTCCAGGGAAGATTGGCAACCCTTAATTGATAGGATCGAAAAAAGACTAGCTGGATGGAAAGGGAAAATTTTTAACACTGGGGCAGGATCACATTGCTTAACTCCGTCATCAACAGCATTCCTGTCTATCTCATGTCTATTTATGAACTACCGGTATGGGTAATTCACAAGATAGATAAATGTAGAAGGAGATTTCTTTGGAAAGGAGCAAACGAGGGTGGTAAAGGGATCCACCTTATTAGTTGAGGGAGGGTTTGCAAAAGGAAAGAGTTTGGTGGATTTGGCATCATTAATCTTAGAGATATGAACAATGCTCTACTCAGTAAGTGGTGGTGGAAGTTGGCAAACCGACATAACAATTGGTGGTGTAAGTCTCTGACTAATTATCGGGCAAGGAAGAAGTTCAGATATGGGGGTAAGGGAGTCCACAGTAGGAAGTCATTCTTATGGAAAGGGGTATACAAGACAGGCGACGTTTATCATAGCAACACTCTATGTAGGGTAAAGAATGGCAAGAATACAAGATTTTGGAAAGACAAATGGTGCAATAATAACTCTCTTATGGGAATGTTCCCCTCAGCTGTAGAGGCAGTACTCAACAATGACACCCTTGTGAGCGACGTTTGGAAGAACAATAAATTGAGATTAGAAGTCAAGGGTTTTCTGGATTAGGAATCTATTTGTCAACTCCAATTGGTCAACAATTTCATTCGTATAGAAGGAAATTACACTCAACAGTCGGAAGACGAGAGATGGTGGACATTGGAGGCGAATTGCAAGTTTTCGGTCTCCTCATTATACAAATGGCTGAATGATGGAGGTATAAGAAACAAGGTAGCGGATGTCATATGGGACACCAATGTTCCTTCCAAAGTTAAAGTATTTCTATGGTTGGTGGATAATGATGCGATTCTGTCGAAGGTTAATTTGAGGAAGCGGGAAATGTTGGACAATGCGATTTGTAATAGATGTCTTAATTACGAAGAAGATACAAATCACATCGTTTTCAAGTGCCATAGAGCTACATGAGTCTGGGAGAAAGTGGGTCATACGTACGGGGTATTACACTGTCCAAGGGTCTAGTGCTGAGGTCTTGGGGGACATTAGATCGAACAGGATTAGAAAGGAAGTAAGATTAGAGTAGGTTATGGTTGTTGCTTCAATTATGTGGAACCTCTGGTTAGATCGAAATGACTATTGTTTCAATAGCATTACCCATAGACTTTCTTTTCAGATGCACAAAATTCATTTATATTGTTATGAATGGACAGGGCTCCTCAGATCCAGGAAGAAGTTGCGCTTGGGAGAGGAGGAGTAGTTCTCAGGCTTGTGGGGGTCGCTAGCTCTCATCGATTGAGACATCACATCTTTTCGTTTAGTTGATGTATTCCTGTTTTGATGTATTTTGCTCTTTCTTCAGACTGTAGCTTCCTTGTCAGGTGAACTTTGATGTTGATCGCCTTCGGGCCGACTATGTAACTTTTATTGCCTGTTTCGTTAATTTCTCTTTAATGAAGCGATGACTTAGTCATCTTTTAATAATAAAAAAAAGACTAAAAATTGAGACAGATCCAAAACACAGACTAATGATTGGAAAGAAAAATTGTTCGACATTCAAATTGAACGCTTTTCAGTGTTCACATAATTAAGAAAGAAAGAAAGAAAGGAAAAAAAAAATGATAGCTCTTGATTATATTGTCACATAATATATATTACAAGAACTTTAACCTATACAACACTAGGAAAGGTACTTGCTTGTCTAAATCGGGTACAGGTTTTTCCCTACCAGTATTTCCAGAATGAGGTTAATGATTAATGACAAACTTATACAGTACATTATACATTTTTTTTTTAATTAATAGATGACTAAAGTCATCACTTCATTAAAGGGAAATTAACGAAACAGGAATAGATAGTACATATAAAGCCCGAAGGCAGAACGACAATAAAAAATTCTAATTCGAGCTAAACCACCCGAACACTGAGCAAAACATCAAAATACTAGAACGTCTATTACATCAGACCAAAAGGTGATATCCCACTCCCAAATGCCTGAAGTCCTCCTGCTTGCTATCTACTCCTCCTCCTCTCCGAAGCACATCTTCTTCCTGGATTTGTTCAGCCCTGTCCATTCATAACGACATAAGTGAATTTTTTGCATCAACGATGAAAGAGAATAACGAACGCTATTGAAACAGAAATCATTTCAGGTCTAGCCATAAGTTCCACAAAACAGATGCAACTGCTATTTCCCAATCTGATCTGGCCTCTTTTCTAATCCCGTTGGTTCTAAATGACCCCCAAACCTCAGCACTGGACCCTTGATAATTCGAGACCCCGAACGAACTACCCACTACCCCCCAGACCCATCTAGCTCTAAAACAATTGAATAAAATGTGGTTCATATCTTCATCGTATGACATACATGTACTACAAATCACATTGTCCACAAGTCTCCTCTTCTTCAAGTTAACCCTGGAGAGAATTGCATCATTTTCCACCAACCAAAGGAAGACCTTCACTCTTGAAGGAGCACTAATACCCCAAATAACGTTCGTAATCTCGTTTCTAAAGCCCCCATCATTCAGCCTTCTGTATAACGAGGAGACCGAGAACTTACAGTTAGCCTCCAACGTCCACCATCTCTCGTCTGCCTCCTGTTGGGTGTAATTTCCTTCTATACGAATGAAATTATTTACCTTTTGTAATTGATCGATTGCTTCACAGTCAAGGGTGTCTTTGACCTGTAATCTCAATTTATTGTTCCTCCAAACGTTGGCTACCAGTGTATCCTTGTTCAGAACTACCTCTGCCGCTGCGGGAAAAAGCCCCATAAGCGAATTGTTGCCACACCACTTGTCTTTCCAAAATCTTGTGTTCCTGCCATCTTTGACCCTACAAAGAGTGTTGTTGTGACAAATATCGCCCGTCTTGTAGACCCCTTTCCAAAAGAAAGATTTTCTGCTATGGATGCCTTTACCCCCAAATTTGAATTTCCTCCTAGTCCTGTAATTTGTTAGAGACTTACACCACCAATTATTACGTCGTTTAGCCAACTTCCACCACCACTTGCTCAGAAGGGCCAGGTTCATGTCTCTAAGATTAATGATTCCCAAACCTCCGAACTCCCTCCTTTTGCAAATCCTCCCCCAATTGACTAGATGGATCCCTTTCACCCCTTCGTTAGCTCCCTTCCAAAGGAATCTCCTTCTAAGTTTGTCAATCCTGTGAATTGCCCATGCCGGTAATTCAAAGATCGACATGAGGTAAATGGGGATGCTGTTGATTACTGCATTTAGCAAGGTGATTCTACCTCCCAACGTAAGAAACTTCCCTTTCCACCCTGCAAGCTTTTTCTCGATCCTATCAATAAGCGATTGCCAGTCTTCCTTAGTGAGCTTCCCCGGCCTGATGGGAATCACTAGATATGTCAACGGGAACTCTCCCCTATTGCATTCTAGCATCTGTTGGATCGTTGAGATGGAGACGGAGCATAGTTCGCTGAGTTGAGTGACACAGTTCTTCTTGAAATTGACCTTCATGCCAGACCAAGCTTCGAAGCACTTCAATACCGATCCCATAGCAATGATGTCCTCATTCGACGCCGTACCAAACAATAACGTATCATCCGCGTATTGCAGGATAGAGATAGGCTCTGGGAAACCCCTGATATCAATGCCAAAGTGAGCCCTCTCTTTATGCCCGTTAGCTATCATCTCCGGCAGTCCATCTGCGACAATTGCAAATAACATCGACGACAGGGGATCCCCTTGCCGAAGCCCTCTCTTGCATCTGATTTCTTTACCCCGCGCTCCGTTAATGATAAGAAAGGATTTGCCACCTCTGATGCATTGGAATATCCACTTCCTCCACTTTTCCCCGAATCCGTTAAGCAGAAGTGCTTCGTCCACCGAATTCCATTCGACTGAGTCGTAGGCCTTTTGGAAGTCCACTTTAAAAAGAAACCCGTCTGTATTGTCTCTGCTAGCTCTGAATACTATTTCGTGAGCCGAAGCGACGCTATCCATTATATCCCTTCCCTTAATGAATCCACTATGTGATTCTCCGATAATCTCATTTAATAGTGGACCCAATCTACTGGCTAAAACCTTGGTAATGATCTTGAAGGAGCCGTTAAGCAGGCTGATTAGTCTGAAGTCTCCTACCTCTTTAGCCTCCGGGTGCTTTGGTATCAAAACAATATTTGCATAGTTGAGCCGATCTAGGTCTGCCTCCCCCTTGTAGAAATCTTGGACAATGCGCATGAAATCACCTTTGATGATATTCCAGTAAGGCTTGTAGAATAATATCGGGAATCCGTCTGGACCAGGCGCTTTATCCAATCCCAAACTGTTGATAGCAAATAGAACCTCCTCTTCGGTGAAATCGCTTTCAATAAAATCAGATCCATCAATCCTAGAATCCATCCACATATTCTGATTCAACGAACACCTATGCTCTCTTCTTTCACCCAACAACTCCCTAAACTTCTCATGTAGGTATTGTTTAATTCTATCCTCATTCTCGCACCAAACTCCTTCCACCTTAAGCCCAGAGATGTGGTTTCTACGCCTTCTTCCATTGGCCATCTTGTGAAAAAATTTAGTATTGGCGTCTCCTTCCTTCAACCACTGAATTCTGGAGCGTTGCTTCCAATAATGTTCCTCCATCCTCCCAAGATGAAGGATGTCTTGTCTCTTCCTATATAGCTCATCTAATTCAGTTTCTATTAAATCTCTTTCCTCCTCTATGATTTCTAATTGCTCGATCCTCTCTCCTATCTCCTCTTTGAGTCTCTGATTCTGACCGAATTCCAACTTGGCCCATTGTTTCAATTTAACTCTTAATATCCTGATCTTTTGAATCCAACTTCCCACTGCCGAATCTGTCGAGGTTGGGGCATTCCAACTCTCCTCAATAATCCTCTTTGTTCCTTCACACAACGTCCAGGACTTCTCAAAACGGAATTGGAATGTGTTCTTTCTTTGTCGTTCCCCGCAATCCAATGCTAACGGAGTATGATCCGATGTAAATCTGATCATCGCTTTGGCCTTCGCTAATGGAAAGCGGTCTTCCCATTCAGAGGAAACTAGGATTCTATCTAATTTCGCCATAGTAGGAGCTGCTTGTAAATTCGACCAGGTGAATTTCCTATTCGGCGGATTGATTTCCACCAACTCTAAATCATTGATTAAAGTGTTGAATTACTTCCTGTCCCCCCTAGGCGCTCCTCTACCCAGGTGCTCGAACTGAAATCTTGTAATGTTGAAATCTCCACCCACCACCCATGGGCCCTTACACCTTCCCCTAATGCTTCTAAGCTCGTCCCAGAACAAATTCCTTTGAGTTGACTCGTAAGGTCCATATACTATAGTAACCGTATGGGTCCAACTATCAGCCCGTCTTCTGATAGTGATCGTGATAGAGTATACCCCCGAAATTTCGTCTATAATCTCAAACACCGTCGGATCGATCCCAATCGCTATACCTCCTGAGAACCCTCTCGATGGTTTAAACCTCCACTCGAAGGAACCTATACCTTTGATGCTTTGAAAATCTACTAAGTTAGGAAATTCAACCCTAGTTTCCTGAAACGCGCAAATGGTCGGCCTATATATAATGATAGTGTCACTAATAAGTCTCTTTTTGGATTTCTGTCTCATCCCCCTCACATTCCAGAATATGTATAACATAGAAAGACTGACGACTCTAACACCTAAAACCCCTCAACCTGATACCCATCCTTATTCTAACTATCGTGGTCTCCCCCCTCTAATAATATTCACATGGAACAATTGCTCATCTCTATTGGACCCCATGGCTAGACTGTAAAGACTAGCAAAATAAATGAGAGAATCATCATTTAAAAGATCTAATACTGAAAAATGACTCGAAGAGATACCTTGGCATGCCGATGTTGGCTCTCTAGTCTTTGTCGCCGCTCTAATCAAATCTTCTTCACTTGGTCCACTCGATCCCCATTTATCTAACTGCCTTAAGCTCTTTCGCTGATATTCAACACTATATTTGACACCGCTGCCCCCTGCGCTCTCCCCCATCCCTCCTCCTGACAACTCTCTAACCTGTTTTGCCCATTTTTCGTGCTCCAAGTCATAAGCACTTCTGCCGCTGTGTAGACCATCCAATGCACCTATCATGCCATTGATTTGCTCCGAATCGAACGCATTGTGGCTCTGCCGTAAGGAGTGCTCTGATTCCGAGAGGTCGACGATGTTGCCCTCTTCAATTCCCACCACAGCTCCCACTTGTCTACTAAAATTTTTCCCTATCTCTTCTTCACGCTCGGCAGAACGCAAGTCAAAATTTTCGACTTGATCTTGAACCTCGACAGCAGCGTATCCCGGCCCATGCGGCCCTTCATCAACTAATGGATCTGTAAGCAATAAAGGCCCATTCAAATCTTGTGCTTGCGGCCCAATCCCACTTGCCTGGCCCACTTTAAAAATTGCCTTCTCTTCTTCCTTTCGAAATTTCGCGCCAAAACCCCCCTGCTTAACGATGGCTTCAATGGCCTGTTGGATCGATGACTGTATGTCTTCCTTCGACAGCAGCGTCATTTCTGGGACCAACATCGAAATCCGCTCCCCTATCTCGTTACCCACGCGCGGCACCCCCTTCAAAATCCCAGGAATATGAACGTCCCTGACATCACCCTCTGTCCCATCAACCCGTTGGCTCTTCCCATCGCGCCGCTGAGGGACCGGTAGCTCCTTAGCCGTCTCCGTGAATTCCGCTTGCCGTACGTTTTTTTGAAAAGTTGCATTGAGATTAGAACCGTACTGATCCGAGATCGTAATCTTCTCCTGAGTCTTGATGGCAGATGGACGGCCACGATCTTGATCTGTTGGATCGGACGGACCACCGTCATCGTCTACCTTCGACAGTCGCAGATCCCCATCTTTTTTCCTATCGTCTGACCGCTCCTCGTCCTCCCGCATCGAAACTTTACCAAATGAAACATTCTTCTTTTTCTCCACGATCAATTTAACCTCATAAAATACCCCCTCGAACTCCACTTGAACCATCGAAGGAATCTCAGTGAAATTCTCGCAACCCACTTTGATTCGAGCAAATTCTCTCCGCTCCTATATGATCGTAGCTCTATCGACCTCCTTTAGAAATCCAAATGCTCGAACGAGGTTTTGGAACCCCGATTGCAGCCAGCAATGGAGGGGGAAATTGAACAAACGTATCCAGATCGACGGAAGCTCGTTCGCTTTTAGAGCACCAAGGTTGCGTGACCATTGAGTGAAAGTGACGTAGAAGTCATCGGAGCCCATTCCTCTTTTGCCAAGCACTTCGTTCAGCCTTGCCTCATCGTGACAATGGACGAAAAAAAAGCTCATGTTCAGGCGCTGAACCCTCCACTGTAGAGACTCGTTCGGCGTGATGTTTGTGAGCAGCCATCGTTCAATCTCCTCCGCAATCGGGTTCCCACTTTGTATCTTGATAACGCAGCACAAGCGAAATCTCCTTTCAAACTCAGCCATGAGTGGGGTTGGAGTGATCAAGGCCTTCACCATAGCTCTTCCGCCAACGAAGCTTTCCTGAGTTCTACTACTGTGAGAGTTGATCGAATCTCCGGCTCTTGGGTTAGCATGCGTAGGGGTTGGAAGCATCTTGAAGCTTGGGCAATCTCGAGAAATATGGCTAGACTTACGACAAACGTAGCAGAACCAATCAAAGGTACAATGCGACAACGTGTGCCCCCATTGTGCACACTTATGACACCGCTGCCCCTCTCCCTCCGACGCCGACTCATTCCTCGACTGCCGCTTGGTTGCTTTGATTGCTTTACGAGATCGCACCAGAACCCATTCCCCATCTTCATCTTTTTTGGTGATGGTCGGAGAGCGTCTTCTAGCAGAAACTCTAGTCGGAGATACCCTCCTCGCCGCCCCCTTGGCAGCGTCTAGATAGGAGATATGTTTGTGCTATAGATCATCTTCCCTAACCTCCGAATCATCTATATTTGTCCAACCCTTTCCTCTAGCCGCAACGCTGCTGTGAGGTTCACTCATCTTCCCTCTATGGGAAGAATGAGGAACAATGTGAGATATGCGGCCTCTCGATCTATTCGAGAGTTCGTAGTCCCTCCTAGCGTCGTCTCTCCTCTGCTCACTCCTTTCAGTCTCGTCATCCCTTCTTCTTTTCACCATTGACCTGTCAGAATCTAACTCAGAGTGCTGATAATGTCTGCTGGGGAAGTTGGAGTGTTGAGTGCTGTCAGGTAAGTAAGCGCCCTTATGTGAAGGGGGAGCTCTTTCCTCTCTAGCGCCTATCGCGTTCCTTTCCTCTCTCGCTCCTTTGTCGTTCCTTTCCTCTCTCTCGAACCTCTCTCGCGCCTCTCTCGCTCTCATTTTGGGGTTTTGCTTTTTTATTAGTACATTATACATTATGCTAATGATTAATGACAAACTTGTTACGAGTGTAAATAGAGCAGATATTCTGATAAACTGTTTCAAATTTAATGAATGAGACTGATTTCGAGCAAATATTTGGAGTATTAACTGCATTTGAATCCAGAAAGTAATATTCAAACAATCAATTATCTGATATATATACTAATTTACCATCCTTTATTCAATATCCCCTACATGCACTAATATATATGTAATGGGAAGCGATCTAATAAGAACCGTTCTCACGATAAACTTCATGAGAAATCCACACATATCCATCCTATAGATGATCTGAACCATTCACATTTTTTAAAAGGACTAAATTAGTCTAGAAATATAAAATCAAGTCATTTGTCCATGCATCATGTCATTATAAAAAATAACGATTTTTAGCCAACAATTTGTAACACTTTAATGCATGGGCAAACGGATCTCAAAAGACTTCATTTCTCATCCGTAGACTAATTTAGTCATGTAGATAAAAATTAACGGTTCGGATCTTTCAACTAATGTCCGAAGCACAAGTTCTCACGCGGTTCTCACCAAAGGAGTTCTCATAGAATCATGACCTTATATATATATATATATATATATATATATATATATATATATATATATATATATATATATATATATATATATATATGAGTGATCATGTGAGAGTTAGTTATTACGATAAGTTTTGTGTGAACTTTTAACATAGCCATCACATAGTTGATCCGAACCGTTCACATTGTTTAGAATGACTAAATTAGTCCAAATATTTAAAATCAAGTCATCTAAAATTCATTTGTCCATCCATCATGTAATTTTTTTAAAAACAACGGTATTTAGTCGTGCTATTTGTAACACTTTAATGCATGGACAAATCTCGAATAACTTGATTTCTTATTTGTAAACTGTAACCCCTGTTTCTGAGTATACGAAAATCTTTTGTATTCTTGTCTTTTGTTGTCTATAAATTATTTTGTTCCCGATTTTACAAATTTTATTCATTTTTGCTCCGTATTTTTGTATTTCAATTACCTTGTAAATTCTTCTTTCATTTGAATTAATTTCCTTGTACATAACAATAACAAAGCCTTTTTCCCAACTAGTTGGGGAATTAATTTCCTTGTAATCTCCTATTAAAATTCATCCTAATATTTATTTAAAACCCAAGTTCATATTCCATACTATAATCTTATTTTCTCTTCTTTTATTTATTTATTTTGAAACCCAAAACAAATCTTGTTTCCCTCATCTTATAAATATTACTTTGATTTATTGAATCCCAATTTTAATCCATACAATCATATTATTTTATTGATTATTTTAATTTCATGTGAAGCCCAATTCTTCAGCCTAATATTACTATTATTATTTTATTTAATCTTGAGCCCAACTATTGAAGCTCATACTATTGTTGGATCTAATTTGGATGCCCAAACAAACCCATTAACTCAAACTCAAATCTCCCCCTAATCTGCTTATTATTGACTAGATCAAACCTGCTCTCTCTCACGTCCCCACTCTCTACTATAACTACCCACTATATCTTCTAGTAACCCACACAATCAATACCCATTATAATATTTATATATTATATTAAACCCCTCCCCTAATTGTTTCTCCCGACTCTCTCTTTTCTAGTCTTTCCCTCTCTTCCCATCTCCCTCTTCCTCTATTCCAAAAACGAAACAGAGCGACCACCGAGCCCCTCATCTCTGCCCCAACCCTTGAGCTCTCCTCCAGCCTCCACCCTCGACTGTGCACCACCACCACTGCACCCCCTGTCGTCCTCGTCAGCTGTTCCTAGCGAGCACTCCCGACCTCCACCACTGCTCACCATCGTCTTTGATGCTGTTTGTTTTTGGGGTGCGGGGACAGCAGGTGTGAGTTTTTGTAATTTGTGAAATGGAAACGGTAGTACTGGCATCAGTCTGGCCCGGGGGAGTAAGAGCGGGAAGGTAGAGGCTAGGTGCTTGTCTCGGATCCAGTTGCTCGGCTCGGTCTTCTGTACCTGCATACTGCCTAGAAACACTGGAAGAAGTCCCGGCGACAGGCCCTCTGACGATCTAGTCAGTTACTGATTAAGAGACTGGGCAGCTAGAGTTCAGGTGGAAAAAGATTGATTACCTTTTTCAGTGAGGAGGGAGTTGGGTATTTATATGCAGAGGCAAACAGGTCTGGAACCATAATGGGTCGGGTCGGACCCGTTCGCCTATGGGCCTGAGCTGGTTGTGGCCCGTTGGACTCCAGTTGACTTTGATGATCACAGGGGGGAGGATCCAGAGGAGATCAGAGGGATCTAATTTGTGCTACTCTTTTATCCCACATCACAAGCCCCCCACTCCTGCAGTGCTGTGCAAGGTCAGTTGTGGAGGAGTAGCCTGGTTCCATGGAGAAGAGTGGAAAAAGAGTTTCTTTGACATAGGTTGGTTAGGGTCGGCGCCGAGGTGGAGAGCGTTCAGGTGGCCGAGCACGAGGGTCTATTGCCGAGCATTGTCAACCAGGTCCTGATGATTCCCATCGTTTGCCAAGGCGGAATGGGGACAGTTCAGAGTGTCGAAGGTGGGAGAGGTCACCGAGCTTGGGTCGCCGTGGTTGCAAGGAGGTTACCCCTGTATTTGAGATGGCTGTCGAACGTTTGAGTATAGGGGGTCAGCTCGGTGAGTCGAGCACCGTGGCGACTTTTGCTTGAGAGAGCTATCCTCGTGCTCGAGGTCTAGGTCGACCGTCGAGGCCTAGGGGGTCGGCAAGTGGAGGCAAGCCCAAGGGACGTTGGCTGGTGGAAGCTACCCCTGTGCTCAAGATAGCCGTCAAGCATCGAGGCTTAGAGGGTCGGCAAGCAGAGGCGAGCGCAAGAGACTTGTGAATGCTACCCATGTGCTCGAGATAGCTATCGAGCGTCGAGGCTTAGGAGGTCGGCAGGCGATGGCGAGCCCAAGAGACTTGGCGTGTGAAAGCTACCCCTATGCTCGAGATAGCGGTCGATCGTCGTTGCTTAGGAGGTTGGCGAGCGGAGGCGAGCCCAAGAGACTTGGCTTGTGAAAGCTACCCTTGTGCTCAAGATAGCTGTCGAGTGCCGAGGCTTAGGGGGTCGGCGAGCGGAGGCGAGCCCAAGAGACTTGGCTTGTGAAATCTACCCCTGTGCTCGAGATAGATGTCGAGCATCGAGGCTTAGGGGGTCGGCGAGCGGGGGCGAGCCCAAGGGACTTGGCTTGTGAAGGCTACCCCTGTTGTAACCCCCATTCCCGTAAATACGTATTTTCTGAATATTTTCTGTATTTCGATATTATAAATTCATTATTTGTTAAAATCGTTTTGGATTTTATATTAAAGTGTTTTTCTAATCGAAAATTTATTCATTTCGAATAACGATGTATTTTGATCTTATTTTCTAGATCTTATTAATCAACTATTTGTATTTGAGTCCAGATATATGTGTGTGTGTGTGTGTGTGTGTATATATATATATATATATATATATATTGGGTCATTTTAATAAATTGTTAAACCCAAATATTATTTTGTTGTATGATTTATTATTTTAATTAATTGTTATTCTTGATTATTTATTTAAAATTCATCTATTAAATTATTTTTGTACTTGATCTAATTTCTAGCGAATCCTAATTTAATTGCAAGCCCAAATTATATTTTATTCATTGTATTATTTATTCATTTAATTGGATTGGAATTTTTGTTCAGGAAGTATTTTCTCTTTTATTGGGTTACCTATCTTGTGGGTTTTATTTTATTGAATTGTGGGTATTTTTATTTGAACCCTATTGATCTGGATCTATCTCTTGTTGAACCCTAAAACCTAATTTCATTTGTTCTTATCCCAAATCTTCTCTTATTGGATCCTAATTCACCAACCCAGTACCCTAATTATACCCTATAAATACAACCCTAATGCAAACCCTAAAAAAATGTATATTTTCGAAATCCTAGCCGCTTATTCTCTATCCTCTCTCCTTCTTCTCTCACCTCTGTGTTTCTCTTTCCCTAAAATCCCGCCCAATTCAACCCATTACTGTAGCACCTCCTGCTCCTCCCTTTTTTGATCTCCGGCCACCCTCACCGACTCAACCTCCGGCGAGCCACCCCATCGCTGCCCTGACACCTCAGCTCAATCGAAACCCCCTGACCTCCTCAGTCGCAACCCCCTCCCAATTCCGTCGATCTCTCGCCTAAATCAATCGACCATCCCCACCTTCTCCGACCAATCACCCTCCGATCGACCACCCTACCACGATTGAACCCCCTCTCCCGTCGACGTAGTCGAATTCCGCCCAGATCGAACACCCCTGCTGTCCTCCTACCCGTCGACCCTAATGATAGCACAACCTGACCTCCCCTTTGCTCCTGTTCCCGATCGACGGCGCGCCGCCCCTTCGGCCGTTGACGCGCCAGTCGTCCGCCGGGCCCTCGCCAGCCACCGTTAACCCCGAGCCGTGGCGTTGCTTGCCACTGCCATTGCTGTCTCTTTAATTGCTGTGGTTGCTGCAGTCTCTTTGTGTTCTTTGCTGTTGATTGTTGATTCTCTTTTGTGCACGTGCTAAATTGTTGGATCATGGGTTCGTTGCTTTGGGATTCTCATCCCGTTATTCTGAGTTTTCGTTCTCACCGTTTATAAGGCAAGTAACTTGTATTAAATTTCTTTGCATATGCAAGTAAAAAAACTGCTTGTAGTGTAGTTGGGTTCTAGAGACAATTCGTGTGTGAAACCCCCTATTGATATTGTCTCTATTATGATGATTTGACCATAGTTGGCTCACGACATATATGACATGAATTAACCTAGGATTGACCACTTTTGATGTATGTGTTCATGCTATCTTGAGATATCTGTGTTTGATGTGTTATTCGTATTATACTTGTCAAATACTTGTAAAATACCCTATACCATATTGCTTGGACATCTAGTACACCATATTCTAAGTTATTGTCCTATTATTCCCCTATTGTTACTATTGTTCATTTAATGTCTCTAGATTGCATATTGTATTGTATTGTTGCATCGATAAAAATTGTTAACAAGCCGGGGTTTAAGGGTGGACCTAAGTAATGGACAATACAGATACTGTACTCGGAATGGAGCTCGTGGTTTTTCTACAATTACTGAATGACTGAATGACTGAATAACTGGATAACTGTCTATTGTTCCATGGATACCGATTATGAATAACTGAATGACTAAATAACTGAATACTGAAAAGAATTGTTTATACCGTTTCCCGAGTACATGAACTATAGAGCCCACCACTAGGTCTAAAGCGAAACTGTTTGAATGTAGCAACCATGTAGTAAAAGGATGGATGCATGAAGGGCTACCTAGATAGGAATAATACAAGACTTGAACATAATCACTTGACACTAGCTACTTGATACTTGTTACTTGATTCTTGACACCCGTTACTCGTTACTTGTTTACATGATACTCGTTCACTCGACACTTATTACATGCTACTTACACTTGTTCATCTTACCATACTAGTTGTATATTTTGTTATCATGCCTATTTCATGTTATTAGTTTACCCTTTTCCATGTACTTGTATCCTGCACTACAAGCGGCCCGTAACTTGCATTGACGGGCGCTTTGTTTTCCTTTTCTCTTCCTATAATTTATTTAAATTGCAGATTTTGGAGAACAGTTGCCTGCTAGAGTCGGAGAACAAACAGTCTGAAGACTACTGCTTTCTAATTGCTTATTGCTTTAATAAACTTAATGTATTGAGACTTATTATTATTTGGATTGGATTTATTATTTAATTGGACTTATGTTGCGAAAATTGTTATTTGTTTCCTGACGTTGGATTATTATTGTATTTGGATATTTTTATTGCTTAATTCCAAGTATTATTGTTCATGAGATTATTATTATTGCCTGTGCAATTGTTCTGTATTATTTATATTGTTGAGTTAATTGAATAAACAGCTTATGGGTGATGTTAGTCATTCGCTGGGCCAATGTTACGTGCTCGTATTCCGTATTTTTTGAAAGCGAGGCGTCACAACTATGCTCGAGATAGCTGTCGAGCATCAAGGCATAGGGGGTCGGTGAGCGGAGGCGAGCCCAAGAGACTTGGCTTGTGAAAGCTACCCCTGTGCTCAAGATACCTATCGAGCATCGAGGCTTAGGGGGTCGGCGAGCGGGGGCGAGCCCAAGGGACTTGGCTTGTGAAGGCTACCCCTGTGCTCGAGATAGCTGTCGAGCATTGAGGCTTAGGGGGTCGGCGAATGGAGGCGAGCCCAAGAGACTTGTGAATGCTACCCCTCTGCTCAAGATAGCTGTCAAGCGTCGAGGCTTAGGGGGTCAGCGAGCGGGGAAGAGCCCAAGGGACTTGGCTTGCGAAAGCTATCCCTGTGCTCGAGATAGCTATCGAGCATCGAGGCTTAGGGGGTGGGCGAGCAGAGGCGAGCCCAAGGAACGTGGCTTGGGAAAGCTACTCCTGTGCTCAAGATAGCTGTCGAGCATCGAGGCTTAGGGGGTTGGCTAGCGGAGGCGAGCCCAAGGGACTTGGCTTGTGAAAGCTACCCATGTTCTTGAGATAGCTATCGAGTGTAGAGGCTTAGGGGGTCGGCGAGAGGAGGCGAGCCCAAGGGACTTGGCTTGTGAAAGTTACCCTTGTGCTCGAGATAGCTGTCAAGTGACGAGGCTTAGGGGGTCGACGAGCGGGGGCGAGCCCAAGAGACTTGGCTTGTGAAGGCTACCCCTGTGCTTGAGATAGCTGTCGAGCATCGAGGCTTAGGGGTTCTGCGAACGGAGGCGAGCCCAAATGACTTGCGAATGCTACCCCTGTGCTCGAGATAGCTGCCGAGCATCGAGGCTTAGGGGGTCAGCGATCGGGGGTGAGCCCAAGGGACTTGTCTTGCGAAAGCTACCCCTATGCCCGAGATAGCTATCGAGCATCGAGTCTTAGGGGGTTGGCGAGTGGAGGAGAGCCCAAGGGACTTGGCTTGTGAAAGCTATCCCTGTGCTCGAGATAGCTGTCGAGCGTCGAGGCTTAGGGATCGGCGAGATGAGGCAAGCCTAAGAGACTTGGCTTGTGAAAGCTACCCCTGTGCTCAAGATAACTGTCGAGCGCTGAGGCTTAGGGGGTCGACGGGAAGAGGTGAGCCCAAGGGACTTGGCTTGTGAAAGTTAACCCTGTGCTCAAGATAGCTATCGAGCATTGAGTCATAGGGGGTCGGTGAACGGAGGTGAGCCCAAGAGACTTGTGAACGCTACCCTTGTGCTCGAGATAGCTGTCGAGCATCGAGGCTTAGGGGGTCGGCAAGCGGGGGCGAGCCCAAGGGACTTGGCTTGCGAAAGCTACCCCTGTGCATGAGATAGGTGTCGAGCTTCGAGGCTTAGGGGTTCGGCGAGCAGAGGCGAGCCCGAGGGACTTGGCTTGTGAAAGCTACCCCTGTGCTCGAGATAGCTGTCGAGCATCGAGACTTAGAGGGTCGGCGAATGGAAGCGAGTCCAAGAGATTTGTGAAAGCTACCCATGTGCTCGAGATAGCTGTCTACCGTCGAGGCTTAGGGGGTCAGTGAGCGGGGGTGAGCCCAAGGGACTTGGCTTGCAAAAGCTACCCCTGTGCTCGAGATAGCTATCGAACGTTGAAGCTTAGGGTGTCAGCGAGCGGAGGCGAGCCCAAGGGACTTGGCTTGCGAATGCTACCCCTGTGCTCAAGATAGCTATCGAGTGTCGAGGCTGAGGGGGTTGGCGAGCGGAGGCGAGCCCAAGAGACTTGGGTTATGAAAGCTATCCCTGTGCTCGAGATAGATGTCGAGCGTCGAGGCTTAGGGGGTCGGCGAACGGAGGCGAGTCCAAGAGATTTGTGAAAGCTACCCCTGTGCTCGAGATAGCTGTCAAGCATCGAGGCTTAGGGTGTCGGCAAGTGGAGGCGAGCCCAAGGGACTTGGCTTGCAAAAGCTACCCCTGTGCTCGTGATAGCTGTCGAGCGTCGAGGCTTAGGGGGTCGGCAAGCAGTGGTGAGCCCAAGAGACTTAGCTTGTGAACGCTACCCCTGTGCTCGAGATTGCTGCCGAGCGTCGAGGCTTGTGAAGGCAGAGGTGGTCGGCTCAGGAGATTCCAATAGCCGTTATAAGAATCGTTTGTTGCTAGAATCGAGGAGTTATAGTAACCATTTTTGCAAGAATCGAGGAGTCATCGTAACTGATTTTCGCGAGTATCGAGGAGTTTTAATCCTCTATATATACGCGTCCCCCTCCCCCTTCTCATCTCTCACTTTCACTCTCTCTCTAGAAATTTTCCGTCACCATCGACGAGCTTTCTAGCGATCTTTTGTTAAGATTCACTCAGGTCAGTACTTTTTAACATGTCCAGGGCTCAGTCCAGCTCTTTCGCCTCAACCTCTGGCAGTGGTACACACACCGGTTTGTCAGACTCTTCGACTTCTTGGGATACGGAAGAGGAAGTGCTGGCCGTGCAGCCGTGGCGCACCCGCAAGCCGTTCGTGGTCGAGAGCAGCGACTCAGAGGAAGATAATCCCCTCGTCGAAGCGACTGATGAAGAGGATGAGGAGGAAGAATCTCCTGGGGGGTCCCCCACCGAGGAGACGCGAGCTGCCAAGGGCACCCAGGGCGAGGGGATGGGCTCCTCCTTGAGGGCCTCGGTCCTCTAGCTGCTATCGACTCCGTCGCTTGAGAAGGCTCCTAAGGTGCGGAAAAAGAAGTTGAAGTGGACAATGCCCAGCAGTTCGGATAAGGTGATAGCTCCCCAGAAGCTAGAGGTCCCATTCTTTCCTCAACCGCGGTCGATTAGGATGTACCCGGACGACGTTGAGTACTTGGTCCGTTCTGGGATACAGCTCTCCTCGCCGAGCCAGGTGAAGATCAAGATGGGCGATACCCCCTCGATTTTGAAAGGAGAGGACCTGTCATTGATCCGTGCGAGCTACTTCATCGGGAGGGAGTTCTAGTTGATGGTTCCTAGCGTCGGCCTCAAGCTTACCGACCCCCTGGCGCATTGGTACTGCGTCTTCCCTGTGGACGCGTTCTCCTTGGTGCTGAGGCTACCCATCCATCCCTTCATCTGCAAAGTTCTGAATTGGTCCTCGTTATGCCCGATGCAGTTTGGACTGAACTAGTGGAAGCAGATGGTGAGCTCTTGTTATGCAAAGAGAGGAGGGTGCCGCTGATGCTGAACCTCTTCTGAGCTATACTGGGAGTTAGCTCGTCTAGGGAGTTCGAGGGGATTTATTACGTATCGCCTCAGAGTGGGGGTAAGGTCGTGCACGGCCACCCCGACTCGATAAAGGAATGGAAGAAGAAATACTTCGTCGTCCGGAGCGAAGAGCCATGGGAGATCCCGATGAGGTGGAACTCCTACAAGCCCAATTTCAAGGGTCCCAAGAAGGATGATCTTTCGGCCGAGGAGTGGGCCTTCATGAATCGTATTCGTAAGAGCCATGGTATAAGTTGGCCGAAGGTGACAGAGAGTCATATGGCCTGCGTCGGACTGAGCTCCGCCCCGTCTTGTATGTTTTTTGTTCGTTTTTTCTTTCAGTAATCCACTTTTGTGATCATCACTTTTTAATGGATTTTTTTGCAGAGATGGACCCTGAGGCGATCAAGGAAAGGAGGCTCGCCACAAAGAAATAGAAGGCAGAGCAATCCGATAAGGGAAAGCAGTCGGGGGCCCCTTCAGTCGAGGGGAGACCGCCCTCGTGCCGAGATCCAAAGCCTCTAAGGTGTCGGAGGTCTTGCAAGGGGGTGTCCCTCCTTTCCGAGCCGACGCCCAAACCATGGTTGGGGAAGAAGGGCTTCAACCTTGGGCCCCCAGACTGGTCCATCCAGAAAGGGGATACCCTGACCGAGGGTCCGATCGCCATGGAGTTCGTGGACAAGATGGTCACGCCTTGGGATCGGCAAAGTATGGGTGCTGACACCCTTGAGTCGGCCTACATGAGGTGGGCTCAGGCGAGCGTGCAAGTAAATTTCGAGGCTTTGTATCTCTGCCTTTATGCATTTGTTCTTCACGATTTTGTTTCTACTCAAGTGTTTCTACCTCAGCTGTAGGCTTGCATGTCCTGCAACCAGGTGATGAGGATCCACGACCTGGAGCTGAAGTACGAGCGGAGTCAGACCAACCGCTTTAAACGTGAGATGATGGATCTGAAGACCGCCCTGGGCGCCTCAATGAGGTGGGAGCAGGCCCTGAAGGCCGAGCTAGCCTCGATGGCCGTTGATGGGCTGAGGAAGGATGCAGTGCTAAGGAAGGCATTTGAGGTGGAGAAGGCAGCTGCTGACCTTCAAGGCCCAAGTCATGGTCATCAAGGCCCAGAATGAGGTGTACGACAAGGCGATGAGCCATGTCAAGCACATCTATCCGACCCCAAATCTGACAGGCTTCAACTACGACATGGTGACCTGACGAGCCGCTAAGACCCCCGAGGGCGATGCGCCAGTCGAAGGGGAAGGCAGAGCCGGAGGGGCCAGTGCCAAGCCGGTTGTCAACCCCGTGGTCGCTGTCAGACCCGAGGGAGAGGTTGGCCCTATGCCGTAGTTGTTTTTCTTTTTTCCTTCTTTATGTTTTTGATATTGTATTTGCCGAAGGCGGACTGGCCACCACGGTATTTTGTAAAAGCATTCTAATTTATGACAAAGAATTTTTGGTTGGCCAAGTGTTTTGACTGCAACTTTTGCCTTGACTTTCGGCCTGTCCGATCCTTTTTGACTTGTGTAATTTTTCGAGATTGTAAGTTGTGAATTCATGGTCTCGGAATGATCTTTTGTTTCACTTATATTAAATGTCAGCCTCCTTCCTCGAGTCTGATCCTCGACGATCCGAGGTGACATAGCTTCGGAGCAAGATCAGGGTATTGGAGTCCACTCTTGACAGATATCGGAAGGAAGCTCGTGATCATGACGCTGCTTTCCACTACTTTCAAAACAAGTCAAAGGAGCTGAGCACGGAGGCAGCTCAATTGAAGAAGGCAATAGTCGTTCATGACCTCAGAAGCGCGGGCCTCGGATTTTCCATGTCAAGCGCCTCGGTTCAAAGGCCTACCTCGGAGTCACTCCTTCGTGAGGTCATCGTGGAGAAAGAGATCGAGATTTAGCGTTACAAGATGATGTTGGGGATGTTGGTCTCTTTGGGGGGCGGGCGCTCCTTGGGCCGCAAACCATCTCCGATTCGGCAATTGGAATATGTAAGGTCGGACGATGCCCAAAGCTCTATGGCTGGCATGTCTACCTTGGCTGCTCTTAAGGGTTTGAGTTACCCCATGCTTGTTCGGAGGGTGCTGAGGATAGTTTAGGCTGAGGCGATAGCCGTTGTAATAAACCTTATTGTATTGTGGCCTCCCAAGGTGCTTATGATATAAAAAAATCTTTTCGATTTCCTGGGTTTGTCTTTGAGAACGAGTGTCGAAGGATTGAGGGAGGATCCCCGCTTGGTTTAGGAGCCGAGCCGAGGGTCGAAGACTTGTGAGAGTGAGAAATCTTGCCGTGTGGGAAGAACGTGGGGCCGAAGAAGGCCCATTTAGTTCGGGAATCGAGCTCCACCAGCTTGTAAGAAAGCTAGGGCTTCAGCTGTCTGATGGCGGGGGACGTGTTCGAGCAGGAGGGTGATGACGGGGGCGAGGGATCCAACATCATTAATGGGGAACGTTTCGTCTTCCAGTGTCATTAATAGGAGAGGTTTCCGCCTTCCAATGTCATTAATGGCAAACGTTCTGCCTTCCGCCATCATTAATGGCGAACGTTCCACCTCCCACCGTTTCGACTTCCCATGCGATAAATGCGGTAACCCTGAGGGCTATAAAACCCTCACCCCCTCTCCAGAAATTGTCTCACTTCACCGTGAGTTCTCGTCGCCGGTGGCTTTCCTGCCATCCTCTGACAATTGGGGGTAACGGCCGTCATTGCCGTTTATCCCCAGTTGCCAACGAATGAAAGGAGGGTCGATCCCGGAGATGGTGCTCGGGGCACTTGCCGAAGGTGAGTGCCTTAACTAAAATTTTTGCTTGGGAGTCCTTGAGTGGTGGCTCTCCTACCACCCTCTGACAATTGGGGGTAACGGTATGAGTGCTGTTTATCCCCAGTTGCCAGCGGGTGAAAGGGGGGTCGACCTCGGAGGTGGTGCTCGGGGGGCTTGCCAAAGGCGAGTGCTATAACTAGAACTTCTGCTTGGGAGTCCTGGGTCGGTGGCTTTCCTGCCATCCTCTGACAATTAGGGGTAACGGCTATGAGTGTTGTTTATCCCCAGTTGCCAATGGGTGAAAGGTGGGTCAATCCCCGATTCAGGGCTCAGGGCGCTTGCCGAAGGTGAGCGTCCTAAGTTTTTAACGAAAATTTTGGATAGGGAGGTAGCTGATGTCCCTGCTGAAGGTTTAGGACTTTGTCTGTCCCGATGATACCCCTTTTGATACCCGGAGTCTGAGCCGAGCTGCGAGGGCACGAGGGTTAAAGGCCTCCTTCTGCTCGTAATCGTCGTAGGGTGTCGAGGCTCGGGGTTCGGCACAGAAAGCTTATACGCGAAGTGGCGGTAAAGATTGAACAACTTAGGAATGTTGCATAGTTTCTTACTCTCTGTAGAAATTTAACTTGATGGACGATATACCTACCAGGAGCAAACCCTTTACTGTTACTTGGATTCCCAAGACGGTCTCGAAAGGGGGGACACTTATCACGCTTCCTCTGCTTTGTTGACATGGAGGTCACTGTCAGGTGTCGAGGCTTAGGGGTCGGCACGGAGCGTCGGGCTCTGCTGCCTTAGCCTGAGAAAGCTACCCATGTGCTCGAGATCACCGTCAAGTGTCGAGGCTTGGGGGTCGGCACAGAGCGACAAGCTCCGCTGCCTTAGCTTGAGAAAGCTACCCGTTGCTGCTGATTTTGGTGTGGGAGCAAACAGATAGAACTTGTGGATTCGAAGGAAGACGAGTGGATCAAACCTGGGTACCTTCACCAGCATTTGACTGAACTCCTGCTACCGTTGACTTGCAAAAAGTGCGAGACACTGGGGTTGTTTCCGGCGACGCACCCTCCGACGCTCTTGTCAATAATCTAGATGATTAAGAAAGAGCTTTAACAGGAAAAAGATTCATTACCTGGTAACAGTCCGGGGGGGGGGGGGGGGGTTATTTATAGCCTCCTCAGGAATTAGTTTCGTGATAAGAACAAATCCCTACTTCCCGATGTGGATGGATAGAAGTGGTTAAAACCACTTCTTAAGGATAATTACGCATCTAGATCCTCTTTATCTTGTTGATCTGGTCTTATAACGGGTTGGAACCCATACCCAGTAAGAAGGATCGGTTTTCAGGGCTGTTGGGCTCTGAATATAGGCCCAGCTCCTGATTCGGACCCGTTAGTAGGTGAAATTACCATTTCATCCTTAGGGACTTTAAGATTCGTGCCTTGATTCGAACGGTTCTGATTTAACCCTATTTTTACTCATACACTACCCATGTGTTCGAGATCACCGTCAGTGTCGAGGCTTGGGGGTCGGCACAGAGCGACGAGCTCCGCTGCTTTAACTTGAGAAAGCTACCCATGTGCTCGAGATCACTGTCAGGGGTCGATGCTTGGGGCTCGACATAGAGCGACGAGCACCACTGCCTTAGCTTGAGAATGCAACCCATGTGCTCAAGATCACCGTCAGGTGTCGAGGCTTGGGGCTGGTACAGAGCGACGAGCTCCGCTGCCTTAGCTTGAGACAGCTATCCATGTGCTCGAGAGCACCTTCCGATGTCGAGACTTGGGGGTCGGCACAGAGCGACGTGCTCTGCTGCCTTAGCTTGGGAAATCTGCCCATGTGCTCGAGATCACCGTCAGGTGTCGAGGCTTGGGGGTCGGCACAGAGCGACGAGCTCCGTTGCCTTAGCTTGAGAAAGCTACCCATGTGCTCGAGATCACTGTCAGGTGTCGAAGCTTGGGGGTCGACACAGAGCAACGAGCTCCACTGCCTTAACATGAGCAAGCTATCCATGTGCTTGAGATCACCGTCAGGTGTTGAGGCTTGGGGGTCGACACAGAGCGATGAGCTCTACTGCCTTAGCTTGAGAAAGCTACCAATGTGCTCGAGATCACCGTCAGGTGTCGTGGCTTGGGGGTCGACACAGAGCGACGAGCTCTGCTGCCTTAGCTTGAGAAAGCTACCAATGTGCTCGAGATCACCGTCAGGTGTCGAGGCTTGGGGGTCGACACAGAGCGACGAGCTCTGCTGCCTTAGCTTAAGAAAGCTACCCATGTGCTCGAGATCACCGTCAAGTGTCGAGGCTTGGGGGTCGGCACAGAGCGACGGGCTCCGCTGCCTTAGCTTGTGAAAGCTACCTAGGTGCTCGAGATCATCGTTCGGTGTTGAGGCTTGGGGTCGGCACAGAGCGACGAGCTCTGCTGCCTTAGCTTGGGAAAGCTACCCATGTGCTCAAGATCACGGTCAGCTGTTGAGGCTTGGGGGTCGGCACAGAGCGACGAGCTTTGCTGCCTTAGCCTGAGAAAGCTACCCATGTGCTCGAGATCACTGTCAAGTGTCGAGGCTTGGGGGTCGGCATAGAGCGACGAGCTCCGCTTCCTTAGCTTGAGAAAGCTACATATGTGCTTGAGATCACTGTCAGGTGTCGAGGCTTGGGGGTCGGCACAGAGCGACGAGCTCCGCTGCCTTATCTTGAGAAAGGTACCCATGTGCTCGAGATCTTCGTCAGGTGTCGAGGCTTGGGGGTCGGCACAGAGCGATGAGCTCCGCTGCCTTATCTTGAGAAAGGTACCCATGTGCTCGAGATCTTCGTCAGGTGTCGAGGCTTGGAGGTCGGCACAGAGCGACGAGCTCCATTGCCTTACCTTGGGAAAGCTACCCATGTGCTCAAGATCACCATCAGGTGTCGAGGCTTGGGGGTCGGCACAGAGCGACGAGCTCCACTTCCTTAGCTTGGGAAATCTACCTATGTTCTCGAGATCACCGTCAGGTGTCGAGGCTTGGAGGTCAGCACAGAGCGACGGGAACTTACATAGAGAACCTGAGCTTAAAACGTGGAGAGAAATATGCCTCTTTTCTTTAATCTTTTCATACAAAAAGTAGTGGCATGTAACGCCAATTACAAGGGATTGGTTACATAAGAAGTATAGTCCTCCCCTTCGAGGTACTTGATGAGGTGCTCCGCATTCCAGGGTCTCTTGACTATGTTGCCCCTCAGGTCAGTGAGTCGGTAGGTGCCGGAGCGCACTACTTCGGAGACCTTATACAGGCCCTCCCAATTAGGGGCCAACTTTCTCTTTTTGCTAGGGTCGGATACTACCAATTTCTTGAGGACGAGGTCACCCTATTTGATGTTGGTGGGACGGACCTTCTTGTTGTAAAATTTCTCGACCCGTTACTGGTATATGCTTCTTCTGAGGGTAGATTTTTCCCTGACTTCATGGACTAGATCCAGGTTGGCTCTGAGGCCTGCCAAGTTGCTCTCTTTGTCGAAGGCCATGATCCTGGGCGAAGGGAGGCCGATCTTTAGGGGTTTGACTGCCTCGGTGCCGTAGGTTAGGTTGAAGGGCGACTCACCCGTAGGGATCCTTTTCGTTGTTTGGTGAGCCCGGAGAATGCTCGGAAGTTCGTCGACCTATAGCCCCTTGGGTGAATTGTCCAATCGTTTTCTTAAGGCCGTCAAGAATTTGGCAGTTTGCATTTTCGGCTTGGCCATTTGATTGAGGGTGGCATATCGATAAGAAGCATTGCTGGACGCCGATGTCTTTGCAGAACTTTCAAAAATTCTTGCCCGCGAACTAGGTCTCGTTGTCGGTGATGAGCACCTATGGGATCCCGAACCGACAGATGATGTGTCTCCAGAAGAATTTTTGGGTTTGATACTCGGTGATCGTGGCCAGGGGTTCTGCCTCGATCCACTTGGTGAAGTAGTCGATGGCCACCACCAGGAATTTCTTTTGGCCCTTTGCTTGAGGGAAGGGGCCGACCAGGTCCATCCCCCACATAGCAGAGGGGGTCGAACTGGCCAGGGATCGAAGATTGTCCTGCGGGAGTCTTTTCACCGATGAGAATCTTTGGCAAGGGCCGCATCTTTTGATGAGTTCTTGGGCATCTTGCAACATGGTCAGCCAGTTGTACCCATAATTTAGGGCTTTTCGGGCGAGTGAACTACTCCCCATGTGGCATTCTCCAATCCCTTCGTGTAGTTCCTTAGAGCGTACTTGGCCTCGTCAGGGGCTAGGCAACGGAGGTAGGGTTTACCGTCAACTACCGTGTACGAGCACTTGAAGAGGGTTCCATTGATCAGGGTGAATCTTTCAGAGCGGACTCTGATCCTTCTTGCCTCGGATCGGTCTTAAGGGAGTTCGCCCTCTGAAAGGAACTTTCGAATGGGCGTCGTCCAGTTGTTGGGTTGGAGATCGGTGGTGAGGTAGAAGGCTTTAGGGAGGTCGATGCTGGACATGAGGAGGACCTCAATCAGGACGGTGCGGTCGAGCCCCTAGAAGGATGGTGAGGCAAGCTTCGACAATGAATCTGCCTGGGCGTTCTATTCCCTGGGGATTCGTTCTACCGAGTGGTATTCGAAAGACGCCAAGAGATGATGGACTACCGCCAAGTATTGTACCAATCGAGCATCGTGAGCTTCGAACTCCCCGGTGATCAGGTTGATCACGAGCTGGGAGTCGCTAAAGGTCTTGAAGTGTCTGGACCTGGCCTTGTGTGCAAGGGTGAGCCCAGTCATAGCTTCGTATTCTGCCTCGTTGTTCGAGGCCAGAAAATTCAGGTAGAGAGTGTATTGTAGAACGAAATTATCAGGGCCCTTTCAGAATGATGCCCGCGCCGCTACCTCCTTTGCAAGACGAATCGTCGACATAGACTTCCCAGATTGGGTCTATCTCCCGGATGTCAGATGGCTCGGGATTAGTGCATTCTATAATGAATTCGGCGAGGGCCTACCTTTTGATGGCTGTTCTGGGCTGGTAGCTGATGTCGTACTAACTCAGCTCGGTCGACCACTTGACCAAGCGGCTGAAAGTCTCGGGCTTGTGAATTACGGCATTGAGAGGCTGGTCTGTAAGGACCTGAATAGAGTGGGCTTGGAAATAGGGGTGAAGCTTCCTTGCGGCCATTACCAGAGCGTAGGCCACCTTCTCCATCTTAGCGTACCTAGTTTCCGCCGAAAGCATGACATTGCTCACATAGTAGAGGGGCTTTTGGACAGAAGTGGAGGGTTGGCGAGGTACGATTTCAGCTGTTCGAATGCCTGTTGTTGGGAGTCCCCCCACTCGAAGCCTTTTGCCCCTTGGAGGGACTTGAAGAAGGGGAGTGATTTCTCCCCGGATTTCGAGAGAAAGTAGTCGATGGCCGCCAGTCTCCTCATTAGCCGTTGGACTTCTTTAATATTCCTCGGAAGGGCCATGTCGATAATGGCCCGGATCTTTTTAGGGTTCGCCTCTAGTCGCCCTAGCTGACGACGAACCCGAGAAATTTTCTGGAAGAGACGCCGAAGGCACACTTGGTGGGATTGAGCCTCATGTCATGGGATCGAAGAACACCAAATGCTTCCTCAAGGTCGGTCACATGGTCCTGACCTCTCCGGCTTTTGACGAGCATGTTGTCGACGTATACCTCCATATTGCGACCGATCTGGTTTTTAAAGACCAGGTTGACGAGCTTCTAATAGGTGGCTCTGGCATTCTTGAGCCCGAAGGGCATGACCCGGTAACAGTACATACCTTGGTCGGTAACAAAAGACATCTTGGCAATGTCGAGTGGAAACATGCGGATTTGGTTATAGCCTGAAAAGGCGTCCATAAAGGTCAGCAGCTCGTGACCCAACGTCGCGTCGATTAGGCCATCTATGCTCGAGAGAGGGAAAGGATCTTTTGGGCATGCCTTGTTGAGGTCTGTGAAGTATATGCAGATCCTCCATCTTCCGCTGACCTTCTTCACCATCACGACATTAGCCAGCCACTTCGGGTAACTGACCTCCTGAATGAACCGGGCGGACAATAGTCTGTCCACCTTCACTTTTACCACTTGTTGCCTCTCCGGGGCGAACTTGCACCGCTTCCGCTGAATAGGCTTGGAGCCCGGGGTGACGCTCAGACGGTGCATGATCAGGTCTTCAGAAATTCCAGGAATGTCGGACAGAGTCCAGGCGAAGAGGTCGATGTTGCGGCAGGCGCAATCAATGAACCCCGGCTTCAAGTCGGAGGACAGGGCATGGCTTGCACGGAAACATTTGGATTTGTCTTCCGCCTTGAACGAAACTTCTTCCAGTTCTTCCGCTGGTGCTGACTCTGGATGGTCCCTCTTGGGAGGGAGCTGAACTACGTCGAGGGGAAATACCCTGCCCCCACCGCGGTCGTGTAGCATGAACGCACCAACTCCTGGTTGCCTCGGACGACCCCGACCCCGAGGTCAGTAGAGAACTTCAGCTTCAGATGGTAGGCCGAGGGGATGGCCTGGAATGAACAGAGCCCGGGTCGGCCGAAGATGGCATTGTATGCTGCCTTGATGTTGACCACCATGAAACCTATCGACTCGGTTCGGAGGATGGGGGTCGTGCCCGTAGTTACATCTAGTATCACAATCCCCTCAGTTTGTACGGGGATGCCCAAAAACCCGTGAAGGGTGTAACCGGCCAGCTTCAGCTTTTCTCGGGGGAGTTTGAGGTTCTCGAATGCTTACAAGAAACGGATATTAACAGAGCTGCCATTGTCCACCAGGATACGGCAGACCTCAAAGTTGGCCATGTCAAGGCTGATGACGACGTGCGTCGCAGAGCGGAAGCCGGATGCCTTCGAGGACTTCTCCAGAGAAGGAGACTGGCTCGCTGCTGAACCCGAGGGGAGGGATGGTCCTGAATAGAGTTGACTTCTTGAATGAAAGCTTTGCAAGAGGTATTGGATTCCCCTCCCATGGGTCCACCATGGACGCAATGCAGGATAGTTGGTCCCCCTATTTTCATGGGTTCGGGTTCCCGCTTGGGCCGCCGGCTGGTCGACCGTGGAGGAGGCAAACGCCTCAGGCTCCTTGATTCTCTCCGGTCTTTGGGATTGACCCGGGTGAACTCCCTCAGATAGCCTCGTTGGATGAGGGCTTCGATCTTGTTTTTGAGGGCTCGGTAATGATCCGTATCGTGCCCGGTGTCTCGGTGGAAGCGACAGTAGATTCTTTGATCTCGCTTCTTACCGTTGTTGCTCAATCGGGGAGGGAATCAGACGATCTGCTTATCCTCGATCTCCATCAAAATTACCGAGACGTTCTAGGTCAGGGGCGTATATCTCTCGAATCGGGAGATCGGAAGGATCCTCTTGAGACCGGTTGTTTCTTTCGAGGTTTCTTGAAGGGCTCGGTGTCATCGGCCTTACGCTTCCCCTTAGCCATGGCCTCTTTGGCATCCTACGGATTGAGGGCTTCCTCGGCCCGAATATACTTCTCAACTCTGTTGAGTATGTCGGGGAAATCCACGAGTGGCTTTTTTGCTAAGGAAGCCTTCAGCTGGCCGTGGCAGACATTATGCCGGAAGGCTGTGAAGGTAACACCTGCATCGAGAGTGGTGACAGACCTCGCCTCGGCGGTGAACCTCCGAACGAACTCACGGAGGGATTCCCCATCCTTCTGTTTGTGGTCCAGAAGGGAAGCGCTCGTCTTCTTGACCTTCCTGCTGGTCACGAAGTGGGCTAAGAAGTCCGCCTCTAGTTGTTCGAATGAGAAAACGGAGCCGGGGGTAAGTTTTGAGAACCATACCCAAGCCAGACCACGAAGGGTAGCAGGGAAGGCACGACAGAGGAGGGGATCCGCAGCGTTGTGAATCATCATGAGGGTCTTAAACCCCTCCATGTGATCAGCGGGATCACCCTCGCCGTTGTAGGTCTCGAATTGAGGAGTCCTAAAATTCTGGGGGATCTCGGCTTCAAGAATTTGGGGGGGAGAATGGGGGTCCAGTCTGCCGATGACCACGACCCGGTATCGATCCACCCTCGCCGAGATGGGCGAGGTAGTTCTCCATCTCCTGCAAATGCCAAATGACAACGTCTGCCTAGTGCTGGTGGCGGGCCGATCCATGGGTTTGGCCCCCCCAGCTCCTGACCATGGGTCGGAACTGTTGTGGATCTCAGTGGCCGCCACAGATGGCTTGGAGGATCTCGTCCCGATAATTTTGGAACTCGGCCCTCGTGACTGGGGCTCGCCCTACCTGGTCCTGCGGGCATGGAGATCCACGGGGTGAGCGAGTGTGTTCTGGATCGCGCACCTGGGACGGCCATCGGCGATGGTTCGAGACCGAGTTGGAAGCGGCCTCTCTCCTAGTCCGGTTGGCCTGCCGATCTGAGAAGACGCGGTGCAAATCAGTCGCATTCGAAGGTCTGGCCGCACCGTTGACCCGAGGTTGGTTGGAACCCTCGGCATCCACACGGTTGTGATGTGGAGGGTCTAGATGTCGTGCTGAGGTGACAGCCTTCTGGCTTTGGGAGCCATGGGAGAGCTTGGACTCGAGGTGACGTCCCTGACCAGGTTCGGTTTGGCGACAGTACTAAGAGAGTTTCCTATAGACGGTGCCAACCTGATGTTGTTTGTTTTTGGGGTGTGGGGCAGCAGGTGTGAGTTCTTGTAATTTCTAAATGGAAATGGTAGTACTGGTATTAGTTCGGCCTGGGGGAGTAAGAGCAGGAGGGTAGAGGCTAGGTGCTCGGCTTGGATCCAGTTGCTTGGCTCGGCTATAGTTGTTCGGCTGGGTCTTCTGTACCTGCACACTGCCTAGAAACACCGGGAGAAGTCCCGACGACAGGCCCTCCAACGATCTAGTTAGTCACTGAAAAAGAGACTAGGCAGCTAAGGTTTAGGTGTGAAAAGATTGATTACCTTTTTCAGTGAGGAGGGGGTTGGGTATTTATAGGCAGAGGCAAACGGGTCTGGAACACTAATGGGCCGGGTCGAACCTGTTCGCCTGTGGGCCTGAGCTGGTTGCAGCCTGTTGGACTCCAGTTGACTTTGATGATCATAGGGGGGAGGATCCAGAGGAGATCAGAGGGCTCTAATTTGTGCTACACTTTTATCCCACATCAGTTGTCCTCCTCACACCACGAGCACTGCTCGTTTGCCGCCTCCTCGCTCGTCTCTGCTGCTGTCGCTGCCTCCACCAAGCCTCACCGACGCTTCCTTCTCCCCGCGCCCTCATTTCCACCCGAAGCCATCACTGCAACCACTCGAGTCCGTTAGCCAACCTCCATCATCACCATCAGCTCTGCGACCAACGCGAGCGTCTCCACCTCTGACGCCAAGCCCCCTGTCCCTGCCGTCATTGCTGCCTCGACGCTCCCCCACAGCTCCACTTCGATCGGACCCATCGACCGCCCTCGTCTCCCTCACAGCCATCTACCGTCATCTTCCACCTCGTTGTTGCATCTTCTCCATCATCGTCCTCCCTCGACCTCTGTCTTGCCGCCATCAGTGACTTGCGCTGACTCCGCTCATCCCGCTGCCCAAGCCCTTTTGCCACCATTACCCCCTGCCGCCTCTACCCTCCTTCAGCCGTGCCTCCACTCACGACCACCGATAGCAATCGCCACAACTCGCCACCCGATCACCTTCATCAACCTCAAAACCCGACCGTAACTCCACTATCTTCATCCCGCTCGAGCCCCCTCGACTGCAACCCTGCCTCGTCCCCGCCATGCCTTAGTAGCTATTGAGCACCGCCGGCGACTCCCTCAGTGCCTTCGTTCATCGCAACACTGAGCTGAAGCCCCACGGTTGTTGCTGCTTCTTTTTACTGTGCTCATTGTTGTGCACCATCGCTGCCGCTGTTGTGACCTCCTTCTTGCGGTTGCACTTGCTGTGTGTTGTCATGGCTATGGTGTGCAGTCGTTCTTACTGTTTTTGCAGTGCCTCTCGCTGTTGTTGCACGTGATGTGTTGGTTGCACGCGTGTTGCTATTACGTTGTTTGCACGTGTCGCTGTACGTGATCGCTTGTTATGTAAGTTGCACGTGTTTTCGACGGGATGCTCGTCCCGTTATTCTCTTATTATTGGAATCATCATCATCTCTAAGGCAAGTATCTTGTACACTTTATTGTTCCGTACAAGTATTTTATTTGACCTCCCGCAATTAGTAGTTATATTTGATTATCGTAATTGAACCCCGTTACTGTCCATGTTCATGAAAAATGCTCTTTATAAGTTTCAATTGATTGAACCATCATATTATCATGATTTACAATCTTTCCATGGTTAAATCAGCTGTTATATATTGAATCGAATCAATTCATTTACCTTTATAATTCGATGCCCATCAAAAGGTCATCAATATCGATTTGTACGTTTCTGCCCTGCTGTTTGTTATAAGAGTATGACCTAGTTACAGTTTGAATTAATTAGATCTTTATGAATAAGAGTTGTAGCCCCCTGAGTCTAGTTTATAGAACTTCTAACGAATCTGAAATCCGATGTGTAGTTTGCAAGATATACTGTTTTAGTGTTGTGACATTTTTAATTCCAGATTACTATTTTGAAATGTATTTTCTCGAATAACTAATTTAAATATCATTCTAAAAGTATAATTAAGACTTGATGTTTACTGGTGTGTTACTAAACATGATTTGAAATTTATTTATGATTTTTATGTGATTTTTAAATGAATTTACAGCCACTTTATATATAAGATCTTGACCTTGTGTTACTACCAGAACACGAAACCTGTAAAGAACTGTCTGGTTGACCTTGCTAATGTGTTTATAATATATCATATGAATGTGTTGGAACCGACTTGAAGTCTACTTTCTGGAACCTCTGACGGTACCTGATTCGCCTTTCTCTAGCAACGGAAAAGTGGATTTTTGTACAACAACGTATTACTGTCCTGAATTGTAACTTCATGTCCTTAATTGTAAATATATGTATTTATTGCATTTAATTTACTGAACTTGCATATCATGCATTGCATAGCCTTGATACTTGTTGATCCTGTCCTGATACCGTTCTCATTGTTGCATGTTCATGTTTAATTATTGTAAAAGTATAACAAGTCGGAAAAATAAGGGAAAGAATCTAGTAGTAGGCAATATATGATAGTGTACTCGGAAGGGGACCCGTGTTTCCCGTAATAGTGACTCTATATATGTTTACATGATATGATATGATATGATATGGTTATATGATATGATATGATTCTGGGTTACATGATATGACATGACATGATATGATTCTGGTCAGTGTCACTGAAACATTCGAGTACATGACCCTATAGAATTCACCACTAGAGTCTAAAAGTTAACTTGTTTTTATGTGGCACGATGTCAAGAATATTGGGGTTAGCTCGTGTATACCCACAATAAACCCAACGAAAGAGATAAACAAATTATAATACGATAACAAGGGATCTACTTGCAAGAGTTTCAATGAGACTTGAATTTGATACAATTAGCAATTCAAGAGGACGGTGACTTGCCTGTTAGACGGTGAAAACGAATACCAAGAATAACGGGATAAGGATCCCGAAGCAACGAACCCACGAACACACAATATCGCACGTGCAATATACGTGCAATAAAAGAACCCAAAAGCAATAACAGTAACCCAAACAAAAAGACAACAGCAATAATAGTAAAGGGGGCTTCGGTGGCATCGCTGGCATCTCCGATGGTGGCGTGACGGCAGGGACGACAACGGGCTGGGCGACAGCGTCGAGGTCTAGTGTGTTGTCGTCGAGGAATAGGAAAGGGGAGGTCGAAGATTGGGGTTCTAGCACCGTTAATGTCGAGGAGAGCAGAAGAGGAGGACCGAGAGGAGTTTTGAGCGACTAGGCGTCGAGGCCAGGGGTGGGGCGACGCTCAGGGGGGTGTCGACGGGAGTGGGGGTTGCCAAAGATGGGGGGATGGCCGGAGAAGACGAAGTTGGCGATGGGTTCAGGGTAATTTGGGCGGGAAACAATTGGGGAGAGAGAAACGGCGAGGAGAGAGAGGGAAGAGAGAGATTAAGCGGTTAGGGTTTCAAAATTGTGCAATTTTTAGAGTTTACATTAGGGTTGTATTTATAGGTACAATTAGGATACTGGGTTGGTAAATTAGGGTCTAATCAAAGCGGATTTGGATTAAGAGCAAATCAAATTGGGCTTTAGGGTTCAATTAAGAGATGCATCAAAATCAATAGGGTTGAAATAAAAATACCCACAATCCAATAAATTAAAATCCAAAAGATAGATAACCCAACAAGATGGGTTCATGAACAAAAATTTAAATCCCGATAGACAAATAAATAATAATACAATGAAAAGAATATAAACTAGGCTTGAAAATAAATTGGAATTCACCAGGAAAAATCAGATCAAATACGAAAATGAAATAATTCGGTAAATAAAAATAAACTAAATAATCAGAAGTAACAATTAATAATCATAATTAAATTATATAACAAAATAGTATTCGGGTTTGACGAACTCATTAAAATAATCTAATAATAATAATATATTGGTTTTAGGCACAAATATAAATTGCCGGTCAATCAGAAATAGAAGTGGGATTAAAACACACCATTATTCGAAGTAAATAAATTTTTTTGTTTAGAAAATACTTTAATAAAATATCTGAAACGAATTTAGAACAAAATAAATTTATAAAAATCAAAATACAGCAAATATTCAAAAAATATGTATTTACGGGAAATAGGAGTTACACATACCTCCCATGTCAAGCACATAAATGACTTTATTCTAATGCACACTACCTGATTTGGCACCTTATAATAATCCGATCATACAGCTGCTGCACCTTGCCAAATAATCCTACTCTTGTACTCTTCCAACTCTTATCATTGCATTGAATGGTAAATACTGTTGTATCACATGTTGAATTCTAACTGCGGAATAACTCAACAACGATGACGAGATGCAAGAACTATAGAATCAAAACAAGAGAACAAAAAACAACCAAAAGCAACACACAAGAACACGCAAGATTTTTTCGAGGTTCACCCAAAAAAATTGCTACTTTCCCGCGCAAAGGCACTCCTGCGATTTCTACTAGAAATATGAAGAATAGGTTTACAAATCTCTCAAGATCTCACCCCCAAGGTGTAGGATTTTTCTCTATCTCTCTCACTCTCAATGACGGCTGGTAGATCTCTATTTTTTTTTCACTTAACCCTAAAATTGTACACAATACAATATATACAGGATTTCTCAACTTCAATCTCAGCCGCTCATCAAAATAGTATCGGAACGGTCGACCGCAACACCAAGTCGGTCGACCGGTTCTTTCCTTCGACTGCATAAGGTCCAGCAGAGAGCAGGTCGGTCGACTGCGTGGTTGATTGGTCGTCTCTTCGAGATACAGGATCCATCCAGAGAGAGTGACGGTCGACTGCACGATCGACCGTTCTTTTGCCTGTACGAATGCGGTCGACTGTCCACTTACGGTCGACCACAACTCGCCTGCAGCAGCTTGCTGCTTCTTCAACTCTTCTTCTCATCTGACTTCTCCAACCCCATTATCGTGTATTGGATCCATAAACCCCAACAATCTCCCACTTAGAGACATATACACGAAGTCTCTAACCTGTACTTCATTCTTCCATTGGCCTAGTCTAGGCCTGTGCCTCTGCGAGTCTCCTCAACAATTAACCAGGAGACAATCCAATAACGGTATAGCAAAACTGATGTTTCTTGCTATCCACCACCTTAGTGACCATGTCCGCCGGATTCTTAGTGCCAAGAATCTTAGTTAGCTTTAACCATTTCTTCTCAATCGTCATTTTAATAAAAGGCTAAAATTGAAAAAACCCCCTTAGACTATCCCATATATGCAGAAAACCTCACTCACCATTTTTTAATACAGAAAACCACACTCAACTATGGGTGCGAAAAACCACACCATAACTCCGTTAGGGTTCTGTTATTTTTCAGTCACGTGCAATGCACGTGACTTACAAAATGACGAAATTACCCCCTTTATTCAGAACCCATTCTTAGGATAAAATTGAAAAAACCCCCTTAAACTATCTCATATATGCAGAAAACCTCACTCACCATTTTTTTAATGCAGAAAATCACACTCAACTTTGGGTGTGAAAAACCACCGATATAACAGAACCCTAACGGAGTCATGGTGTGGTTTTTCGCACCCATAGTTGAGTGTGGTTTTTTGCATAAAAAAGGTGAGTGAGGTTTTCTGCATATATAGGATAGTTTAAGGTTTTTTTTTTCAATTTTAGCCTTAATAAAATGATACCTCATTTGAATGTGCCGAATCCTAGAGTGATATGCCGCGTTTTTTGCCAAGGAAACTTCACTTTGACTGTCACACCATAGTTCACCTATGGGTTGCTTCCTGCCCAACTGTTTCATAAGCTCCGAAATTCAAAACATGTCTTTGTCACTTCTGTAAGTGTCATATACTCTGACTCCGTGGTTGACTGTACTATAACCTTTTGTAACTGCGAAACCCAACTGACAGTTGTTCCTCCAACTGTAAATACATACCCTGTAGTATTTCTGCAACCATCATGATCGCCTAAAAAATCTGTATCCACATAACCATGTATGTGCAAAAAATCTCCCCCATAACAAAGAGAGTGATCTGAAGTACCTGCTAGATATCTAAGAATCCACCTTACTGCATCCCAATGCTGTTTACCTGGATTCTTCATGTAACGGCTGACAACTCCCACTTCTTGTGCGATGTCTGGTCTTATAGACACCATCGCATACATCAAACTCCCAATGGCTGAGGCATAAGGAATAACAGCCATTTCCTCAATCTCTGCCTCTGTCTTAGGATACAAGTCCATTGATAACTTGAAGTGAGCAACCAAGGGACAAGTGACTGGCCTCGCACCATCAATATTGAATCTCTTCAACACCTTCTTCACATAGTCCGCTTGTGATAACCAAAGCTTCCTTCTACTCCTGTCTCTACTAATCTTCATGCCGAGGATTTACTTTGCTTCACCCAAGTCCTTCATTGAAAACTCCGAAGCTAGCGCCTTTTTCACTTCCTTGATCTTCTCCATACATGAACCTGCTAACAACATGTCATCCACATACAACGCCACGGTAACTATATTATTGTCCTCATATCTACGAATATACACACAATGATCTGTTTCGCATCTATCGAAACATTTCCGTCTCATGAAGCAATCAAACTTCAAGTACCATTACTGCGGTGCTTGTTTGAGCCCATAAAGACTCTTCTTCAATCGACACACCATGTCTTCCTTTCCTTTAGCTTCAAAACCTGTGGGTTGTCTCATGTACAACTCTTCTTCGACATCACCATGGAGAAATGCTATCTTCACATCCAACTGCTCTAAGTGCAAGTCTTCAACTGCCACAATACTAAGCAAAATCCTAATAGAAGTCATCTTCACAACCGGTGCAAAGATCTCACTATAATCAACACCTTCTCTTTGAGAGAATTCTTTCACAACAAGCCTTTGCTTGTACCTCTTACTACCATATGCCTCGTCTTTGACTCTGAAAACCCATTTGTTCATAAGAGCACGTTTCCCTGCAGGTAACTTGGTCAGTTTCGAAGTTTAGTTCTGTTCCAAGGAGCTCATCTCGTCCTTCATGACTAACTCCTACAGAATTCGGGCTTCATCCCTCAAAGCCTCCTCATGAGTCTCTGGCTCTTTTGAATCCGTGTGCAGAACATACTCGTGAACAACACTAGCTGATGGATCAAATATCTTGGTTGACCTCCTTTCTCATGTCGATCTCCTCAACGTGAGTACCGGTTCACCAACCGGTTCAGCTTCTCCGAACTGTTCTGGTTGTACCTGTTCGTCTTGGATAACCTGTTCATTCCCAATAGGCTCACCATGAGCCTACTGTGCTGTTTGTGGTACCTGTACCTGCTACTGCACTGTAGGGCCCCCCACCACTAGGGCCGCCTTCAGAATCTGAATCTGAGTCTGAGTCTGAACCCCAATCTGACTCTGAACTGGTTGTACTATCTTGACCTGTGTGCCTGTCTTTGTATAGGACCTCTTCATTGAACACTACATTCCTCCGGCGAATGACTTTGTTATCCACAAAATCCCAAAGCCTGTAACCATACTCATCGCCACCGTAGCCAATGAACACATACCTCCTGGACTTGGAGTCCAACTTCTTTCTTTCTTCCTTGTCAATTAGTGCAAATGCCATACAACCATAACCTTACAAGTGCGAATAATTGACAGTTTTACCTGACCATAATTATTTTGGAATGGCCCCATCAAGGGTACTGGACAGGCAACGATCAAGTACACTACTGTATCAACTGTCATAGCCCAAAGATGGACCGGAAGATCTGCATGAAGTCTCATGCATCTCGCCCTTTCGAGTATCGTGTGATTCATTCTTTCTGCTACACCATTCTCTTATGGAGTCTTAGGAACTATCTTGATTCCTCTGATACCTTCCTTTGCCAGATAGTTAAAAATCTTTTTGCGTGTGTACTCACCTCCATTATCTGACTTTATTGCTTTCACTTTGCAACCCGTCCCATTCTCAACTTTGGCCTTCCAAGCTCTAAATGCCTCAAAAACTTCTGATTTCTCGCGAATTGCATAAATCCAAACCTTCCTTATAACATCATCGATGAATGTGACAAAGTATCTCTTACCACCATAATAGAATTCCTGAGCTGGACCCCACACATCTGTATGTACCAACTCTAGCTTCCCAAGCTTCTTCTCATGCACACCCAACTGAAAGCTAATTGTCTTCTATTTGCCCATCACACAATTCTCACAAAAAACCCTCTCAACCTTCTTCAGCCTCGACAAAAGATCTCTAGAACAAAGCTACTTGACACCCATTTCACCAAGGTGCCCCAACCTATCATGCCATAGAATTGAAGGGGAACTACCTGATGATGCTGTAGTAATAATATCACTTGAATCACCTACTCTGAGTAAGTACAACGTGTCACCACGTTTTTCTTTTGCCACCAACCTGGCACCCGTAATCACCTTCCATTCTCCGTGACCAAAAGTTGTTGTGAACCCTTCTTTATCTAGTTTGCTAATTGATATCAAGTTTTTCTTCAAGCTCAGAACATGTCTTGTGTCATACAAGACCAATTGACCACCATTGCGAGACTTCACTCTCATAGTGACTCTACCTATAACTGGACATATCTGCCCATTACCAACTGAAACTGCACCAAAATCACCTGTCATGTAATCTTCAAAAACATCCCTCATGGGATTACAATGATAAGAAACACCTGGGTCTATACACCCATCATCTTGCAAAATATTAAATCTAGCAGATAAACACAATTCATCTAGTCGGGGTTCAATACTTACCACATTGGCTACCTGTGAACCTGCTTGTGCTTTCTTATACTCCCCGCATTGGTTTCTCCTGTGTCCTGGCTTCTTGCAGTACCAAAACTCACATTTGCGATGTCCGATTCTTGACTTGGACCTGTGATTCCTACTTTGTGACCTTCCTCTGTTCTTACTTCTACTACGGTTATAAACTGACAGCGCGGCATTGCTAGGATATGACACCGAAGTCTCTCCAAATCTTTTCCTCCTTACATCTTCATTCATAATACTGCTTATAACATCCTTTAGGATTGTCGTATCAGTTATGGTGCTAGTAATAGTCTGCTCTACTGTGCCGTAACTGTCGGGAAGACTGGATAGCAACAACAATGATTGTGCCCTCTCCTCAAACTTTAAACCCGATAATTCCATCTGATTGTAAACTATACAGAAATTTTTGATGTGCTCAGCAATCGAACCCCTTTCCGACAACTTCAAGTTAAAAAACTTCTTTAGGTGTAAGATCTGGTTCGCTGCATTCGGCTTCTTAAACATGTCTGTCAATATCTCTATTGCCTCGGTTCTTGCCTTCTTAATGTGAAATAGCGCCTTCCTGCTCAGCGACAACAGAAACTGCCCAAGCACTTTCTGATCCAATCTATTCCAGGCCGCCAATGCAACCAGATCGACCTCCGCCCCTTCTAGCTTCACACCAAACACCAAACATCTAGATCCTTCTGTCAGAGATACATAATCATTTGGATCTTCCACATTGTGAAATCCGTTCCATCGAACTCCTTGACTTTACTCTTGTCCCCCATCTCAATCAATACTACCAACCTGTAGCTCTCATACCACTTTGTTGAATTCTAACTGCGAAATAACTCAACAATGACGACGAGATGCAAAAACTATAGAATCAAAACAAGAGAATAAAGAACAACCAAAAGCAACACACAAGAACACACAAGATTTTTTCGAGGTTCACCCAAAATAATGGCTACTTCCCCACGCAGAGGCACTCCTGCAATTTCCACTAGAAATATGAAGAATTGGTTTACAAATCTCTCAAGATCTCACCCCCAAGGTGGAGGGTTTTTATCTATCTTCTTCTCTATCAGTGACGGCTGGTAGATCTCTATTTTCTTTTCACTTAACCCTAAAATCATACACAATACAATATATATAGGATTTCTCAACTTCAATCTCAGCCGCTCATCAAAACAGCATCGGGACGGTCGACACAACACCAAGTCGGTCGACTGGTTCTTTCCTTCAACTGCACAAGGTCCAACAGAGAGCAGGTCAGTCGAATGCGTGCTCGACCGGTCGTCTCTTCAAGATACATGATCCATCCAGAGAGAGTGACGGTCGACTGCATGGTCGACCATTCTTTTGGCTGTACGAATGCGGTTGACTGTCTACCTACGGTCGACCGCAACTTGCCTGCAGCAGCTTGCTGCTTCTTCAACTCTTCTTCTCATCTGACTTCTCCAACCCCATTATCGTGTATTGGATCCACAAACCCCAACATCACGATCTAAACTCCGCTACTACAGACGAACATAGTTGTAATATCCTGGACGGATATTATATTTATATAATTATTATTTTTAAAGTTAAAATATTTTTAAAGAAATTACTTGGTTTTTCTAATAAAAAGTTATCTGGATATATATACTAGTAAGTATATACAGGTATTGTATCAGTTTTGTGCACTTGTACAAAATCTTGAAAAATACATTTTTGAGAAACTGTCTGAGAAACTGTCTGGAAAATTCCGGGCAGATATTTTTTTTTATATTTTATTTAATTTTATTTTTATTTTCAGAAATGAAATATTTTTGGTGGATATCAGCCGGTTTTGTTAATAAACATTATCTATACGTATATACCAGTCTGTATACATCTGTTTTGTATCAAATTGGTACTGAAAAATCTTCCAAGCCAGTAATAAAATTATTTTACTTTTATTTCTCGGAATTAAATTATTTTTTGTACAGATTGATTCGTTTTTACAAATAAAAATTATCTGTATAATCAAATATACGTACGAATATGTATCGTACGTTCGTACGAAATCGTGTAGTATGTGATTTGAAAAAATTATCTTTTATTTTTGATCCATCATGATGAAATGAAGGGTTAGGATTTGGATTATGGTGGGATTGCAATTTAATTGGGTTTGATTGTAACATAAAATTACAATTTGAACATCGAATTGATGAGCCACAAGAAATGAGGGCAAGTGGTCTCATTCTCACCCACAAAAGTCCACCCCTTCCTCCTATAATTGGCCGGCCACTTCAAGAGGGCAAAAGCCCTCTTTCATTTGTTGTTTCCTCCATTTTCATCTCATCTCATTCTCTATCTTCTTCTACTTCCGGTTCTACTTGTTTTTAATTAGAAAGATTGAGAAAGAAAAATAAAGAGAGGATCAAAATCAAAAGAAAAGAGGGATGGAGTTCATGGGTTCTCTTTCATGAAGAGTTCTTGAAGATGAGCAAGAACAAGGAGCAAGGAGGAGAAGGATCAAGCTAGTTCTTCCTACAAATCAATTTGGGTGGGGGTTTCTCATTCTCATGCCCATTTTAGCTATTATTAGGGTTATTATTGTTGTATGTTGTTGTATTGAGTTAATTTTATGTGCATATGGACTAGAATAAAGAGAATGCAAAGATTCAAGTGGTAGAACACAAATTAGAGCGATAAAGATTCGGTTTTTGTAGTTTTAGGGTTAGAATTATTTAACTAGGTTAAAGGTGGAATTTTGACCCTAAATTTGTTTTAGAGGTTCTTAGGGGTGTTATTACCATGCTCAAATTTTTGTAGATTTTTCGGAGTTGTTTTGAAGGGTGAAATAACCGTTTCCCCTAAAACAGCGAGTGTTGGGCAAAAACAGCAACTTGCTATTTTGGGGTGAACATCGGCTTATGTTCGAGGGGCTGAATTTTGGTGTTCCTTACGGAATTTGAAAAAGTGGCCAACTAGAAAGTTGTAGTAGACGTTCTCACCTTTCAAAAATGCTCTATTTAGTCAGATTCTGACAAGTAGTGCAAAAGTTACAAGGTCTCAAAGTTTCAGCTTTGCTGTAGCTTTGGCTGTCTTTTGTTAGTTTTTACATGTGTTCAAAGGACGGTAGATTGAATTCCATAAGAAATCTGAAAAAGTCATCAACTAGAGAGTTGTAGTATATGTTCCCACCTTTCTAAATTTTATAATTTGGTTAGATTCTGTCAAGTAGAGCCAAAGTTACAAGCTCTCAAAGTTTCAGCATTGTTGTGGGTTTGGTAGTCTTTTGTTAGTTTTTGTATGTGTTAAAGGGACGGTAGATTGAATTCCATAAGGAATCTGAAAAAGTCATCAACTAGAGAGTTGTAGTATATGTTCCCACCTTTCTAAATTGTATGATTTGGTTAGATTCTGACAAGTAAAACAAAAGTTACAAGCTATCAAAGTTTCAGTTTTGCTATAGCTTTGGCTGTCTTTTGTTAGTTTTTGCGTGTCCAAGGGACGGTAGATTGAATTCCATAAGAAATCTGAAAAAGTCATCAACTAGAGAGTTGTAGTATATGTTCCCACATTTCTAAATTGTATGATTTGGTTAGATTCTGACAAGTAGAGCAAAAGTTACAACCTCTCAAAGTTTCAGCTTTGCTGTAGCTTTGGCTGTCTTTTGTTAGTTTTTGCGTGTCCGAGGGGCGGTAGATTGAATTCTATAAGGAATCTGAAAAAGTCATCAACTAGAGAGTTGTAGTATATGTTCACACCTTTGTAAATTGTATGATTTGGTTAGATTCTGACAAGAGAGCAAAAGTTAAAAGCTCACAAAGTTTCAGCTTTGCTGTAGCTTTGGCTGTCTTTTGTTAGTTTCTGTGTGTGTTCAAGGGACGGTAGATTGAATTCCATAAGGAATCTGAAAAAGTCATCAACTAGAGAGTTGTATTATATGTTCCTACCTTTCTAAATTGTATGATTGGGTTAGATTCTGACAAGTAGAGCAAAAGTTACAAGCTCTCAAAGTTTCTGCTTTGCTGTAGCTTTGGCTGTCTTTTGTTCGTTTTTGCATGTGTTCAAGGGATGATAGATTGAATTCCCTAAGGAATCTGAAAAGGTCATCAATTAGAGAGTTGTAGTATATGTTCCCACCTTTCTAAATTGTATGAATGGTTAGATTCTGATAAGTAGAGCAAATGTTACAAGCACTCAATGTTTCAGCTTTGCTGTAGCTTTGGCTGTCTTTTGTTAGTTTCTGCATGTGTTCAAAGGACGGTAGATTGAATTCCATAAGAAATCTGAAAAAGTCATCAACTAGAGAGTTGTAGTATATGTTCCCACCTTTCTAAATTTTATAATTTGGTTAGATTCTGTCAAGTAGAGCCAAAGTTACAAGCTCTCAAAGTTTCAGCTTTGTTGTAGCTTTGGCTATCTTTTGTTAGTTTTTGTATGTGTTGAAGGGACGGTAGATTGAATTCCATAAGGAATCTGAAAAAGTCATCAACTAGAGAGTTGTAGTATATGTTCCCACCTTTCTAAATTGTATGATTTGGTTAGATTCTGACAAGGAAAACAAAAGTTACAAGCTATCAAAGTTTCAGTTTTGCTATAGCTTTGGCTGTCTTTTATTAGTTTTTGCGTGTGTTCAAGGGACGGTAGATTGAATTCCATAAGAAATCTGAAAAAGTCATCAACTAGAGAGTTGTAGTATATGTTCCCACATTTTTAAATTGTATTATTTGGTTAGATTCTGACAAGTAGAGCAAAAGTTACAACCTCTCAAAGTTTCAGCTTTGTTGTAGCTTTGGCTATCTTTTGTTAGTTTTTGCGTGTTCGAGGGACGGTATATTGAATTCCATAAGGAATCTGAAAAAGTTATCAACTATAGATTTGTAGTATATGTTCCCTCCCTTCTAAATTGTATGATTTGGTTAGATTCTGACAAGAGAGCAAAAGTTACAGGCTCTCAAAAGTTTCAGCTTTGCTGTAGCTTTGGTTGTCGTTTGTTAATTTTTGCGTGTGTTCAAGGGACGGTAGATTGAATTCCATAAGGAATCTGAAAAAGTTATCAACTAGAGAGTTGTATTAAATGTTTCAACCTTTCTAAATTGCATGATTGGGTTAGATTCTGACACGTCGAGCAAAAGTTACATGCTCTCAAAGTTTCAGCTTTGCTGTAGCTTTGGCTGTCTTTTGTTAATTTTTCCGTGTGTTCAAGGGACGATAGATTGAATTCCATAAGGAATCTGAAAAAGTCATCAACTAAAGAGTTGTAGTATATGTTTCCACCTTTCTAAATTGTATGATTTGGTTAAATTGCGACATGTACAGCAAAAGTTACAAGCTGTAGAAGTTTAAGCTTTTTGTTGAAATTCTGTAGTTTGGTTAACTGTTTGCGGGTGTTCGATGGGTAGGAATTTGGAATTCCATACAGAATCTGAAAACTGTGTTCAACTAGAGAGTTTTGGTAGATGTTCTTACCTTTCTAAAAAGTCTATTTTTTTCGAATTTCGATGAGCCTAACACTGTTTGCTTCTAGGGTATTAGCAGACTTTTTATGTCGCTTTTGCATACAAAGATCGGGTTTTCTGGGTAGTATGCATATTTTAGACTGTTAGTAGATTCTTCTGTTCCTTCTACTTATAGAAGATTAAGTTTTGCTAGTAAGCACGTCTGGTTTCTTCTAGATTGTTAGAATACTTGTATGGTTGCTTCTGTATGTTGTTGTCTCATACACAGCTCGCCTGGCTCGTATATAGTTGTTGGTCTCATATGTATCTTATTTGGCTCTTATGTATGTTGTTGTCTCATATGCAGCTCTCCTGGCTCAGATGTAGTTGTCGATTTCATACGTAGCTCATTTGGCTCGTATGTGTTTTGTTTACTCGTATGTAGCTTATTAGCTAGTACGCAGTTTGTTGTGCTCATTTACGGATGATATCATTGCCCTAGGGTCATCGAGCATCAAGACGTGTGTTTACCTTACTCCTAAGGGACTATGGATGAGTTACTCCTCGTGTACCGTCAGATCTTAGCCGGTGTAGGTTGATCGTGGACCGGAGCGTAGACGGAATCTAAGTTCAGGGTAGTAGCATGCGAATGTAATCGTATTGCCGGGGTCTTGGATCGATAGGCTATGAACAAGATCTTTAGGGATTTTGGTAAGTCTAGGTTGAGCACCTAGTAGAGTTATCCTGTGAAGTCTAACTTAAGACCTAGCATATTGTGTTAGTACTGTTGTCATCCCTCAGATTGTTTAGGGTTAGTGACATCGTTAGGGTAGTAACTTATGGCTTTTACTACTTAACCTTTACTTATTATCATTTTTCCTGAACGGAAAGAGTTCGGGTTAAGGGTGATACCTTATGATCCGACCTATCCTATAGGCCAGCACTAGGTGGTGTTATTGGGTTATACTCTTCTTGTCAAAGGGATACGGTCTGTGCCTTCTCACAAGTTGAGAGCATAGGATCCGTATCTCGTCTGTTAATTTCTGAAGTGCCATGATAAGGGCAGGAGAGAATCCTGTCGGAGCTAGGGATGGACCCCCTGAACTCCGTCATGTTCTATATCTAAGGGCGACCAAACCATAGACTATGGTCTATCTGCTATGTGGCCACAAGGGATGCTTCGAGTTAACCTGTACTGTCGGATACCTGCTAGGTGGCCACAGGGGATGCTTCGAGCTAACCTGTGCTGTCAGATACGTGCTAGGGGGCCACAGGGGATGCTTCGAACTAACCTGTGCTGTCGGATACCCTAAGTTCGTCAGATTTTTGAGTGAGGTCCGGTATGTTGCGCAATAATGGCAAACGGAGACACTACTATATGACTGCAAATGGCAGGATTAGACCGTTTAAGAGCAACTTCATCAGTCAAGTTGTATCTTCAAAAACAAGTCGAATACAAAAGTAGAATTCATGGCGTGAGTTCAAATACCTATATATGAAGAAACGGCTTTATATGGGGCATATGTAGTATGGGCTATATACAGTTCCAGAGATTTGCTTGCATTAGAATAAGAGCTTCCTTGCATTAGTAAGTCTTACGTTAGAGTCTAAGTCATAGCACACACTGACATATCAATTATATATATACACGTTTCTCTTTTCATCAGTCTGTTTATTTAAAGTTGAAAATCGCTGCTAGTCATCAGTCTTAAAGCATCAGTATATGTACTGACGTCCCCATTTCAATAGGTAATGGATTACAAGATTACAGGTACTGGATTGCAGAAGTACAGGTACAGGATTCAAGAGGACTTAAGGAAAGATAAGCAAGGAGTCGATTTTATTTAAGTTTTTCGCAGTAATATATGTTGATTACTATTATTTCATTTGTAACAATTATTTTAATTTATTTATTTATTGGGAAGCATCCAAGTGAAGTACCAAGTGTTGTTCTTTATTCACTGTACTCTGATGTAAATTGTTGAAAGTTGTAACATTGGGATTGTAAAGGTATTATTGTAACACTGTTGTAATGTATTGCAATTTTGTAACATTCGGACTTGTAATACATTTGTGTTGAATAAAAAGTTTTAAATTTTTCTGTTTTTCTGTGTATTGTGGCTAATTGAAGAAAAGATTCTGTCTTATGTCACGGTTTCCCAGTGTATGGAAATCGGGGCATTACAATAGTCCTGGTCCTAAACCTGGATATTGTAGTATCACAGTCCCAACTCCGCTACTACAAACACACATGGTCCTGGTCCTAAACCAGAATATTTTAGTATCACGGTCCCAACTCTGCTACTACAAACACACATGGTCCTGGGCCTAGTCCATTTCCTCTTTAAATGATGGTAATTACTTATCGTCCAGACATGGTCCCGGACATTATAGTATCACAATCCAAACTCCGCTACTATAGTCGAATCATGGTCCTTCTCCACTCTGAGCAGTAGTAATTACTTACCACCAGACATGGTCCTTCTCCACTTCGACAAGACCCAGTCCCAAAAATACTGACCAACTGGTAAGGTTATAGTATCACGGTCCAAACTCCGCTACTATAGTCAAATCATGGTCCTTCTCCACTCTGAGCAATAGTAATCACTTACTGCCAGACACGGTCGTTCTCCACTTTGACCCCTACCCAAGGTTATCAAGAGCATATGGCAAATTCGTAGGCCACCCTACTTTGCCAAGAGCCACAGAGTTTAACTCTGCTCCCCAACTATACCGATACACAGATCATAGATGAAAACTTTAAGGGTCTAACCCCTAAGTTCCAATAGGACTGGAAACTTATGTTCACATCCCATCCCCATACTAATTCTCAACTTAACAGGCGAGACTGCGTCACCCGTGCTCTCAACTAGTGAGAAGGCACCGCACGCATTCCTCTGACAGAAGAGTACAATGTCCGAGTAGTTCGTCACCAATCTAAATTATGCATAGTATCTAAATGATTGAGCCCAAACGGGTCTGTCAATAATTAACTTAACAAGGAAAATCGACGTTCATCGATTGCCAACACCTCTGTAGGTCCTTGACCAATTCCCTAGTTCGTGACCCTCAGCGAGCAGTACAACGGCGCACAAGAGAGTATCTTATACCCGGCAATGAGGTGAAACAAACACAAGTGACCAGCATCCAACCATTGATAGCCTAGGACATCAATACAATTTAGATGAGCTAAAAAGCTGAACATACGACAATCAAGTCGTATAAATACTTTCCAAACTCAAACATGATTCAATCATGAGTTATAGGCACAAATAAACTCATCTAAGTCCCAAAATGAAGTGCTAGATGGGGAAGAATACTCAATCATCTCAAATCAGCACAATCAGTTCACACATATCCTGCTGCTGCTTTCCTGAAAAATCCATATCAAATCATCTACTAACTCAAATTCGACGATTTCAAATCCTATAGCAAGGTATAATCCTCTACTTCACTTCTCTAGTTGACGACTATCTCAAATTATGCCAACTAAGGCTAGAAAACTTCGAGCAATTAGCTAGTAAATGCAGTTCATGCAATTGCTGCAACTTACAAAATTCATAACAATTCACCTGCTTATTGGAATCTCATGATCCTGGGTTCTATAGAAAGATATGAGTGTCAACTACAACTCTCTAGTTGATCATTTCCTCAAATTTCAAATGTACAAGAAGTTATAGTATTATGCATATAGGGTAATTCTCAGCTACACACCCAGCCAGTTGTAGAATCAAACATAAAACAAACATTTGTTTGAACCCTCAAAATTCGTCCAATAATTCTCAAACTTTGGGGAATCATAGTAGACATACTAAGCAACTACAATCTTAAATTTCAACTCTTAATTCCAAATAGTCTAGAAGATATGAATTTCCAAACATTGATCAATACTCAGCCAAAAGACAGCAGCTTACCTCTTGCTGCGCTGCTTTGGATCGATCAAACGGGGAATTAAATTTCTACCAAAAATTCTTAAATTTTCTACAGTTCTACAAGACATATAATAGATACTCAATTCAAAATTTCAACTCCTAAATCTAAATATTCTAAGAGATATGAATTTTCGAACATCGATCAAAATATGCCTTTTCAACAAAAACAACAGCCTACACCTGCTTGCTGCAATGTTTTGAATCGATCAAATAGGGTACCATATGTTTTCCGAAAATCTCAAATTTGGTACACAAGTAGAAGACATATACAAGATACTACACCTAGAATTTCATCCCAAAATTCCAAACCAATTGAGATATATGAATTTCCAAAGTTCACTCTTCACTTAAACCAGAGCATATTTCTACTAAAACTCAGTGAACCAAATAATACTTTAAAAATAGCAAAAAATTCTTAAAAATTCCAGAATATGGAATGCACGTTACTAACATATAAAAATAGTTCCATTTCAAATTTCAACTCAATATTCCTTATAGAACTCAAGTTATGGATTTTTTGAACACGCGCTCGCTGTTTACAAAAACTGCAGCTTCTTCCCCCTCGCTGTTTTCAGATTTTGATTTCTTTAACCTCTCAAATAAATCCCAAAAATTATGAGACAATTCTAGATTGCTACTAACATCATCAAGAACCTCCAGTAAAATTTTGGGGTCATACTTCTATCGCATCACCAAGTTAAAAATTCTCAAACATAACCGAGTTCTTAAGCTCAATTGCAACTTCTACCTCTACTTCACAATCAAAGCCAAACTCAAGCATAACAACTTCTACTCCATGTCTACTACTAAAAAGCATTCAAGCAAGCATCTCATTTGTACAAATTAAATAAACACAATTTAAATAAAAGAAGTTAAGAAAACACCCACAACTCGATTGAAGAATCTTCAAGCTCTTGCTTTGCTCTTTCCTCCTTGTGCAATTCTTCACTTTCACCTCCTCCTAGAGCTCCATGTACCTAAAAAATAGTTGAAGCCTCTTTCTCTCTTTCTTTTTCTTTTGAGTAATGAAGAAGTAGAAGAAGATGAAGTATATGATGGTTTTCATGAGTGAAATAAGATGAGATTGAGAGGAGAGGAGATGAGGTAGGAGATGGGAATGGAGAAAATGGGTTTCGGCTGTGTATGAGGATGGGGGAGGGTGTAGGTTGGTGGAGAGTGGAGAAAGAAATGGGGTGAGGTGGAGGTGAGGTGAAGGGATTCTAATATGCATTTGGAATCAATCCTAGCTCTAGGTTTTATTTGATCATCATGATCAAAGAATGAGAACTCTTGGTTGTGTGTGATTCTTTTATATATATATATATATATATATATATATAGAGAGAGAGAGAGAGAGAGAGAGAGAGAGAGAGAGAGTAAGTCTATTAAGAGCTGGGAAGCTGAAATAGTTATCGGGAGTTGGAGATCTCAGCCATCCGATCGATCTTGATCGCGATCGGACGGCTGAGATCGATAGCCGCTTATCTTCAGAAAAGAGCAGGGGTAAAAGGGGTAAAATCATTCCCCCTATCTCTTATCTTCTCACGCTCTACTCTATCCCGCTCTCTATCTATCGAAATCCCAGCTCTCTATCTTCTCGCGCTCTCCCTCCCGCTCTCGATGATCGGGAGCTCTCTTCGAAACCCTAATCCCTATCTCTTCTCTTCTCACGCTCTCTTTCTTCGTCACCTGTGTTCGTTCTCTCCCAACTTTGGATTCCCCCCAAATCTGAAACCCTAGCTCCCAACGACCTCAACCCCCCGACGTCGCTCTCTCACTTCTTTTGCCTCCGAACCCGAGCCATCTCCACCTTCCCCGAAATCTAACGAAACTCTCGATCTTACCAATGTTTTTCTTTGCAGACGCCTCGATATCTGGAAACCCCAACTCCAGAAACCCTAATTTCGAGTTGTTTGCATTCGAAGGTGAGTAAAGATTCGATTTTGAACTTTTTTTAAAAATTTTTATGAGGGTTTTCGTTGGATCTGGAATTGAATATTAATTTTGTGGTTGTTTCGAATGGGAGAAGTAAGAGAGAATGATGCTTACGAACCCTCTTATTTAACACTTAGCTTCGGTGTAGTTGTCATGTTTAACCATTATGTATGCTTCCTACTTTCTTGATTTTTTTTCTAAGCAATATCTAAAGTATAGGATTGACAACTGTATTTAATGAAAAAAAAAAAAAAAAAAAAATATATATATATATATATATATATATATAGAGAGAGAGAGTAACCTTCAGTTGCACACTACTTTTGGTGAGCACTCCGTGAGCACTCATAAATAAAGACCCTATGAAAAATCCGAACCGCTCATATTGTTCTATATGCCTAAGATAGCCTAACAATAAAAAATCAAGTAATTTGAAGTTCATTTGCCCATCCATCATGCTGTTAGAATTTTCAGCTCATACAATTTTGTGATGATGTAAATCATGGACAAATGAATTTCAAATTAATTGATTTTTTATTGTTAGGCTATCTTAGGCATATAGAACAATATGAGCGGTTCGGATTTTTTATAGGATCTCTATTTCGTGAGTGCTCACGGAGTGCTCACCAAAGTAGTGTGCAACCGAAGATTTCTCTCTCTCTCTCTCTCTCTCTCTATATATATATATATATATATATATATATTAGTACATTTGCCTAGGGCCAC